>CM026399.1:38192099-38228330 GCA_014843695.1 Archivesica marissinica
CATTGTATATAGATCTATCATCATTTACTGTGTGTCTACTTCATTGTATATAGATCTATCATCATTTACTGTGTGTCTACTTCATTGTATATAGATCTATCATCATTTACTGTGTGTCTACATCATTGTATATAGATCTATCATCATTTACTGTGTGTCTACATCATTGTATATAGATCTATCATCATTTACTGGTGTCTATGTCATTGTATATAGATCTATCATCATTTACTGGGTGTCTACATCATTGTATATAGATCTATCATCATTTACTGGGTGTCTACATCATTGTATATAGATCTATCATCATTTACTGGGTGTCTACGTCATTGTATATAGATCTATCATCATTTACTGTGTGTCTACGTCATTGTATATAGATCTATCATCATTTACTGGTTGTCTACGTTATTGTATATAGATCTATCATCATTTACTGTGTGTCTACGTCATTGTATATAGATCTATCATCATTTACTGGGTGTCTACATCATTGTATATAGATCTATCATCATTTACTGTGTGTCTACATCATTGTATATAGATCTATCATCATTTACTGTGTGTCTACGTCATTGTATATAGATCTATCATCATTTACTGGGTGTCTACATCATTGTATATAGATCTATCATCATTTACTGGGTGTCTACATCATTGTATATAGATCTATCATCATTTACTGGGTGTCTACGTCATTGTATATAGATCTATCATCATTTACTGGGTGTCTACATCATTGTATATAGATCTATCATCATTTACTGGGTGTCTACGTCATTGTATATAGATCTATCATCATTTACTGTGTGTCTACGTCATTGTATATAGATCTATCATCATTTACTGTGTGCCTACATCATTGTATATAGATCTATCATCATTTACTGTGTGTCTACGTCATTGTATATAGATCTATCATCATTTACTGGGTGTCTACATCATTGTATATAGATCTATCATCATTTACTGGGTGTCTACGTCATTGTATATAGATCTATCATCATTTACTGGGTGTCTACGTCATTGTATATAGATCTATCATCATTTACTTGGTGTCTACATCATTGTATATAGATCTATCATCATTTACTGGGTGTCTACATCATTGTATATAGATCTATCATCATTTACTGTGTGTCTACATCATTGTATATAGATCTATCATCATTTACTGGGTGTCTACATCATTGTATATAGATCTATCATCATTTATTGTGTGTCTACGTCATTGTATATAGATCTATCATCATTTACTGTGTGTCTACGTCATTGTATATAGATCTATCATCATTTACTGCGTGTCTACGTCATTGTATATAGATCTATCATCATTTACTGGGTGTCTACATCATTGTATATAGATCTATCATCATTTACTGCGTGTCTACGTCATTGTATATAGATCTATCATCATTTACTGGGTGCCTACGTCATTGTATATAGATCTATCATCATTTACTGTGTGCCTACATCATTGTATATAGATCTATCATCATTTACTGTGTGCCTACATCATTGTATATAGATCTATCATCATTTACTGTGTGTCTACATCATTGTATATAGATCTATCATCATTTACTGTGTGTCTACGTCATTGTATATAGATCTATCATCATTTACTGTGTGCCTACATCATTGTATATAGATCTATCATCATTTACTGGGTGTCTACGTCATTGTATATAGATCTATCATCATTTACTGGGTGTCTACGTCATTGTATATAGATCTATCATCATTTACTGTGTGTCTACGTCATTGTATATAGATCTATCATCATTTACTGTGTGTCTACATCATTGTATATAGATCTATCATCATTTACTGTGTGTCTACATCATTGTATATAGATCTATCATCATTTACTGTGTGTCTATGTCATTGTATATAGATCTATCATCATTTACTGGGTGTCTACATCATTGTATATAGATCTATCATCATTTACTGGGTGTCTACATCATTGTATATAGATCTATCATCATTTACTGGGTGTCTACGTCATTGTATATAGATCTATCATCATTTACTGTGTGTCTACGTCATTGTATATAGATCTATCATCATTTACTGGTTGTCTACGTCATTGTATATAGATCTATCATCATTTACTGGGTGTCTACATCATTGTCTATAGATCTATCATCATTTACTGGGTGTCTACA
The DNA here is from genome assembly GCA_014843695.1 of Archivesica marissinica. NCBI lineage: Eukaryota > Metazoa > Mollusca > Bivalvia > Venerida > Vesicomyidae > Archivesica > Archivesica marissinica. The sequence goes on from CM026399.1 coordinate 38,194,271, forward strand.
TCATTGTCTATAGATCTATCATCATTTACTGCATGTCTATGTTATTGTATATAGATCTATCATCATTTACTGGGTGTCTACGTCATTATATATAGATCTATCATCATTTACTGTGTGTCTACGTCATTGTATATAGATCTATCATCATTTACTGTGTGCCTACATCATTGTATATAGATCTATCATCATTTACTGTGTGTCTACGTCATTGTATATAGATCTATCATCATTTACTGGGTGTCTACATCATTGTATATAGATCTATCATCATTTACTGGGTGTCTACGTCATTGTATATAGATCTATCATCATTTACTGGGTGTCTACGTCATTGTATATAGATCTATCATCATTTACTGGGTGTCTACATCATTGTATATAGATCTATCATCATTTACTGGGTGTCTACGTCATTGTATATAGATCTATCATCATTTACTTGGTGTCTACATCATTGTATATAGATCTATCATCATTTACTGGGTGTCTACATCATTGTATATAGATCTATCATCATTTACTGTGTGTCTACATCATTGTATATAGATCTATCATCATTTACTGGGTGTCTACATCATTGTATATAGATATCATCATTTATTGTGTGTCTACGTCATTGTATATAGATCTATCATCATTTACTGTGTGTCTACGTCATTGTATATAGATCTATCATCATTTACTGCGTGTCTACGTCATTGTATATAGATCTATCATCATTTACTGGGTGTCTACATCATTGTATATAGATCTATCATCATTTACTGCGTGTCTACGTCATTGTATATAGATCTATCATCATTTACTGGGTGCCTACGTCATTGTATATAGATCTATCATCATTTACTGTGTGCCTACATCATTGTATATAGATCTATCATCATTTACTGGTGTGCCTACATCATTGTATATAGATCTATCATCATTTACTGTGTGTCTACATCATTGTATATAGATCTATCATCATTTACTGTGTGTCTACTTCATTGTATATAGATCTATCATCATTTACTGTGTTTCTACATCATTGTATATAGATCTATCATCATTTACTGCGTGTCTACATCATTGTATATAGATCTATCATCATTTACTGTGTGTCTACATCATTGTATATAGATCTATCATCATTTACTGTGTGTCTACATCATTGTATATAGATCTATCATCATTTACTGTGTGTCTACATCATTGTATATAGATCTATCATCATTTACTGCGTGTCTACATCATTGTATATAGATCTATCATCATTTACTGGGTGTCTACATCATTGTATATAGATCTATCATCATTTACTGGGTGTCTACATCATTGTCTATAGATCTATCATCATTTACTGCATGTCTATGTTATTGTATATAGATCTATCATCATTTACTGGTTGTCTATGTTATTGTATATAGATCTATCATCATTTACTGGGTGTCTACATCATTGTATATAGATCTATCATCATTTACTGGGTGTCTACATCATTGTATATAGATCTATCATCATTTACTGGGTGTCTACATCATTGTATATAGATCTATCATCATTTACTGGGTGTCTACATCATTGTCTATAGATCTATCATCATTTACTGCATGTCTATGTTATTGTATATAGATCTATCATCATTTACTGGTTGTCTATGTTATTGTATATAGATCTATCATCATTTACTGGGTGTCTACATCATTGTATATAGATCTATCATCATTTACTGGGTGTCTACATCATTGTATATAGATCTATCATCATTTACTGGGTGTCTACATCATTGTATATAGATCTATCATCATTTACTGGGTGTCTACATCATTGTCTATAGATCTATCATCATTTACTGCATGTCTATGTTATTGTATATAGATCTATCATCATTTACTGGTTGTCTATGTTATTGTATATAGATCTATCATCATTTACTGGGTGTCTACGTCATTATATATAGATTTATCTTCATTTACTGGTTGCCTACGTCATTGTATATAGATCTATCATCATTTACTGGGTGTCGTATCTCCAGACACCAACCATGTGCATCTATCATAATGTTTCATGTTTTCTTCAGATTTCGGTAGCTCCATCAGGTTTAGGCGTTGTGATGATGACATGCTTATGTCATTTTCGGCGACTGCCGACTACCAGGCCCCCGAGGTCGTCAAGAAAAGAGCATATGATGGGGTCTTGGCAGACATTTGGAGCATGTAAGTGATTCGTATCCGATAATGTCAGCGATACAATTCTGTTTGTATGACGTTTTGATTTTTTTTAAAATTTATCATCGCTACTAATCGACGCCTCCTGGAGAGATTAGTCATTTTATATTTTGGAGGGTAGTGCAATGATACAGATAGAGACCCATTCCAGAGTCTCCTGTTCTTTTATGTGCGCAGTATAAACCACATACACGATATCTCGGGTTAAAGTCCCATCTGAAAGACTGTTAATATTATTAGGATACGGCGGGGGGATCAAACCTATTATCACTGGATTCGCAAGCCAACTTGTTAACCACTGGACTACTGACCAGTATCGTTTGCAATACTGATATGTTGCCTTGCATATATGCAAATACCACAAAGTGCACTGTGTGCTGATAAGAAATGCAATGTGTGAAATAAGTAGAGGATGAATATCATTTTGTTATTGATTGCTCACTTTATAATGATTTAAGAAAATGTTACATGAAGAAATATTATATGAAAAAGTTGGCAGTTTCTTACGGAGGTTGGTGCACCCAAGTACTGGTTAACCGCTGGAGCCTGCCCAGGAAAGGTATTGTTAGGTAAACTGCCCACCGGCGATATAGCCCGAAATGGTGCTGATGCAGGCGTAAAACCCGAAATATAACATAATATTTGGATAGACCTACTCAGCTTAAATTTGTTAAGTTATTGAAACTTGAAGATGTAAATGCTGTTCAGAAGTTATCTGTATATGTTTTTAAAGCATTTGAACATTGTAGATTATATGTTAATATCTAATCAGTTACGCTTATTTGTTTCCTGATTGTGGTCTCTCTAAGAAATGTTTGTTGATATTAGTGTTCATTACAATACATGCTTCACATTGTAACTGTTTTGAATTTATGCTTCATTGCCAGAAATGGTTTAATACGAAATAAATAGATAACTATCTATGTCTGCTTTACAAATTACAGGTCCAGAGCAAAATTCATGTTTACATTCCAACCTGCCATCTTGCTCTATTCATGGCCATATTACTCTATTCAGGTGCCATGCTAAACGGCCATCTTGCTTTTATTTTGATGTATAGTTCTTGTTTACATGCTAAACAATCGTCTTGTTTCTTTTTCAGGGGCATTATTCTATGCGATATGCGCATCGGGCGTCAATATAATGCCAGGCGGCTCACATGCCGGGCACTGAAAAAACGCCGACTCCGGGCCATTGATTCAGCCGGTAATCTACTCTTTATAATTTTATTATGTTTGTTTAGTTGATTTAGCTTCGCATTAACAATAATGTCAATTAACGACTCCAGCTGGCCATACAGGTTTGAACCACTGACTATATGTGATGTAGGAAGACCACACTTGTTGTTTTCAATAGTGTATGAGGCACAGGTGGACGCACAGGGTTGAACCACTGACTATATGTGATGTAGGAAGACCACACTTGTTGTTCTCAATAGTGTATGAGGCACAGGTGGACGCACAGGGTTGAACCACTGACTATATGCGATGTAGGAAGACCACACTTGTTGTTCTCAATAGTGTATGAGGCACGGGTGGACGCACAGGTTTGAACCACTGACTATATGCGATGTAGTAAGACCACACTTGTCTCTAGGCCAGGCTGGCCGTACGGGTTTGAACCACTGACCTTCCACAAGTAAATGGGATAGTTTCCTCACTTATAGAGAATTCTACCCAGATAGGACTCGAACACACAGTGGTCACGAATGATGGGACTATTGATTGGCAGTAACTGTTAGCGATGCCACTCGGACGTTGAACTGAAAACTATTTAGCACATGCTCACTTAATACTCTATATAAGTTAATGTCATGTTCTCTCTAACAGAATGTAAGGAGCTGGCACGGAACATGCTACGAAGCAACCCAAACTATCGTCCTACCACAGCGGATATACTAACAGATCCATGGGTTTTGGGATCTAGCCACATTGCCGCTCCGACTATGACAGCGGGCATATCAAGAGATCCGTGGGTTTTAGGAACTAGCCACATTGCCGCTCCAACTATGACAGCGGGCATATCAAGAGATCCGTTGATTTTGGGAACTGGCCACATTGCCGCTCCGAAGGTAAGTAGGGAAAGCCGAATTCAAAATAATCATTTGTAAGAACATGTTAATTACTGTAAAGCAGGCGCCTTGTCAGCAAAATGCTGTTATCTAGTGTGCTGTTATTCTGTAGTAGAGAGTTGTGCTGTTATTCTGTAGTAGAGAGTTGTGCTGTTATTCTGTAGTAGAGAGTTGTGCTGTTATTCTGTAGTAGAGAGTTGTGCTGTTATTCTGTAGTGGAGAGTTGTGCTGTTATTCTGTAGTGGAGAGTTGTGCTGTTATTCTGTAGTAGAGAGTTGTGCTGTTATTCTGTAGTAGAGAGTTGTGCTGTTATTCTGTAGTAGAGAGTTGTGCTGTTATTCTGTAGTAGAGAGTTGTGCTGTTATTCTGTAGTAGAGAGTTGTGCTGTTATTCTCTAGTAGAGAGTTGTGCTGTTATTCTGTAGTAGAGAGTTGTGCTGTTATTCTGTAGTAGAGAGTTGTGCTGTTATTCTGTAGTAGAGAGTTGTGCTGTTATTCTGTAGTAGAGAGTTGTGCTGTTATTCTGTAGTAGAGAGTTGTGCTGTTATTCTGTAGTAGGGATTTGTGCTGTTATTATCTAGTGTGCTGTTATTCTGTAGTAGAGAGTTGTGCTGTTATTCTGTAGTAGAGAGTTGTGCTGTTATTCTGTAGTAGAGAGTTGTGCTGTTATTCTGTAGTAGAGAGTTGTGCTGTTATTCTGTAGTAGAGAGTGTGCTGTTATTCTGTAGTAGAGAGTTGTGCTGTTATTCTGTAGTAGAGAGTTGTGCTGTTATTCTGTAGTAGAGAGTTGTGCTGTTATTCTGTAGTAGAGAGTTGTGCTGTTATTCTCTAGTAGAGAGTTGTGCTGTTATTCTGTAGTAGAGAGTTGTGCTGTTATTCTGTAGTAGAGAGTTGTGCTGTTATTCTGTAGTAGAGAGTTGTGCTGTTATTCTGTAGTAGAGAGTTGTGCTGTTATTCTGTAGTAGAGAGTTGTGCTGTTATTCTGTAGTAGAGAGTTGTGCTGTTATTCTGTAGTAGAGAGTTGTGCTGTTATTCTGTAGTAGAGAGTTGTGCTGTTATTCTGTAGTAGAGAGTTGTGCTGTTATTCTGTAGTAGAGAGTTGTGCTGTTATTCTGTAGTAGAGAGTTGTGCTGTTATTCTGTAGTAAATGCATAGAAATATTGATCACCTTGGATTTACTAACATTTGATATAGTTTTAGTAATAACAATAATTATTTACCTATTCAATGTATTTAAACATCGTCTTGGAGACCAATTCATCCAGGATTGGCACAACTCTGTAAATTATCTTGATATAGCATAATTAACTTGTGAAACATTCCAGAAGACATCGAACGCCGGGAACTTACCCATTGACGTTATCCGTGATGAGTGCCTCAAACACGGGTATATCACCGGGGAGACGCTTGGAAAAGGAGGGTATGGTGAAGTGATGCCAGCCACATTGGCAAAGTTTCCCAAAATGTCTGCATACGCAGACAGTCATGGGACTGTCAAGGTAATATATGCAATAAATGTAGGATGTCCATCATATAGTGATTAGTCCAAAATCAACTTGACCGAGTATTTAGATGTTTCACTTACAGTACTAGTAGTTCAAGGCATAGTCTGGCAGAATGTAATATGAAATAGGCACTACCTATCATTACTAGACATTATTGTGGAAGTCGTGATAGCGCAGTGGTAGCGATTCGCTTCCTGTGCGAAAGGTCCATAGTTTGAGCCCCGCTGGAGCCATTATGAGTATGCCCTTAGGCAAGGCATTTAAGGTCCACATTGCCTCTACTCTCTCCCTTGTGGCGATGGATTCCATTAGGAATGAGGTCTCTAGAGTGATTAATATAAGTTGTAAGAACTTGTTTCCCCATCGAGCTAAAACAAATTAGTATAACTAACTATCAATTTGATCCGTCCACTATGGCTGCAGATTGATCCGTCCACTATGGCTGCAGATTGATCCGTCCACTATGGCTGCAGATTGATCCGTCCACTATGGCTGCAGATTGATCCGTCCACTATGGCTGCAGATTGATCCGTCCACTATGGCTGCAGATTGATCCGTCCACTATGGCTGCAGATTGATCCGTCCACTATGGCTGCAGATTGATCCGTCCACTATGGCTGCAGATTGATCCGTCCACTATGGCTGCATATTGATCCGTCCACTATGGCTGCAGATTGATCCGTCCACTATGGCTGCAGATTGATCCGTCCACTATGGCTGCAGATTGATCCGTCCACTATGGCTGCAGATTGATCCGTCCACTATGGCTGCAGATTGATCCGTCCACTATGGCTGCAGATTGATCCGTCCACTATGGCTGCAGATTGATCTGTCCAATATGGCTGCAGATTGATCCGTCCACTATGGCTGCAGATTGATCCGTCCACTATGACTGCAGATTGATCCGTCCACTATGGATGCAGATTGATCCGTCCACTATGGATGCAGATTGATCCGTCCACTATGGCTGCAGATTGATCAGTCCACTATGGCTGCAGATTGATCTGTCCACTATGGCTGCAGATTGATCCGTCCACTATGGCTGCAGATTGATCCGTCCACTATGGCTGCAGATTGATCCGTCCACTATGGCTGCAGATTGATCCGTCCACTATGGCTGCAGATTGATCCATCGACTATGGCTGCAGATTGATCCGTCCACTATGGCTGCAGATTGATCCGTCCACTATGGCTGCAGATTGATCCGTCCACTATGGCTGCAGATTGATCCGTCCAATATGGCTGCAGATTGATCCATCCACTATGGCTGCAGATTGATCCGTCCACTATGACTGCAGATTGATCCGTCCACTATGGATGCAGATTGATCCGTCCACTATGGATGCAGATTGATCCGTCCACTATGGCTGCAGATTGATCAGTCCACTATGGCTGCAGATTGATCCGTCCACTATGGCTGCAGATTGATCCGTCCACTATGGCTGCAGATTGATCTGTCCACTATGGCTGCAGATTGATCTGTCCACTATGGCTGCAGATTGATCCGTCCACTATGGCTGCAGATTGATCCATCCACTATGGCTGCAGATTGATCCGTCCACTATGGCTGCAGATTGATCCGTCCACTATGGCTGCAGATTGATCCGTCCACTATGGCTGCAGATTAATTGATTACAAGTGTCATGACGATAAATGGACACAACTGACATGGTGTTGTTCTATCTGTTTGCAGTAACTATATTGATATGAAACATTAGCTCATCGCTTTGTAGGATTTAAGCTATAATTATGTTCACTTTAAATGGAACAGGACATTCTTAAAGGAATAATTATTCTATGTATAGCTAGATGATTTTAGGAGGCCTTATACGGGAGGTAACACTGCCATAAATATCACGGAGGACTGTCAACGATTGCTTTCCTTTGCAGACAAAACATGGACGGGAATCATTTTCTTGTATCATCAAGAATTAAAGCACTTGATAAATTGTATTATTTCATAGAGCGTCTGCAATTTGTGATCAATCGGATGTTGTGAACAAGTCCAAACGGTGACATCGTGTAATTTATATCAACTGTGAGAAATGATCGGTCCATCAAATATTATTTGCTAGTATTGTAGATTCGGATAATTGATTTGTAAGATTTATGGGTTTTTTCGTGTATATTTTGTGTCTCGTACACGTTATCTATTGGCGGTACAAGCCTGGGTGGCCTTCGGATATCCCCGTATAATTATTTAGGTTTCGCAAATCAGTATACTTACATGTATGGAGCGGAAGGTCACCGGTTCGAACCTCATCAGTGGTTCATTCTGATATGGCCGGCTGGTGAGCAGCCAGGTAATTGAATAATGGTTACAGTTTGCCTGACATACAAGCCTCGCATACAAGCATAGGGTTCTGGAATTACTGATGTTCATAAGAGGTGTCTCATAAGTTAGAATTTACGTTACTTTTACATCCATGTATTCTATAAAACTGTCTATTTTCTTATAATGATCAGGTCGCAATAAAAGTTATAGAAAGACAGATAGCATCACCGGAATACTTGGCGCACTACCTTCCCGAGGAATTGGCCAACCTCCATCGCCTGCCGCCTCACAAGAATGTCGTAAGTATAGCTTTGTTTTATCTATATATCTTCAGATACTGTCACACCTCTCTTTCGAGTGTTATCGACAGGAGTGCACACTATAAATGTATAAAACTACATGGAATGTTCTGCGCTGATAGCGAGCGTGGAAAACTAAAACCAGCTGTAAAATATAGTAGAAGTGAGAAAGATAAACAGGCGGGTAGTTACCTATACGCAATTCCATATACATTGTAGCCGACTTGAACGGGAGCGAGCTGAGCCATGCAATAATGTGATTAGGGAGGCAGATTACTCCAAAATACTTCAGTATATGGGGAAAAGATAATTTTGAAATAATCTGTACCAAACGGAGATAATACTCAGACTGGGGTAATCGTATATTAGGGCGTTGAGGGTATTGTTAATATAGTAGAAGTGAGATAATACTCAGACTGGAGTAATCGTATATTAGGGCGTTGAGGGTATTGTTAATATAGTAGAAGTGAGATAATACTCAGTCTGGAGTAATCGTATATTAGGGCGTTGAGGGTATTGTTAATATAGTAGAAGTGAGATAATACTCAGTCTGGAGTAATTGTATATTAGGGCGTTGAGGGTATTGTTAATATAGTAGAAGTGAGATAATACTCAGTCTGGAGTAATCGTATATTAGGGCGTTGAGGGTATTGGTTTCTTTCTGATTATGCATCGCTAGTCGACCATAATCCCGTAAGTCTTGGACTGGATTTTAGCTTAATAATCGATTGTTTTACTGACAGCGTGCTGTTCTATTAAATAGATTTACGAACTGTTCTTATTAATCAGTTGAAAAATGCGCCAAATAATGAAAATAGTACAAGAAATGATACAAACTATGCAATCTATAATGCACTGGAAGTGGATACTGTGTGAACTACATTGTATATAGAAAAGGTAACACAGAAGTCGTGGATCAAGAATAAACGAAATAGTAGGACGGAGATCATAGTAACATACATTATAAGTGAATTGCTCCTAGCGTTCAAATTGCAAATCAAGAGTGTGCTTAAATATGTCGGCTTCTGATGTTTCAGATAAAAATGTTCCAACACTTCCAATCGTTGGACCGTGACTACATAGTCACGGAATATTGTTCCAAGGGGACCGTAGGTCAGCTGCTCGACTACCTTAACAGTAGCGGTACGAAGGGGCTTGGTGAAAATGCTACGAGGATGATGTTCCGTAATATTGCAGAAGGGATGCAACACATGCATGCGAACGGAATCGTGCATAGGTACTACTTATATTCCTTATACTAACCACTGTGCAATTTTCCAATACATATTAATTACGCAGTTTTGTGCCTTTATTGAACATTAAATTTTATTAAAATATTTGTTTTTTTGATGTTGTTGTTAGAGCTGCAGTAGTGGATTACCTATTTGTTCTTTGATGTTGTTGTTAGAGCTGCAGTAGTGGATTACCTATTTGTTCTTTGATGTTGTTGTTAGAGCTGCAATAGTGGATTACCTATTTGTTCTTTGATGTTGTTGTTAGAGCTGCAGTAGTGGATTACCTGTTTATTCTTTGATGTTATTGTTAGAGCTGCAGTAGTGGATTACCTATTTGTTCTTTGATGTTGTTGTTGTTAGAGCTGCAGTAGTGGATTACCTATTTGTTCTTTGATGTTGTTGTTAGAGCTGCAGTAACAGATTACCTATTTGTTCTTTGATGTTGTTGTGAGAGCTGCAGTAGTGGATTACCTATTTGTTCTTTGATGTTGTTGTTGTTGTTAGAGCTGCAGTAATGGATTACCTATTTGTTCTTTGATGTTGTTAGAGCTGCAGTAGCAGATTACCTATTTGTTCTTTGATGTTGTTGTTAGAGCTGCAGTAGCGGATTACCTATTTGTTTTTTTGATGTTGTTGTTGTTGTTAGAGCTGCAGTAGTGGATTACCTATTTGTTCTTTGATGTTGTTGTTAGAGCTGCCGTAGTGGATTACCTCTATGTTCTTTGATGTTGTTGTTAGAGCTGCAGTAGTGGATCACCTATATGTTCTTTGATGTTGTTGTTAGAGCTGCAGTAGTGGATCACCTATATGTTCTTTGATGTTGTTGTTAGAGCTGCAGTAGTGGATTACCTATATGTTCTTTGATGATGTTGTTAGAGCTGCAGTAACAGATTACCTATTTGTTTCTTTGATGTTGTTGTTGTTGTTGTTGTTAGAGCTGCAGTAACAGATTACCTATTTGTTCTTTGATGTTGTTGTTGTTAGAGCTGCAGTAGTGGATTACCTATTTGTTCTTTGATGTTGTTGTTGTTAGAGCTGCAGTAGCGGATTACCTATTTGTTCTTTGATGTTGTTGTTGTTGTTGTTGTTGTTGTTGTTGTTAGAGCTGCAGTAGTGGATTAACTATTTGTTCTTTGATGTTGTTGTTAGAGCTGCAGTAGCAGATTACCTATTTGTTCTTTGATGATGTTGTTAGAGCTGCAGTAGCGGATTACCTATTTGTTCTTTGATGTTGTTGTTAGAGCTGCAGTAGTGGATTAACTATTTGTTCTTTGATGTTGTTGTTGATGTTGTTGTTAGAGCTGCAGTAACAGATTACCTATTTGTTCTTTGATGTTGTTGTTAGAGCTGCAGTAGTGGATTACCTATTTGTTCTTTGATGTTGTTGTTAGAGCTGCAGTAGTGGATTACCTAAAGCAGGCAATGCATATGGGGTCCTCAATGTTCTAATGCTGTTAACATTTTGCTATAATAAATTTCGTATTATGTTCACTTTGTAACTGTTTTCATGGTTGATCGATAGCATTGCTTCTACTGTGATATTTCTTGTTTGTTCTGTAATATGGATGTATGTGTCATTTATTGGACATGTCACTATAATAAAATAAACATCTACCTATTTAATACTTTGTCAAAAAAGAAACACACTAACAATATTGTATTCCGTTTCAGGGACTTTAAATGCGATAACATTTTGCTACAGCCAGATGGAAGTGTGAAGATTGCAGGTATATATAAGCACCCTATGATTTATGAACCTATTTTAGATAAATGATTTTCGCATTATGTACATAAACGGCACAATCATTATTATAAAACAGTCACCCTCATATATAAGCTTGTGTCGATGTCTTCCTTAATTGAAATCATTACTGTCACATAGTTGTACTCCCATTCAACGATTGCAATATGTCATTATTTATAGATCTGTCATCATTTACTGTGTGTTGTCTGTCCATACACCAACCATGTTCACCATGTCATAACGTTCCATATGTTATTTTCAGATCTCGGCCTGTCAACCAAATTTGTGTCTGGGAAAAGTAAATTGCTGTTAGAGAGTTGCGGTACCTTTGGGTACCAGGCCCCGGAGGTGGTCATCCAAGAACCGTACAATGGAGTACAATCGGACGTTTGGAGCATGTAAGTGATTCAAACCTGACTATGTCAGGGATATAATTTTGTTTGCAGTACTGATCCGGTGTCTTGCATATACCATGTATGTGGCAGATGGAAATACCACAAAGTGCACCATATACTGATACGAAATGCAATATGTGTAAAATGTTAGAGGATGAATATCATCTCATTATTGAATGCTCACTTTGTAATGAATTAAGAACATGTTACATCAAGAAATATTACTGGAATAGGCCTAATGGGCTTAACTTTGTTACGTAATGAAATTAGAAATGCAGTTCGGAAATTATATGTACAATAATAAAGTGATATTCATCCTCTAACATTTTACACATATTACAGTTCTTATCAGCATTTAAAAGTCATAGATTATATGTTAATATTGTAATGGCCTGACGGGTGTCGATTCAACGCTTGTAGATAAAGCCTGACGCGTGTCGATTCAACGCTTGTAGATAAAGCCTGACGCGTGTCGATTCAACGCTTGTAGATAAAGCCTGACGCATGTCGATTCACTGCTTGTAGATAAAGCCTGACACGTGTAGATTCATTGCTTGTAGATAAAGCCTGACGCATATCGATTCAACGCTTGTAGATAAAGCCTGACGCATGTTGATTCAACGCTTGTAGATAAAGCCTGACGCGTGTTGATTCAACGCTTGTAGATAAAGCCTGACAGGTGTCGATTCACTGCTTGTAGATAAAGCCTGACGCATGTTGATTCACTGCTTGTAGATAAAGCCTGATGCGTGTCGATTCACTGCTTGTAGATAAAGCCTGATGCGTGTCGATTCACTGCTTGTAGATAAAGTCTGACGCTTGTCGATTCAACGCTTGTAGATAAAGAAATTGAAAACGAGTTGAACTGTTTGGAACTTTAATTCATGGAAGTTGATAAATAAAATTATTCAGGTGATATGCTAAACGCCCATCATTTCCTATTCACTATCAGGTGACATGCTAAACACCCATCGTTTCATATACACTACCAGGTGCCATGCTAAATGCCCATCGTGTCCTATTCACTACAAGGTGACATGCTAAATGCCCATCATGTCCTATTCACTACCAGGTGCCATGCTAAATACCCATCTGTCCTATTCACTATCAGGTGCCATGCTAAACGACCATCGTATCCTATTCACTACCAGGTGCCATGCTAAATGCCCATCTGTCCTATTCACTACCAGGTGCCATGCTAAACGACCATCATATCCTATTCACTACCAGGTGCCATGCTAAACGACCATCATATCCTATTCACTACCAGGTGCCATGCTAAATGCCCATCGTGTCATATTTTTACTTGAGTTTATAGTGCTGGTTTCCATACTAAACAATCATCTTGTTTCTTTTCCAGGGGCATCACTTTGTGCAATATGTTAAATGGGGATGTACCATTCACTGATGTACAGCTGTTGGATTTGGAGACGAGGTTGCCGCTGCTCCGAAACTTTGATTCAATTGGTAATCCACAAAAACTTAATCATTTTATAAAAATAAATTTTCTTTTTTGGTTAGTTGGCTTAGCGTCGCATCAACAATAATGTCAAATAACGATCTCAGCTCTGTGCGCTGTAGGAACACCACACTTGTCTCTCATAATAGTGTATGAATCACGGGTGGACGTACATAATAGTGTATGAATCACGGGTGGACGTACATAATAGTGTATGGAGCACGGGTGGACGTACATAATAGTGTATGAAGCACGGGTGGACGTACATAATAGTGTATGGAGCACGGGTGGACGTACATAATAGTGTATGAAGCACGGGTGGACGTACATAATAGTGTATGGAGCACGGGTGGACGTACATAATAGTGTATGAAGCACGGGTGGACGTACATAATAGTGTATGGAGCACGGGTGGACGTACATAATAGTGTATGAAGCACGGGTGGACGTACATAATAGTGTATGGAGCACGGGTGGACGTACATAATAGTGTATGAAGCACGGGTGGACGTACATAATAGTGTATGAAGCACGGGTGGACGTACATAATAGTGTATGGAGCACGGGTGGACGTACATAATAGTGTATGGAGCACGGGTGGACGTACATAATAGTGTATGGAGCACGGGTGGACGTACATAATAGTGTATGGAGCATGGGTGGACGTACATAATAGTGTATGAAGCACTGGTGGACGTACATAATAATGTATGAAGCATGGGTGGACGTACATAATAGTGTATGGAGCACGGGTGGATGTACATAATAGTGTATGGAGCACGGGTGGATGTACAGTGTATGGACTCACAGGTTTGAACCACTGGCCTTCCACATGCAAAGTGGATAGCTTCCTCACATATAGAGAATTATATGCAGATAAAACTCGAACCCACAGCGGCCATGATGGGACTATTGATTTACTGTAACTGTTAACGGTGCCACTCGGTCGCTGATGCCCCTTAAAACAAACGTAGCACATAATTAAAATGTGCATACAAAAACGACACAAATACATGTACATACTCACTTAATACACTGTGTAAGTTGATGTTATATTCATCCTTACAGAGGCTATGGAGCTGGTGCGAAGCATGATTCTATTCAACCCTGCCGAGCGTCCGACGACGGCGGAAATATTGAAGAATGCATGGTTGAATGGAAAACCTCGCACTCCACCTCCAACATCGCCGGTAAGTAGGAAAGACTAATTGAAGATAACGATTTGAAACTTCATCTTAATTAATGCCGGCGACTTGTCAGCAAAATGTTATTATCTAGTGAGCTGTTATTCTGTAGTAAAGAGGAAACTAAAACTTTATCAAGGAACGTATATTAAATGACATGACATCATTTTTATATTAATTAATAATTAGATGTATAATTTGGTTGTTATGAGACAGAGTTATGGAACTTGATTGATACAACTTATATTTTAATAAGAAACATTTACCCATAGGTAAAGTTTCATTAACATGCAATGAGTTGTTCAAGCGAAAAGCCAACTTGCTGAAACGCTTTAACCAGATGTTCCAAGTGTAAAAGGGGCATAATTCTGTTAAATTATGAGACAGAGTTATGGAACTTGATTGATACAACTTATATTTTAATAAGAAACATGTAGGTAAAGTTTCATTAACATGCAATGAGTTGTTCAAGCGAAAAGCCAACTTGCTGAAATGCTTTAACAAGATTTTTCTAAGTGTAAAAGGGGCATAATTCTGTTAAATTATGAGACATAATTATGGAACTTGATTGATACAACTCCTATTTTAATAAGAAACATTTACCGTAGGTAAAGTTTCATTAACATGCAATGAGTTGTTCAAGCGAAAAGCCAACATGCTGAAACGCTTTAACCAGATGTTCTAAGTGTAAAAGGGGCATAATTCTGTTAAATTATGAGACAGAGTTATGGAACTTGATTGATACAACTTATATTTTAATAAGAAACATGTAGGTAAAGTTTCATTAGCATGCAATGAGTTGTTCAAGCGAAAAGCCAACTTGCTGAAACGCTTTAACCAGATGTTCTAAGTGTAAAAGGGGCATAATTCTGTTTAATTATGAGACAGAGTTATGGAACTTGACTAAAACATTTTGATAGGGAACAATTGTGTGAAGTTTCAATGGTATGTAATAGATTGTTCAAACCAGATAGCAACATTGCTTTAAAACTTTAACCAAATGGCGACACCAAGGCGAGTACAATAGCCTTCCTTATTCTTTGAAAATATTCTCTATTTAACAACGTGTATGATAGAGTGCCATTATATTCCAGGATCCATACCCATGCACGCCTAGGCCACCATGTACGCCTAGGCCACCATGCACGCCTAGGCCACCATGCATGTCTAGGCCACCGTGCATGCCTAGGCCACTGTGCACGCCTAGGCCACCATGCACGGCTAGGCCACCATGCACGCCTCTGCCACCGTGCACGCCTCGGCCACCGTGCACGCCTAGGCCACTGTGCACGCCTAGGCCACCATGCAGGCCTAGGCCACCGTGCACGCCTAAGCCACCGTGCACGCCTAGGCCAGCGGGCCAACCACGAGATACAGACTGCCATGTCAATCCGCATCGTCGGATATGCGGATCCAGACAACATAAACAGTTGGATGATAGAGTCATAGTAAACAACGCAACAAAAGAAACAGTGCTGCTAAAGTCTAGGGCCAAATACAGGAATAGTAAGTGTATTTGGACATCCTTGTTGATTGATATTAAGTTAATATTGTCTGGGGTTTTTTTCTGTTTAAAGTCTCACAAATAGCTTAGGTCATATGGTGACTCTCCAGATTTTATTGTTGGAGGAAGATCCCGGGTGCTCCTCTGAACAATAGCTTAGGTCATATGGCGACTCCAGATTTTATTGTTGGAGGAAGATCCCGGGTGCTCCTCTGAACAATAGCTTTGGTCATATGGCGACTCTCCAGATTTTATTGTTGGAGGAAGATCCCGGGTGCTCCTCTGAACAATAGCTTAGGTTATATGGCGACTCCCGATTTTATTGTTGCAAGAAGATCCCGGGTGCTCCTCTGAACAATAGCTTAGGTCATATGGTGACTCTCCAGATTTTATTGTTGGAGGAAGATCCTGGGTGCTCCTCTGAACAATAGCTTTGGTCATATGGCGACTCCAGATTTTATTGTTGGAGGAAGATCCCGGGTGCTCCTGAACAGTATTTCTGGCACACGGGTAAACCACCAACCTTCTGCAAACCAGTTAGATATCTTCCTAGCTTGAATGAATTCGGCACATCCCATTAAAGTATTTATTTAGGTAAACTATGCGGATTCAGTATAATCACTAACAAGACGACCATGAAGGCCCTGTATCGCTCGCCCGAGGTGAAAAGTTGAAATGACTATAAAACCATACGTTGCTAAATAGAGGTAAAAGTTAACGCAGCTTTTACTGTCATTGAAAACTATCGAAGCTCTAAGCATTGTGGTTTCTGAAACAAATATAACAGTGATATAACAGTGATATACAGTGGTTGTTTATTTCCAAAATCTGCATCTATGTTAATATCTAGAAGAATCTAAGAGTGATTTCCCTTGATTACCACTCTCCTCTTTATTATGTTACTTGTTTGTGAACTATTTATTGTTAATCAGCAAAATGCTAATAAATGATGTATTTATAGAATAATCCTGAATTTTAAGTTTAATATATTGATTAAATTATAATAAACGTTCAACAATAACGATGCCTCGTATATTTCGGTTCCTAAAGCTTGTGAAATGATGCCACAAACTTCTATCTACAGAAATACATGTTGTCTGTAAAGTTGGATGAATGTGTTTGTGGTGTGTAGGTATATTACAAGCAAGATGGCTATGGATTTATGTGTAACTGCGCCTATATTAGTTTATAACCACATATTATGTGGTTCGACTGCTATGTCGGAGGATTGTTTGAGCCCCTTCCTCCCAGTGAGCGTGGCCCTTTTTGGTGGTAATAATCATGTCAATGTCTTACTAGTCATATCATTACTCTGTGCAACTGATGGCTAGTCTGTTACGGTCCATGTTCACCTTGCCTTGTATATATAGTATTGTGATGTACATACAACTGATGGCTAGTCTGTTAAGGTCAATGTTCACCTTGCTATGTATATACAGTATTGTGATGTGCATACAACTGATGGCTAGTCTATTAAGGTCCATGTTCACCTTGCTATGTATATATAGTATTGTGATGTGCATACAACTGATGGCTAGTCTGTTAAGGTCCATGTTCACCTTGTCTTGTATATATAGTATTGTGATGTACATACAATTGATGGCTAGTCTGTTAAGGTCCTTGTTCACCTTGCCATGTATATATAGTATTGTGATGTGCATACAACTGATGGCTAGTCTGTTAAGGTCCATGTTCACCTTGCCTCGTATATATAGTATTGTGATGTGCATACAACTGATGGCTAGTCTGTTAAGGTCCATGTTCACCTTGCCTCGTATATATAGTATTGTGATGTGCATACAACTGATGGCTAGTCTGTTAAGGTCCATGTTCACCTTGCCTTGTATATATAGTATTGTGATGTGCATACAACTGATGGCTAGTCTGTTAAGGTCCATGTTCACCATGTCTATATAGTATTGTGATGTGCATACAACTGATGTCTAGTCTGTTAAGGTCCATGTTCACCTTACCTTGTATATATAGTATTGTAATGTTGCTAGGTAACACCCAGGCATATACATTCATGCAATGCTATATTTCTTTATGTCCGATAATACGTTGTCTTCTTTGTTCGGAATATGCAGTTGGGTTACAGACTGGCGGGCTGATGGGTAGAGAGGAGATGAAATTTAGAAAAATAATTCACATTGTCACAAGACATAATACACATAGACATTGTCACAAGGCATAATTCACATAGACATTGTCACATGACATAATACACATAGACATTGTCACATGGCATAATACACATAGACATTGTCACATGACATAATACACATAGACATTGTCACATGGCATAAGACACATAGACATTGTCACAAGGCATAATACACATAGACATTGCCACAGGACATAATACACATATACATTGTCACAAGACATAATACACATATACATTGTCACATGACATAATACACATATACATTGTCACAAGGCATAAGACACATAGACATTGTCACAAGACATAAGACACATAGACATTGTCACAATGCATAATACACATAGACATTGTCACAAGGCATAATACACATATACATTGTCACAAGGCATAATACACATATACATTGTCACATGACATAATACATAGACATTGTCACAAGACATAAGACACATATACATTGTCACAAGGCATAATACACATATACATTGTCACAAGGCATAAGACACATAGACATTGTCACAAGTCATAAGACACATAGACATTGTCACATAACATAATACACATAGACATTGTCACATGACATAATACACATAGACATTGTCACAAGACATAATACACATAGACATTGTCACAAGACATAAAACACATATACATTGTCACAAGGCATAATACACATATACATTGTCACAAGGCATAAGACACATATACATTGTCACATGACATAATACACATAGACATTGTCACATAACATAATACACATATACATTGTCACAAGACATAAGACACATATACATTGTCACAAGACATAAGACACATAGATATTGTCACAAGACATAAGACACATATACATTGTCACAAAGCATCGTCACAAGACATAAGACACATATACATTGTCACAAGACATAATACACATAGACATTGTCACAAGACATAAAACACATATACATTGTCACAAGGCATAATACACATATACATTGTCACAAGGCATAAGACACATACACATTGTCACAAGACATAATACACATAGACATTGTCACAAGGCATAATACACATATACATTGTCACAAGGCATAATACACATAGACATTGTCACAAGACATAAGACACATATACATTGTCACAAGGCATAATACACATATACATTGTCACAAGGCATAAGACACATATACATTGTCACAAGGCATAATACACATAGACATTGTCACAAGACATAAGACACATATACATTGTCACAAGGCATAATACACATATACATTGTCACAAGGCATAAGACACATATACATTGTCACAAGGCATAATACACATAGACATTGTCACAAGACATAAGACACATATACATTGTCACAAGGCATAATACACATATACATTGTCACAAGGCATAAGACACATATACATTGTCACAAGGCATAATACACATAGACATTGTCACAAGACATAAGACACATATACATTGTCACAAGGCATAATACACATATACATTGTCACAAGGCATAAGACACATATACATTGTCACAAGGCATAATACACATATACATTGTCACAAGGCATAAGACACATAGACATTGTCACAAGACATAAGACACATATACATTGTCACAAGGCATACTACACATATACATTGTCACAAGGCATAAAACACATAGACATTGTCACAAGACATAAGACACATAGACATTGTCACAAGACATATGACACATATACATTGTCACAAAGCATCGTCACAAGACATAAGACACATAGACATTGTCACAAGACATAAGACACATATACATTGTCACAAGGCATAATACACATATACATTGTCACAAGGCATAAGACACATAAACATTGTCACAAGACATAATACACATAGACATTGTCACAAGGCATAATACACATATACATTGTCACAAGTCATAAGACACATAGACATTGTCACATAACATAATACACATAGACATTGTCACATGACATAATACACATATACATTGTCACAAGACACATATACATTGTTACAAGGCATAATACACATATACATTGTCACAAGACATAATACACATATACATTGTCACAAGACATAATACACATATACATTGTCACAAGACATAATACACATAGACATTGTCACAAGGCATAATACACATAGACATTGTCACAAGACATAATACACATATACATTGTCACAAGACATAATACACATATACATTGTCACAAGACATAATACACATATACATTGTCACATGACATAATACACATATACATTGTCACATGACATAAGACACATAGACATTGTCACAAGGCATAATACACATAGACATTGTCACAATACATACTACACATAGACACTGTCACATGACATAATACACATAGACATTGTCACATGACATAATACACATAGACATTGTCACATGACATAATACACATAGACATTGTCACATGACATAATACACATATACATTGTCACAAGGCATAATACACATATACATTGTCACAAGACATAATACACATAGACATTGTCACATGACATAATACACATAGACATTGTCACAAGGCATAATACACATAGACATTGTCACAAGGCATAATACACATAGACATTGTCACAAGGCATAATACACATATACATTGTCACAAGACATAATACACATATACATTGTCACAAGACATAATACACATATACATTGTCACATGACATAATACACATATACATTGTCACAAGGCATAATACACATATACATTGTCACAAGACATAATACACATATACATTGTCACAAGACATAATACACATATACATTGTCACAAGACATAATACACATAGACATTGTCACAAGGCATAATACACATAGACATTGTCACAAGACATAATACACATATACATTGTCACAAGACATAATACACATATACATTGTCACAAGACATAATACACATATACATTGTCACAAGGCATAATACACATAGACATTGTCACAAGGCATAATACACATAGACATTGTCACAAGGCATAATACACATATACATTGTCACAAGACATAATACACATATACATTGTCACAAGACATAATACACATAGACATTGTCACAAGGCATAATACACATAGACATTGTCACAAGGCATAATACACATAGACATTGTCACAAGGCATAATACACATATACATTGTCACAAGACATAAGACACATATACATTGTCACAAGACATAATACACATATACATTGTCACAAGACATAATACACATATACATTGTCACAAGACATAATACACATATACATTGTCACAAGACATACGACACATATACATTGTCACAAGACATAATACACATAGACATTGTCACAATACATTGTCACAAGACATAAGACACATATACATTGTCACAAGACATACTACACATAGACATTGTCACATGACATAAGACACATAGACATTGTCACAAGACATAAGACACATATACATTGTCACAAGGCATAATACACATATACATTGTCACAAGACATAAGACACATAGACATGGTCGTAAGACATAATACACTTAGACATTGTCACAATGCAGGGCAGAAATTGTAGTCTCTTATTCAAATACATATTTAACTAGGCCAAGAATTTAATAAAATACACGTACTAAACTAGGTTAAGGTGGTAACGGGATACTAACACTAAACTATGCATTTAATAGTGCATGTACATGTATGACCACATGATAAACTATGAAAACGTTGATAGCTGAACAAATATTGTTTTCCTGTGAAATGCTTTATACATTCATATTTTATATATATAGAAACCATCAAGAAAGATCACTACTGAGGAGACAAGCTGCGTCGAATATTTGGTAGACCGATGCCACAGACCACACGAGAAGAAGATGGTCCAAAAAGAAATCGAGTCACTCTACAACATGTAGAGTATGGGAAGAGACCATGACTGGTTTTATAAATGTTGCTGGTTTCGTTAAGTTAATATCAATTAATATATCAATCAAACAACACCGTAATATAGGTAACCTCTGGCATGAAGTAAAAGTCCGTAAATCACCATTCAATAAATCAGTCATAAATTATAATTTAGGTCACCTCTGGCGTAAGTGTGTATGTTTAAACGTTTATTTATCGTCGCTACCAGTTGTCCATATGAGTGCCGCCTCATGAAGATATTAAACATTTTAGATTTTTGGGAGGATAGTGCAATGATACAAACAGAGGCCCATTCCAGAATCAACTCTGGTTCTTTTACGTGCATGGTATAAAGCACTGAGACCTCGTTTTAAAGTCCCATCTGAAAGACTGTTAATTTTATTAGAGTCAGACGGGTGATCGAACCTGCGATCCCTGAATTCCCAGTTAACCACTGGACTACGTATCCATCTGTACATATCCATCTGTATGTATCCGTCTGTATGTATCCATCTGTATGTATCCATCTGTACGTATCCATCTGTACATGTCCGTCTGTACGTATCCATCTGTACATATCCGTCTGTACTTATCCGACTGTACGTATCCGTCTGTACATATCCGTCTGTATGTATCCGTCTGTACATATCCATCTGTATGTATCCGTCTGTATGTATCCATCTGTACATATCCATCTGTATGTATCCGTCTGTATGTATCCATCTGTATGTATCCATCTGTATGTATCCATCTGTACATATCCGTCTGTATGTATCCATCTGTATGTATCCATCTGTATGTATCCATCTGTACATATCCATCTGTATGTATCCGTCTGTATGTATCCATCTGTACATATCTGTCTGTATGTATCCATCTGTACGTATCCATCTGTATGTATCCATCTGTACATATCCATCTGTATGTATCCATCTATATGTATCTGTCTGTACATATCCGTCTGTATGTATCTGTCTGTATGTATCCATCTGTATGTATCCATCTGTATGTATCCATCTATATGTATCTGTCTGTACATATCCATCTGTACATATCCGTCTGTATGTATCCATCTGTATGTATCCATCTATATGTATCTGTCTGTACATATCCATCTGTACATATCCGTCTGTATGTATCTGTCTGTATGTATCTGTCTGTATGTATCCATCTGTACATATCCGTCTGTATGTATCTGTCTGTATGTATCTGTCTGTATGTATCCATCTGTATGTATCCATCTGTATGTATCCATCTGTATGTATCCATCTGTATGTATCTATCTGTACATATCCATCTGTACGTATCCGTCTGTACATATCCGTCTGTACATATTCGTCTGTTTGTATCTATCTGTACGTATCTGTCCTCTAAGTGATTAAAATGTAATTTGGTAACCTCTGGCGTGATGTGAAAGTCCGTAAGTTAATACCATTGTAATTTGGTAACCTCTGGCGTGATGTGAAAGTCTGTAAGTTAATACCATTGTAATTTTGTAACCTCTGGCGTGATGTGAAAGTCCGTAAGTTAATACCAATGTAATTTGGTAACCTCTGGCGTGATGTGAAAGTCCGTAAGTTAATACCATTACATAAATCAATCATTCATTGTTATATAAATCAATAAATCAGTCATATATGGGCACTATGGTAACTATGGTAACCTCTGGTACGATTTAATGTCTCTAACTAATCTCTAACGCCAAGAAATTAAAATTTACTGTCCCCCGTCGTCTGTTATTTCGTTCACTTCATAGTAATGGTCCAAACATTCAATAATTTTATTCCCTATGATAAAACATACATACAGCTGGAGAATTGCCATTTTCTGACCAACCAATTTATATACAGTCTACATCTGTTATGTCGAATACCGTCTGACAGAGCAGAATACGACATAACCAAAGTTTGACATAACGGATATTGACCATATTTCCCAAAATGATGTTTCTCGTACTTAATATTTACTAAATACAGCACTGAATAACATTTATAATACGAAACTATGATAAAAAATCACTGATGTAATAACGGTTCATTAATGGTGTAGTAGCTTTAACAACTTATATTAATCACTCTCGTTGGCTCAGATGAAAGTGTAGATGTGGTCATTCGTGTGGGAGGAACCCGGAGAAAACCCGAAAGCCCGATCTGGCGACCCACGCACCATCTCACATACTTCCCGGTCAGAGGATCGAACCAGGGTTGCATTGGTGAGAAGCGAGCGCGGACTATGTAGTAATAAACGTATACTCGAATAATAAATAATCAGCTGTTGAATTTAAACATGCCATGTTCCACTAATTATTGACAAGTTAGAGTTTAATGTAAAAACAAACGGATTAATTATAATTAAACACCATCAACTATATTTATTGATTATTTGCACAGGCACGGCGGTACGTCTATGATCAGGTAAGTTGGTCGAATGAAAGTCGCACTTGAGCAGCAAGCTAATGCTTTGACACGAGTGTGAAATATTGCCTGCCTAGTTATACTGAATGGACCAACAAATAAATTTGATATAAATAAAAATTTGATTTAACGAAATTATACAATAATAGGAGCCAGTTATTTGTAAAATTATAGTATTTGAAATGGACTTTGACCCGACCTCGAGATAAGCGGATAATTTGACATTTGGGTTGGCAATAAGCACCAATGGCCGAGGGCAGGTTGACAATAACCGACTTTGATAAACCGGATGTGACTCTATCATACAAACTGTTGTTGCATGCATCTTATTACATAATATATTAAAATTATTGAAACTATAACTACTCTTTCTGTTTTTGTGTTATCTCGTATCGACAGATCATAATGTCTGGGATAGTTAAAACCATTTTGAATGGAGCAAACTGAGTAATACTTGGTACTACGCAATGAGTAATATTGGTTGTAGCAAACTGAGTAATACTGGGTGTAGCAAGCTGAGTAATACTGGATGTAGCAAACTGAGTAATACTGGGTGTAGCAAACTGAGTAATACTGGGTGTAGCAAGCTGAGTAATACTGGATGTAGCAAACTGAGTAATACTGGATGTAGCAAACTGAGTAATACTGGGTGTAGCAAGCTGAGTAATACTGGATGTAGCAAACTGAGTAATACTGGGTGTAGCAAACTGAGTAATACTGGGTGTAGCAAGCTGAGTAATACTGGATGTAGCAAGCTGAGTAATACTGGATGTAGCAAACCGAGTAATACTGGGTGTAGCAAACTGAGTAATACTGGATGTAGCAAACTGAGTAATACTGGATGTAGCAAGCTGAGTAATACCGGATGTAGCAAACTGAGTAATACTGGGTGTAGCAAGCTGAGTAATACTGGATGTAGCAAACTGAGTAATACTGGATGTAGCAAGCTGAGTAATACTGGATGTAGCAAACTGAGTAATACCGGATGTAGCAAACTGAGTAATACTGGGTGTAGCAAACTGAGTAATACTGAATGTAGCAAACTGAGTAATACTGGGTGTAGCAAGCTGAGTAATACTGGATGTAGCAAACTGAGTAATACTGGATGTAGCAAGCTGAGTAATATTGGTTGTAGCAAACTGAGTAATACTGGATGTAGCAAGCTGAGTAATACTGGATGTAGCAAGCTGAGTACTACTGGATGTAGCAAGCTGAGTAATACTGGATGTAGCAAGCTGAGTAATACTGGATGTAGCAAGCTGAGTAATACTGGATGTAGCAAACTGAGTAATACTGGGTGTAGCAAACTGAGTAATACTGGGTGTAGCAAGCTGGGTAATACTGGGTGTAGCAAGCTGAGTAATACTGGGTGTAGCAAGCTGAGTAATACTGGGTGTAGCAAGCTGAGTAATACTGGATGTAGCAAACTGAGTAATACTGGGTGTAGCAAACTAAGTAATACTGGATGTAACAAGCTGAGTAATACTGGGTGTAGCAAGCTGAATAATACTGGGTGTAGCAAACTGAGTAATACTGAGTGTAGCAAACTGAGTAATACTGGATGTAACTAACTGAGTAATACTGGGTGTAGCAAGCTGAGTAATACTGGATGTAGCAAACTGAGTAATACTGGGTGTAGCAAACTGAGTAATACTGGATGTAGCAAACTGAGTAATACTGGGTGTAGCAAACTGAGTAATACTGGGTGTAGCAAACTGAGTAATACTGGGTGTAGCAAACTGAGTAATACTGGGTGTAGCAAGCTGAGTAATACTGGGTGTAGCAAGCTGAGTAATACTGGATGTAGCAAGCTGAGTAATACTGGGTGTAGCAAGCTGAGTAATACTGGATGTAGCAAACTAAGTAGTACTTGGTAGAACGCAATGAGTAATACTTTGTGTAGCAAACTGAGTAATACTGGATGTAGCAAACTGAGTAATACTGGATGTAGCAAACTGAGTAATACTGGATGTAGCAAACTGAGTAATACTGGATGTAGCAAACTGAGTAATACTGGATGTAGCAAACAGAGTAATACTGGATGTAGCAAACTGAGTAATACTGGATGTAGCAAACTAAGTAGTACTTGGTAGAACGCAATGAGTAATACTTTGTGTAGCAAACTGAGTAATACTGGATGTAGCAAGCTGCGTAATACTGGATGGAGCAAACTGAGTAATACTGGAGGTAACAAGCTGAGTAATACTGGATGTAGCAAACCGAGTAATACTGGGTGTAGCAAACTGAGTAATACTGGATGTAGCAAACTGAGTAATACTGGATGTAGCAAGCTGAGTAATACCGGATGTAGCAAACTGAGTAATACTGGGTGTAGCAAGCTGAGTAATACTGGATGTAGCAAACTGAGTAATACTGGATGTAGCAAGCTGAGTAATACTGGATGTAGCAAACTGAGTAATACCGGATGTAGCAAACTGAGTAATACTGGGTGTAGCAAACTGAGTAATACTGAATGTAGCAAACTGAGTAATACTGGGTGTAGCAAGCTGAGTAATACTGGATGTAGCAAACTGAGTAATACTGGATGTAGCAAGCTGAGTAATATTGGTTGTAGCAAACTGAGTAATACTGGATGTAGCAAGCTGAGTAATACTGGATGTAGCAAGCTGAGTACTACTGGATGTAGCAAGCTGAGTAATACTGGATGTAGCAAGCTGAGTAATACTGGATGTAGCAAGCTGAGTAATACTGGATGTAGCAAACTGAGTAATACTGGGTGTAGCAAACTGAGTAATACTGGGTGTAGCAAGCTGGGTAATACTGGGTGTAGCAAGCTGAGTAATACTGGGTGTAGCAAGCTGAGTAATACTGGGTGTAGCAAGCTGAGTAATACTGGATGTAGGAAACTGAGTAATACTGGGTGTAGCAAACTAAGTAATACTGGATGTAACAAGCTGAGTAATACTGGGTGTAGCAAGCTGAATAATACTGGGTGTAGCAAACTGAGTAATACTGAGTGTAGCAAACTGAGTAATACTGGATGTAACTAACTGAGTAATACTGGGTGTAGCAAGCTGAGTAATACTGGATGTAGCAAACTGAGTAATACTGGGTGTAGCAAACTGAGTAATACTGGATGTAGCAAACTGAGTAATACTGGGTGTAGCAAACTGAGTAATACTGGGTGTAGCAAACTGAGTAATACTGGGTGTAGCAAACTGAGTAATACTGGGTGTAGCAAGCTGAGTAATACTGGGTGTAGCAAGCTGAGTAATACTGGGTGTAGCAAGCTGAGTAATACTGGATGTAGCAAGCTGAGTAATACTGGGTGTAGCAAGCTGAGTAATACTGGATGTAGCAAACTAAGTAGTACTTGGTAGAACGCAATGAGTAATATTGTGTAGCAAACTGAGTAATACTGGATGTAGCAAACTGAGTAATACTGGATGTAGCAAACTGAGTAATACTGGATGTAGCAAACTGAGTAATACTGGATGTAGCAAACTGAGTAATACTGGATGTAGCAAACAGAGTAATACTGGATGTAGCAAACTGAGTAATACTGGATGTAGCAAACTAAGTAGTACTTGGTAGAACGCAATGAGTAATACTTTGTGTAGCAAACTGAGTAATACTGGATGTAGCAAGCTGCGTAATACTGGATGGAGCAAACTGAGTAATACTGGAGGTAACAAGCTGAGTAATACTGGATGGAGCAAACTGAGTAATACTGGATGTAGCAAGCTGCATAATACTGGGTGTAGCAAACTGCGTAATACTGGATGGAGCAAACTGAGTAATACTGGTTGTGGCAAACTGAGTAATACTGGGTGTAGCAAACTGAGTAATACTGGGTGTAGCAAGCTGAGTAATACTGGGTGTAGCAAACTGAGTAATACTGGGTGTAGCAAGCTGAGTAATACTGGATGTAGCAAACAGTAATACTGGATGTAGCAAACTGAGTAATACTGGGTGTAGCAAGCTGAGTAATACTGGATGTAGCAAACTGAGTAATACTGGGTGTAGCAAACTGAGTAATACTGGGTGTAGCAAGCTGAGTAATACTGGATGTAGCAAGCTGAGTAATACTGGATGTAGCAAACCGAGTAATACTGGGTGTAGCAAACTGAGTAATACTGGATGTAGCAAACTGAGTAATACTGGATGTAGCAAGCTGAGTAATACCGGATGTAGCAAACTGAGTAATACTGGGTGTAGCAAGCTGAGTAATACTGGATGTAGCAAACTGAGTAATACTGGGTGTAGCAAACTGAGTATTACTGGGTGTAACAAACTGAGTAATACTGGATGTAGCAAGCTGGGTAATACTGGGTGTAGCAAGCTGAGTAATACTGGGTGTAGCAAGCTGGGTAATACTGGGTGTAGCAAGCTGAGTAATACTGGGTGTAGCAAGCTGAGTAATACTGGGTGTAGCAAGCTGAGTAATACTGGATGTAGCAAGCTGAGTAATACTGGATGGAGCAAACTGAGTATTACTGGGTGTAACAAACTGAGTAATACTGGATGTAGCAAACTGAGTAATACTGGATGTAGCAAACTGAGTATTACTGGGTGTAACAAACTGAGTAATACTGGATGTAGCAAGCTGAGTAATACTGGATGTAGCAAGCTGAGTAATACTGGATGGAGCAAACTGAGTAATACTGGATGTAACAAGCTGAGTAATACTGGATGTAACTAACTGAGTAATACTGGATGTAGCAAACTGAGTAATACTGGATGTAGCAAGCTGAGTAATACTGGATGGAGCAAACTGGGTAATACTGGATGTAGCAAACTGAGTAATACTGGATGTAGCAAACTGAGTAATACTGGGTGTAGCAAGCTGAGTAATACTGGATGTAGCAAACTGAGTAATACTGGATGTAGCAAACTAAGTAGTACTTGGTAGAACGCAATGAGTAATACTTTGTGTAGCAAACTGAGTAATACTGGATGTAGCAAGCTGCGTAATACTGGATGGAGCAAACTGAGTAATACTGGAGGTAACAAGCTGAGTAATACTGGATGGAGCAAACTGAGTAATACTGGATGGAGCAAACTGAGTAATACTGGATGTAGCAAGCTGCATAATACTGGGTGTAGCAAACTGCGTAATACTGGATGGAGCAAACTGAGTAATACTGGTTGTGGCAAACTGAGTAATACTGGGTGTAGCAAACTGAGTAATACTGGGTGTAGCAAGCTGAGTAATACTGGGTGTAGCAAGCTGAGTAATACTGGATGTAGCAAACTGAGTAATACTGGATGTAGCAAACTGAGTAATACTGGATGTAGCAAGCTGAGTAATACTGGATGTAGCAAGCTGAGTAATACTGGATGGAGCAAACTGGGTAATACTGGATGTAGCAAACTGAGTAATACTGGATGTAGCAAACTGAGTAATACTGGATGTAGCAAACTGAGTAATACTGGATGGAGCAAACTGAGTAGTACTTGGTAGAACGCAATGAGTAATACTTTGTGTAGCAAACCGAGTAATACTGGATGTAGCAAACTGAGTAATAATGGATGTAGCAAACTGAGTATTACTGGGTGTAACAAACTGAGTAATACTGGATGTAGCAAGCTGAGTAATACTGGATGTAGCAAGCTGAGTAATACTGGATGAAGCAAACTGAGTAATACTGGATGTAACAAGCTGAGTAATACTGGATGTAACTAACTGAGTAATACTGGATGTAGCAAACTGAGTAATACTGGATGTAGCAAACTGAGTAATACTGGATGTAGCAAGCTGAGTAATACTGGATGGAGCAAACTGGGTAATACTGGATGTAGCAAACTGAGTAATACTGGATGTAGCAAACTGAGTAATACTGGGTGTAGCAAGCTGAGTAATACTGGATGTAGCAAACTGAGTAATACTGGATGTAGCAAACTAAGTAGTACTTGGTAGAACGCAATGAGTAATACTTTGTGTAGCAAACTGAGTAATACTGGATGTAGCAAGCTGCGTAATACTGGATGGAGCAAACTGAGTAATACTGGAGGTAACAAGCTGAGTAATACTGGATGGAGCAAACTGAGTAATACTGGATGGAGCAAACTGAGTAATACTGGATGTAGCAAGCTGCATAATACTGGGTGTAGCAAACTGCGTAATACTGGATGGAGCAAACTGAGTAATACTGGTTGTGGCAAACTGAGTAATACTGGGTGTAGCAAACTGAGTAATACTGGGTGTAGCAAGCTGAGTAATACTGGGTGTAGCAAGCTGAGTAATACTGGATGTAGCAAACTGAGTAATACTGGATGTAGCAAACTGAGTAATACTGGATGTAGCAAGCTGAGTAATACTGGATGTAGCAAGCTGAGTAATACTGGATGGAGCAAACTGGGTAATACTGGATGTAGCAAACTGAGTAATACTGGATGTAGCAAACTGAGTAATACTGGATGTAGCAAACTGAGTAATACTGGATGGAGCAAACTGAGTAGTACTTGGTAGAACGCAATGAGTAATACTTTGTGTAGCAAACCGAGTAATACTGGATGTAGCAAACTGAGTAATAATGGATGTAGCAAGCTGCGTAATACTGGATGGAGCAAGCTGAGTAATACTGGGTGTAGTAAACTGAATAATACTGGGTGTAGCAAGCTGCGTAATACTGGATGGAGAAAACTGAGTAATACTGGGTGTAGCAAACTGAGTAATACTGGATGTAGCAAGCTGAGTAATGCTGGATGGAGCAAGCTGAGTAATACTGAGTGTAGCAAACTGAGTAATACTGGGTGTAGCAAACTGAGTAATACTGAGTGTAGCAAACTGAGTAATACTGAGTGTAGCAAACTGAGTAATACTGGATGGAGCAAACTGAGTAATACTGGATGTAGCAAACTGAGTAATACTGGGTGTAGCAAACTGAGTAATACTGGATGGAGCAAACTGGGTGTAGCAAACTGAGTAATACTCGATGTAGCAAGCTGAGTAATACTGGGTGTAGCAAACAAAGTAATAATGGGGTGTAGCAAACTGAGTATTACTGGGTGTAGCAAACTGAGTATTACTGGGTGTAGCAAACTGAGTATTACTGGGTGTAGCAAACTGAGTAATACTGGGTGTAGCAAACTGAGTAATACTGGGTGTAGCAAACTGAATAATAATGGGTGTAGCAAACTGAGTAATACTGGGTGTAGCAAACAGAGTAATAATGGGGTGTAGCAAACTGAGTATTACTGGGTGTAGCAAACTGAGTAATAATGGGTGTAGCAAACTGAGTAATACTGGGTGTAGCAAACTGGGTGTAGCAAGCTGAGTAATACTGTTTGGGAGGTCATTTATATAAGATAGAAAGAGACAGGGCCCCAGGACAGACCCTTGTGGGACACCTGAGAGAACTGGTAACCTGTCGGAGCAGTTACCTTCGACAAGAACCTGTTGTGACCTGTTTTTGAGAAAAGAGTGTATCCATGATGTGGCTTTATCATTTATACCAACATGTTTGAGTTTATGGATGAGCTTGTGGGGATCTACTTTGTCGATTGCTTTACTGAAATCCATTATGATGACATCCGTCTTTTTTTTTAAACTAATGCGAAACAAGTTTTAACAACATATATTAATCACTCTTATTGGCGCGGATGAAAGAGTAAATGTGGTCATTCATGTGACATCTGTCTGTTGACCGAGCTCGAGATTATCAGCTATCTCTTGTGTAAAACCAATGAATTGGGTGTCACAGCTGTGTCTTGACCTGAACCCATGCTGCTGTTGGTTAAGAATATGGTGAGAGTCTAAGTATGACATGATGTTGGAAACCAGGATGTGTTCTAAGAGTGTGGATGATATGCATGTTAGAGAAATGAGGCGATAGTTGTTAGGTTTGGACTGTTGACCCTTTTTGTATATGGGAGATATAACTGCATGTCTCCAATCATCTGGGACAATGCCGGTGTCAAGTGACCTTTGAAAGATGTATGTTAACATTGGGGAAATTTCGCTGTGTAGTTGTTTAAGTAACATAGGTGAGATTTCATCAGGACCTGAGGGCTTATTGGGGTTTAGACCTGACAGGAGCTTGTCAACTCCTTGTATTGTGATAGTGATTGGTTGCATGGGTGGGTGAGTGTGCATTGAGGCTGCACTTTTTGACAATTGTTTGAGACTGAGGTGGTTAGGACAAGAAAAGAGAGATTCAAAATGTCGATTCAGAATATTGACTTTTAACGTTGGGTCAGAATGGATTTGAGTGGGGCTATTCCAGAGTTTTCAGTTTTGTTGTGTTTGATGAAGGAGTAGAACTTTTTCTTTTGACCTACATTACTGGTGGCATTAACCCTTTCAACACCACAGACCTCTAAATACGCTTACAAAAAGTGTAGATCCAGATGAGCCGGCTCGTGACGAGCCGTCTCATCAGGATTTACAAAAAGTGTAGATCCAGATAAGCCGGCTCGTGACGAGCCGTCTCATCAGGATTTGCACTTTTTGCCAGTACTATTACTATTTTTAGACATAATTACCCATTTTGATAAATGAACTTGTCCAAATGTGATTTTCTGATTCATTTATTGGTTTAAGAATATCATGGACCAGTCCATGTGAGTTACTTGGTGTTGAATGGGTTAAAGATGACTGGTAAGAATGTCTGATCTTTTTTGTATGATGGATTTCAATGATTTTAATTTGGTGACCATGTTTTGATTTGTTATTGGTGACTTTTTGAGTTTTGAATAAGTTTGTCCCTTTTTCTAACGAGCTTTACTAATTCGTGTGATATCCATGGGAGGTCGACACGTGACTTCCTTAACCTAGATGGGATGTACATTTTGGATAACCTATTTATTCTGCCTTGAGACTGTTCCAAGAGGTATTTCGATCAGTGTGGTCACATTTTTCTGACCAATCGTCCTTACTGTTTGATGAACTTTGATCTGATCATCCTCTGCATGGAGAGGGCGGCCCCTGTTATGTTTGAGTTCATGAAAAACAATGTCGTGGTCCGAAGACCCTGGGAAGGGTTTGAATAGTGTGGATAACTGCTGGGGTGTTGGTGGATAACTGCTGGGGTGTTGGTGGATAACTGCTGGGGTGTTGGTGGATAACTGCTGGGGTGTTGGTGGATAACTGCTGGGGTGTTGGTGGATAACTGCTGGGGTGTTGGTGGATAACTGCTGGGGTGTTGGTGGATAACTGCTGGGGTGTTGGTGGATAACTGCGGGGTGTTGGTGGATAACTGCTGGGGTGTTGGTGGATAACTGCTGGGGTGTTGGTGGATAACTGCTGGGGTGTTGGTGGATAACTGCTGGGGTGTTGGTGGATAACTGCTGGGGTGTTGGTGATACTGCTGGGGTGTTGGTGGATAACTGCTGGGGTGTTGGTGGATAACTGCTGGGGTTGGTGGACAACTGCTGGGGTGTTGGTGGACAACTGTGGGGTGTTGGTGGACAACTGCTGGGGTGTTGGTGGACAACTGCTGGGGTGTTGGTGGACAACTGCTGGGGTGTTGGTGGACAACTGCTGGGGTGTTGGTGGACAACTGCTGGGGTGTTGGTGGACAACTGCTGGGGTGTTGGTGGACAACTGCTGGGGTGTTGGTGGACAACTGCTGGGGTGTTGGTGGATAACTGCTGGGGTGTTGGTGGATAACTGCTGGGGTGTTGGTGGATAACTGCTGGGGTGTTGGTGGATAACTGCTGGGGTGTTGGTGGATAACTGCTGGGGTGTTGGTGGATAACTGCTGGGGTGTTGGTGGATAACTGCTGGGGTGTTGGTGGATAACTGCTGGGGTGTTGGTGGATAACTGCTGG
>CM026399.1:38229330-38294094 GCA_014843695.1 Archivesica marissinica
CAAATAGGTAATCCACTACTGCAGCTCTAACAACAACATCAAAGAACAAATAGGTAATCCACTACTGCAGCTCTAACAACAACATCAAAGAACAAATAGGTAATCCACTACTGCAGCTCTAACAACAACATCAAAGAACACATAGGTAATCCACTACTGCAGCTCTAACAACAACATCAAAGAACAAATAGGTAATCCACTACTGCAGCTCTAACAACAACATCAAAGAACAAATAGGTAATCCACTACTGCAGCGCTAACAACAACATCAAAGAACAAATAGGTAATCCACTACTGCAGCTCTAACAACAACATCAAAGAACAAATAGGTAATCCACTATTGCAGCTCTAACAACAACATCAAAGAACAAATAGGTAATCCACTACTGCAGCTCTAGCAACACCATCAAAGAACAAATAGGTAATCCGCTACTGCAGCTCTAACAACAACATCAAAGAACAAATAGGTAATCCGCTACTGCAGCTCTAACAACAACATCAAAGAACAAATAGGTAATCCGCTACTGCAGCTCTAACAACAACATCAAAGAACAAATAGGTAATTAACTACTGCAGCTCTAACAAAAACAACAAAGAACAAATAGATAATCCACTACTGCAGCTCTAACAACAACAACAAAGAACAAATAGGTAATCCGCTACTGCAGTTCTAACATCAAAGAAACAAGTAGGAAATCCGCTACTGAACTCTAACAACAACAACAACAACAAATAGGTAATCCACTACTACAGCTCTAACAACAACATCAAAGAAACAAATATTTTAATAAATGTTCAATAAAGGCACAAAACTGCGTAATTAATACCGGTATGTATTCGAAAATTGCACAGTGGTTAGTATAAGGAATATAAGTAGTACCTATGCACGATTCCGTTTGCATGCATGTGTTGCATCCCTTCTGCAATCATACGGAACATCATCCTCGCATCATTTTCATCAAGCCCCTTTGTACCGTTCCTGTTAAGGTAGTCAAGCAGCTGACCTAAGGACCCCTTGCAATATTCCATGACTATGTAGTCACGGTCCAATGATTTGAAGTGCTCAAACATGTGTATCTGAAATATCAGAAGCAGACACATGTAACCACGCTCTTGATTTGCAATGTGAGATTTGAACGCTAGGCGCAATTCACTTATAATGTAAATGTATGTTTCTATAATCTCCGTCCTGCTATTTCGTTTATTCTTAATCCACGACTTCTGTGTTACCTTTTCTATATACAATGTAGTTCACACAAACAATACCCTCAACGCCCTAATATACGATTACTCCAGTCTGAGTATTATCTCACTTCTACTATATTAACAATACCCTCCAACGCCCTAATATACGATTACTCCAGTCTGAGTATTATCTCACTTCTACTATATTAACAATACCCTCCAACGCCCTAATATACGATTACTCCAGACTGAGTATTATCCCACTTCTACTATATTAACAATGCCCTCAACGCCCTAATATACGATTACTCCAGACCGAGTATTATCTCACTTCTACTATATTAACAATACCCTCCAACGCCCTAATATACGATTACTCCAGACTGAGTATTATCCCACTTCTACTATATTAACAATACCCTCAACGCCCTAATATACGATTACTCCAGACTGAGTATTATCCCACTTCTACTATATTAACAATACCCTCCAACGCCCTAATATACGATTACTCCAGACCGAGTATTATCTCACTTCTACTATATTAACAATACCCTCAGCGCCCTAATATACGATTACTCCAGTCCGAGTATTATCTCACTTCTACTATATTAACAATACCCTCAGCGCCCTAATATACGATTACTCCAGTCCGAGTATTATCTCCGTTTGGTACAGATTATTTCAAAATTATCTTTCCCCCCATATACTGAAGTATTTTGGAGTAATCTGCCTCCCTAATCACATTATTGTATGGCTCAGCTCGCTCCCATTCAAGTCGGCTACAATGTATATGGAATTGCGTATAGGTAACTACCCGCCTGTTCATCTTTCTCTACTATATTTTACAGCTGGTTTTGATTTTCCACGCTCACTATCAGCGCAGAACATTCCATGTAGTTTTTTAATATTTCCCATAACAAATTTATAGTGTGCACTCCTGTCGATAACACTCGAAAGAGAGGTGTGACAGTATCTGAAGATATATAGATAAAACAAAGCTATGCTTACGACATTCTTGTGAGGCGGCAGGCGATGGAGGTTAGACAATTCCTCGGGAAGATAGTGCGCTAGGTACTCCGTTGATGTTGTGTGTCTTTCTATAACTTTTATCGCGACCTGATCATTATAAGAAAATAGAGTTTTATAGAATACATGGATGTAAAAGTAACGTACATTCTAACTTATGAGACACCTCTTACGAACATCGTAATTCCGGAACCCTATGCTTGTATGCGAGGCTTGTATGTCAGGCAATCTGCAACAATTATTCAATTAGCTGGCTACTCAGCAGCCGGCCATATCAGAATGAACCATTGATGAGGTTCGAACCGGTGACCTTCCGCTCCATACATGCAAGTATACTGATTTAACGACATGTGCAGGATATAAAACATTTTTAAATTGCACAATTTTGCGAAACTAAATAATTATACGGGGATATCCGAAGGCCCCCCAGGCTTGTACCGCCAACAGATAACGTGTACGAGACACAAAATATACACAAAAAAGAACATAAATCTTACAAATCAATTATCCGAATCTACAATACTAGCAAATAATATTTGATGGACCGATCACTTCTCACAGTTGATATAAATTACACGATGTCACCGCTTGGACTTGTTCACGACATCCGATTAATCATAAATTGCAGACGCTCTATGAAATAATACAATTTATCAAGTGTTTTAATTCTTGATGATACAAGAAATTGATTCTCGTCCATGTTTTGTCTGCAAAGGAAAGCAATCGTTGGCGGTCCTCCGTGATATTTATGGCAGTGTTACCTCCCGTATAAGGCCTCCTAAAATCATCTAGCTGTACATAGAATAATGATTTCTTTAAGAATGTCCTGTTCCATTTAAAGTGAACATAATTATAGCTTAAATCCTACAAAGCGATGAGCTAATGTTTCATATCAATATAGTTAATGCAAACAGATAGAAAATAAACAACACCATGTCAGTTGTGTCCAGTTATCATCATGACACTAGCAATCAATTAATCTGCAGCCATAGTGGACGGATCAAATTCATAGTTATACAAATTTATTTTAGCTAGATGGGGAAACAAGTTCTATCACAACTTATATTAATCACTCTCGAGACCTCATTCCTGATGGAATCCATCGCCACAAGGGAGAGAGAAGAGGCAATGTGGACCTTAAATGCCTTGCCTAAGGGCACAATTATAATGGCTCCAGCGGGGCTCAAACTCCGGACCTTTCGCACAGGAAGTGA
Source organism: Archivesica marissinica (assembly GCA_014843695.1). Classification (NCBI taxonomy): domain Eukaryota; kingdom Metazoa; phylum Mollusca; class Bivalvia; order Venerida; family Vesicomyidae; genus Archivesica; species Archivesica marissinica. Next base: position 38,232,759 of record CM026399.1, read on the forward strand.
ATCTCTACCACTGCGCTATCACGACTTCCACAATAATGTCTAGTAATGATAGATAGTGCCTAGTTCATATTACATTCTGCCAGACTATGCCTTGAACTACTAGTACTGTAAATGAAACATCTAAATACTCGGGTCAAGTTGATTTTGGACTAAATTCTAATCACTATGTGATGGCTTTTTTTCTTTATACAAATTTATTTTAGCTCGATTGCGAAACAAGTTCTTTCAAATTATATTAATCACTCTCGATACCTCATTCCTGATGGAATCCATCGCCATGAAGGAGAGAAGAGCCAATGTGGAATTTAAATGCCTTGCCTAAGGGCACAATCGTAACGGCTCCAGCGGGGCTCGAACTCCGGACCTTTCGCACCTGAAGCGACCGCGCATCCACTGCGCTATCACGACTTCCACTATGTGATGGACATCCATACATTTATTGGATATATTTACCTTGACAGTCCCATGACTATCTGCGTACGCAGACATTTTGGGAAACTTTGCCACTGTGGCTGGCATCACTTCGGCTACCCTGACCTCACCATACCCTCCTTTTCCTAGCGTATCACCTGTGATATACCCGTGTTTGAAGCACTCATCACGGATGACGTCAATGGGTAAGTTCCGGGTCTTACAAACTTCTTTTACAGGAGGGACCTTCCCGGTGTTCGATGTTTTCTGGAATGTTTCACAAGTTAATTATGCTACATCAAGATAATTTACAGAGTTGTGCCAATCCTGGATGAATTGGTCTCGGAGACGACGTTTAAATACATCGAATAGGTAAATAATTAATGTTATTACTAAAACTATATCTAACGTTAGTAAATCCAAGATGATAGATAGTATATATAATGTTAGTAAATCCAAGATGATAGATAGTATAGATGTTAGTAAATAAAAGGAGTTCAATGATAAGATAGTATAGATGTTAGTAAATCCAAGGAGTTCAATGATAAGATAGTATAGATGTTAGTAAATCCAAGGTTATCAATGATAAGATAGTATAGATGTTAGTAAATCCAAGGTTATCAATGATAAGATAGTATAGATGTTAGTAAATCCAAGGTTATCAATGATAAGATAGCATAGATGTTAGTAAATCCAAGGTTATCAATGATAAGATAGTATAGATGTTAGTAAATCCAAGGAGTTCAATGATAAGATAGTATAGATGTTAGTAAATCCAAGGAGTTCAATGATAAGATAGTATAGATGTTAGTAAATCCAAGGAGTTCAATGATAAGATAGTATAGATGTTAGTAAATCCAAGGAGTTCAATGATAAGATAGTATAGATGTTAGTAAATCCAAGGTTATCAATGATAAGATAGTATAGATGTTAGTAAATCCAAGGAGTTCAATGATAAGATAGTATAGATGTTAGTAAACACAAGGTTATCAATGATAAGATAGTATAGATGTTAGTAAATCCAAGGTTATCAATGATAAGATAGTATAGATGTTAGTAAATCCAAGGAGTTCAATGATAAGATAGTATAGATGTTAGTAAATCCAAGGTTATCAATGATAAGATAGTATAGATGTTAGTAAATCCAAGGTTATCAATGATAAGATAGTATAGATGTTAGTAAATCCAAGGAGTTCAATGATAAGATAGTATAGATGTTAGTAAATCCAAGGTTATCAATGATAAGATAGTATAGATGTTAGTAAATCCAAGGTTATCAATGATAAGATAGTATAGATGTTAGTAAATCCAAGTCAAGAGAGATATAGTTAGTGCATATTGACCTGACCTTCTTGTGATCCATACGATTATTCATAGTGCAGTTAATTGTTGAACAAATGTAACTGTTGAATATACTGTTTATTCATAGTGCAGTTAATTGTTGAACAAATGTAACTGTTGAATATACTGTTTATTCATAGTGCAGTTAATTGTTGAACAAATGTAACTGTTGAATATACTGTTTATTCATAGTGCAGTTAATTGTTGAACAAATGTAACTGTTGAATATACTGTTTATTCATAGTGCAGTTAATTGTTGAACAAATGTAACTGTTGAATATACTGTTTATTCATAGTGCATAGTTAATTGTTGAACAAATGTAACTGTTGAATATACTGTTTATTCATAGTGCATAGTTAATTGTTGAACAAATGTAACTGTTGAATATACTGTTTATTCATAGTGCATAGTTAATTGTTGAACAAATGTAACTGTTGAATATACTGTTTATTCATAGTGCATAGTTAATTGTTGAACAAATGTAACTGTTGAATATACTGTTTATTCATAGTGCATAGTTAATTGTTGAACAAATGTAACTGTTGAATATACTGTTTATTCATAGTGCATAGTTAATTGTTGAACAAATGTAACTGTTGAATATACTGTTTATTCATAGTGCATAGTTAATTGTTGAACAAATGTAACTGTTGAATATACTGTTTATTCATAGTGCATAGTTAATTGTTGAACAAATGTAACTGTTGAATATACTGTTTATTCATAGTGCAGTTAATTGTTGAACAAATGTAACTGTTGAATATACTGTTTATTCATAGTGCATAGTTAATTGTTGAACAAATGTAACTGTTGAATATACTGTTTATTCATAGTGCATAGTTAATTGTTGAACAAATGTAACTGTTGAATATACTGTTTATTCATAGTGCATAGTTAATTGTTGAACAAATGTAACTGTTGAATATACTGTTTATTCATAGTGCATAGTTAATTGTTGAACAAATGTAACTGTTGAATATACTGTTTATTCATAGTGCATAGTTAATTGTTGAACAAATGTAACTGTTGAATATACTGTTTATTCATAGTGCATAGTTAATTGTTGAACAAATGTAACTGTTGAATATACTGTTTATTCATAGTGCATAGTTAATTGTTGAACAAATGTAACTGTTGAATATACTGTTTATTCATAGTGCATAGTTAATTGTTGAACAAATGTAACTGTTGAATATACTGTTTATTCATAGTGCATAGTTAATTGTTGAACAAATGTAACTGTTGAATATACTGTTTATTCATAGTGCATAGTTAATTGTTGAACAAATGTAACTGTTGAATATACTGTTTATTCATAGTGCATAGTTAATTGTTGAACAAATGTAACTGTTGAATATACTGTTTATTCATAGTGCATAGTTAATTGTTGAACAAATGTAACTGTTGAATATACTGTTTATTCATAGTGCATAGTTAATTGTTGAACAAATGTAACTGTTGAATATACTGTTTATTCATAGTGCATAGTTAATTGTTGAACAAATGTAACTGTTGAATATACTGTTTATTCATAGTGCATAGTTAATTGTTGAACAAATGTAACTGTTGAATATACTGTTTATTCATAGTGCAGTTAATTGTTGAACAAATGTAACTGTTGAATATACTGTTTATTCATAGTGCATAGTTAATTGTTGAACAAATGTAACTGTTGAATATACTGTTTATTCATAGTGCATAGTTAATTGTTGAACAAATGTAACTGTTGAATATACTGTTTATTCATAGTGCATAGTTAATTGTTGAACAAATGTAACTGTTGAATATACTGTTTATTCATAGTGCAGTTAATTGTTGAACAAATGTAACTGTTGAATATACTGTTTATTCATAGTGCAGTTAATTGTTGAACAAATGTAACTGTTGAATATACTGTTTATTCATAGTGCAGTTAATTGTTGAACAAATGTAACTGTTGAATATACTGTTTATTCATAGTGCAGTTAATTGTTGAACAAATGTAACTGTTGAATATACTGTTTATTCATAGTGCAGTTAATTGTTGAACAAATGTAACTGTTGAATATACTGTTTATTCATAGTGCAGTTAATTGTTGAACAAATGTAACTGTTGAATATACTGTTTATTCATAGTGCATAGTTAATTGTTGAACAAATGTAATTATTACCTAGTGCTTATATAATTGTAATTGTTACTTTTGACTGTTTCATTGCATAGTTAATTGTTGCACAAGTCTGGCAACAGTTCAAACTGTTGACCGGCAATAGTTTGAACTGTTTCATAGTGCATAGTTAATTGTTGAACAAATCAAACTGTTGAATATACTTTCATAGTGCATAGTAGGATGCACAATAGGGTGTTATGGAAGTCAAAGTAAAAAATACGTCCTGAATACATTTTAACTCTGACTGCGTGAATTCATAGATATAGTTATGTTGAACACATTTCCGTTCATTAATTCCTTTCTATTTTATTGCATAGTTATATTGTAGAACAAATGTAACTGTTTAAAATGATTATTGATTAGTCATAGTTGACAAACTGGGAAAAACAGAAATTTATGTTGAATTATGGCACAGGCTAGTTTTGAACAAATGTAACTGTTGAATATACTGTTTATTCATAGTCAAATATTGTTGAATATAAGGTATGTACAACTGTTATATAGTGCATTAGTTAATAAAACTGTTATTTCATGTGTGTTTGGTGAACAGTCAGTGAAGACATTTGAACTGTTGTCATCGGCATAAGCATCAGTTCGAAAGTCTTCACTGATTCATAGTGCATAGTTAATTGTTGAACAAACACTCATGAAATAACTGTAACTGTTGAATATACTGTTTATTCATAGTGCATAGTTAATTGTTGAACAAATGTAACTGTTGAATATACTGTTTATTCATAGTGCATAGTTTTGATAGTGTTGAATGTACTGTTTAACAGTTGTCTGTAATCCTATTATACCCGTATCAACAAAGTGCACTATCTATATTTCTATGCATTTAACAGACAGGGAAGAGAGTTCAATACACACAAACTATACATCTAATTATTAATTAATATAAATCTATGCATTTAACAGACAGGGAAGAGAGTTCAATACACACAAACTATACATCTAATTATTAATTAATATAAATCTATGCATTTAACAGACAGGGAAGAGAGTTCAATACACACAAACTATACATCTAATTATTAATTAATATAAATCTATGCATTTAACAGACAGGGAAGAGAGTTCAATACACACAAACTATACATCTAATTATTAATTAATATAAATCTATGCATTTAACAGACAGGGAAGAGAGTTCAATACACACAAACTATACATCTAATTATTAATTAATATAAATCTATGCATTTAACAGACAGGGAAGAGAGTTCAATACACACAAACTATACATCTAATTGTTAATTAATATAAATCTATGCATTTAACAGACAGGGAAGAGAGTTCAATACACACAAACTATACGTCTAATTATTAATTAATATAAATCTTATGGCATGTAGCTTAACATACGTTCCCTGATCAAGTTTCAGCTTACTCTCTACTATAGAATAACAGCACACTAGTTAACAACATTTTGCTGACAAGTCGCCTGTTTAAAGTAATTAAGATGTTCTTACAAATCGTTATTTTGAATTCGGCTTTCCCTACTTACCTTCGGAATGTCAATGTGGCTAGTTCCCAAAATCGACGGGTCTCTTAATGTGCCCGCTGTCGTAGTCGGAGCGGCAATGTGGCTAGTTCCCGAAATCCATGCATCTCTTGGTGTGCCCGCTGTCATAGTCGGAGCGGCAATGTGGCTAGTTCCCAAAATCCATGCATCTCTTGGTGTGCCCGCTGTCATAGTCGGAGCGGCAATGTGGCTAGTTCCCAAAATCCATGCATCTCTTGGTGTGCCCGCTGTCATAGTTGGAGCGGCAATGTGGCTAGTTCCCAAAATCCATGCATCTCTTGATATGCCCGCTGTCATAGTCGGAGCGGCAATGTGGCTAGTTCCCAAAATCCATGCATCTCTTGATATGCCCGCTGTCATAGTCGGAGCGGCAATGTGGCTAGTTCCCAAAATCCACGGATCTCTTAAAATTCCCGCTGTGGTAGGACGATAGTCTGGGTTGCTTCGTAGCATATTCCGTGCCAGCGGCTTACATTCTGTTAGAGAGAACATAACATTAACTTACCAGTAAATAGAGTATTAAGTGAACATGTACTATATAGTTTTCAGTTCAACGCCCGAGTGGCATCGCTAACAGTTACTGCCAATCAATAGTCCCATCAATCATGACCGCTGTGTGTTCGAGCCCTATCTGGGTAGAATTCTCTATAAGTGAGGAAACTATCCCATTTACTTGTGGAAGGTCAGTGGTTCAAACCTCATACACTATTGTAAGAGACAAGTGTGGTCTTCCTACAGCGCATATAGTCAGTGGTTCAAACCCGTACGTCCACCCGTGCCTCATACACTATTGAGAACAACAAGTGTGGTCTTCCTACAGCGCATATAGTCAGTGGTTCAAACCCGTACGTCCACCTGTGCCTCATACACTATTGAGAACAACATGTGTGGTCTTCCTACATCACATATAGTCAGTGGTTCAAACCCGTACGTCCACCTGTGCCTCATACACTATTGAGAACAACATGTGTGGTCTTCCTACATCACATATAGTCAGTGGTTCAAACCCGTACGTCCACCTGTGCCTCATACACTATTGAGAACAACATGTGTGGTCTTCCTACATCACATATAGTCAGTGGTTCAAACCCGTACGTCCACCTGTGCCTCATACACTATTGAGAACAACATGTGTGGTCTTCCTACATCACATATAGTCAGTGGTTCAAACCCGTACGTCCACCTGTGCCTCATACACTATTGAGAACAACATGTGTGGTCTTCCTACATCACATATAGTCAGTGGTTCAAACCCGTACGTCCACCTGTGCCTCATACACTATTGAGAACAACATCATACACTATTGAGAACAACAAGTGTGGTCTTCCTACAGTGCATAGAGCTGGAGTCGTTAATTGACATTATTGTTAATTCGAAGCTAAATCAACTAAACAAACATAATAAAATTATAAAGAGTAGATTACCGGCTGAATCAATGGCCCGGAGTCGGCGTTTTTTCAGTGCCACGCATGTGAGCCGCCTGGCATTATATTGACGCCCGATGCCATATCACACAGAATTATACCCCTGAAAAGAAACAAGACGATTGCTTAGCATGTAAACAAGAACTATACATCAAAATAAAAGCAAGATGGCCGTTAAGCATGGCACCTGAACAGAGTAATATGGCCATGACTTGAGCAAGATGGCAGGTTGGAATGTAACATGAATTTGCTTTGGACCTGTAAGCAGACATAGATAGTTATCTATTTATTTCGTATTAAACCTTTCTGGCAATGAAGCATAAATCAAAAAGCAGTTACAACTGTGAAGCATGTATTGTTATGTTATGTTATATTTCGGGGTTTACGCCTGCATCAGCACCATTTTTGGGCTATATCGCCGGCGGGCAGTTTACCTAACAACACCTTTCCTGGGCAGGCTCCAGCGGTTAACCAGTACTTGTGTGCACCAACCTCCGTAAGAAACTGCCAACTTAGCATGTATTGTAATGAACACAATATCAACAAACATTTCTTAAAGAGACCACAATCAGGTAAAAATAAGAATAACTGATAAGATATTAACATATACTCTGCGACGTTCAAATGGTTTAAAACATATACAGATGATTTCCGAACTGCATTTACCGTTTCTAATTTCATTAACTTTATTATTTAACAAATTTAAGCCATGTGGGTCTATCCGAATAATATTTCTTCATGTAACATTTTCTTAAATCATTATAAGTAAATGATGATAGATCTATATACAATGATGTAGACACCCAGTAAATGATGATAGATCTATATACAATGATGTAGACACCCAGTAAATGATGATAGATCTATATACAATGATGTAGACACCCAGTAAATGATGATAGATCTATATACAATGATGTAGACACCCAGTAAATGATGATAGATCTATATACAATGACATAGACACACAGTAAATGATGATAGATCTATATACAATGATGTAGACACACAGTAAATGATGATAGATCTATATACAATGATGTAGACACACAGTAAATGATGATAGATCTATATACAATGATGTAGACACGCAGTAAATGATGATAGATCTATATACAATGATGTAGACACGCAGTAAATGATGATAGATCTATATACAATGATGTAGACACACAGTAAATGATGATAGATCTATATACAATGATGTAGACACACAGTAAATGATGATAGATCTATATACAATGATGTAGACACGCAGTAAATGATGATAGATCTATATACAATGATGTAGACACGCAGTAAATGATGATAGATCTATATACAATGATGTAGACACACAGTAAATGATGATAGATCTATATACAATGATGTAGACACACAGTAAATGATGATAGATCTATATACAATGATGTAGACACGCAGTAAATGATGATAGATCTATATACAATGATGTAGACACGCAGTAAATGATGATAGATCTATATACAATGATGTAGACACACAGTAAATGATGATAGATCTATATACAATGATGTAGACAACCAGTAAATGATGATAGATCTATATACAATGACGTAGACACCCAGTAAATGATGATAGATCTATATACAATGACGTAGACACCCAGTAAATGATGATAGATCTATATACATTGACGTATTGTACTCGTAGAGCTATGCGACATTAATGATTTCAATTAGGACACTATGAAGGAGCTGTACTTCTATCAATTCATTCATTTACACGGGGCATCAAAGTGTTACGTCTATCGCTGTTTCTGTTCAGTTTAAAACAAAATGTATCACGTTCTTTTTCCATAGCAATACTACTAAGTCTCCGCACATGTTTGTCCTGTTTGAGATTGATATCTCCAGGCATTGTGAGGCAGTTATTGTTTGAGACTGGTAAATATGTGTTAGTGTATGAGACTGGTAAATATGTGTTAGTGTATGAGACTGGTAAATATGTGTTAGTGTATGAGACTGGTAAATATGTGTTAGTGTATGAGACTGGTAAATATGTGTTAGTGTATGAGACTGGTAAATATATGTTAGTGTATGAGACTAGTAAATAAGTGTTATGGAATGAGACTAGTAAATATGTGTTAGTGTATGAGGCTGGTAAATATGTGTTAGTGTATGAGACTAGTAAATATGTGTTAGTGTATAAGGCTAGTAAATATGTGTTAGTGTATGAGGCTGGTAAATATGTGTTAGTGTATGAGACTGGTAAATATGTGTTAGTGTATGAGACTGGTAAATATGTGTTAGTGTATGAGACTGGTAAATATGTGTTAGTGTATGAGACTGGTAAATATGTGTTAGTGTATGAGACTGGTAAATATGTGTTAGTGTATGAGACTGGTAAATATGTGTTAGTGTATGAGACTGGTAAATATATGTTAGTGTATGAGACTGGTAAATATGTGTTAGTGTATGAGACTGGTAAATATGTGTTAGTGTATGAGGCTGGTAAATATGTGTTAGTGTATGAGACTGGTAAATATGTGTTAGTGTATGAGGCTGGTAAATATGTGTTAGTGTATGAGGCTGGTAAATATGTGTTAGTGTATGAGGCTGGTAAATATGTGTTAGTGTATGAGACTAGTAAATATGTTAGTGTATGAGACTAGTAAATATGTGTTAGTGTATGAGACTGGTAAATATGTGTTAGTGTATGAGACTAGTAAATATGTGTTAGTGTATGAGACTAGTAAATATGTGTTAGTGTATGAGGCTGGTAAATATGTGTTAGTGTATGAGGCTAGTAAATATGTGTTAGTGTATAAGACTAGTAAATATGTGTTAGTGTATGAGGCTGGTAAATATATGTTAGTGTATGAGACTAGTAAATATGTGTTAGTGTATGAGACTGGTAAATATGTGTTAGTGTATGAGACTAGTAAATATGTGTTAGTGTATGAGACTGGTAAATATGTGTTAGTGTATGAGGCTAGTAAATATGTGTTAGTGTATGAGGCTGGTAAATATGTGTTAGTGTATGAGGCTGGTAAATATGTGTTAGTGTATGAGACTGGTAAATATGTGTTAGTGCATGAGGTTAGTAAATATGTGTTAGTGCATGAGGTTAGTAAATATGTGTTAGTGTATGAGACTGGTAAATATGTGTTAGTGTATGAGGCTGGTAAATATGTGTTAGTGTATGAGACTAGTAAATATGTGTTAGTGTATGAGACTAGTAAATATGTGTTAGTGTATGAGGCTGGTAAATATGTGTTAGTGTATGAGACTGGTAAATATGTGTTAGTGTATGAGGTTAGTAAATATGTGTTAGTGTATGAGGTTAGTAAATATGTGTTAGTGTATGAGACTGGTAAATATATGTTAGTGTATGAGACTAGTAAATATGTGTTAGTGTATAAGGCTAGTAAATATGTGTTAGTGTATGAGGCTAGTAAATATGTGTTAGTGTATGAGACTAGTAAATATGTGTTAGTGTATGAGACTGGTAAATATGTGTTAGTGTATGAGACTAGTAAATATGTGTTAGTGTATGAGACTGGTAAATATGTGTTAGTGTATGAGACTGGTAAATATGTGTTAGTGTATGAGACTGGTAAATATATTTCACTTTAAATCTGGCTCTCTATTAGAATATGACAATATTAAGCAGTAACAAACACATTTAGACCTTGAGTAAATCATGAGAAGATCATTGATCTAAAACCAGAACTTCATACATTGTATGATGCCTATATATATACCTGAAATCTTCAGCACTCCATCTTTATCTACCAGTAAGTTGTCACAAGTAAGGTTCCTGAAACAGAATACAATATTGTTAGTGAGTTTCTCTTATGATAAAAGATTAGATAAATAGATAACGGAAATGACCAGTTATTTAAGCTGGATTGTGATGAATGCTGGTATATGTAGCGCATGACATTGTTTCATTGAGCATGCTACTTTATCCGCAGCCAATAGTTCATCGGATATTATTTGGGTACTATATTGCCCATCGATGCTGTGAACGTCCCAATGAATAATAATTCAATAATTGTTCTAACGGTTTTGTTTCTTCGCAAATGAAGCAATGGTCTCGTTCAGCCAGTAAACCAGTAACAAAGTGAATATATTTAATACTATAAGAATATCTACTTGTACCTCGGCACTTATCCGGGATATACTTACGGGATTTACTTTAGCAATATGTTGCTGGATGCCTCAGAACGTTGGGGACCCCATATCTATTGCCTGCTTTACCTCATAGGTAACATAAGTGATATGTATATTGGAAAACTACACAGTGGTAAGCATAAGAAATATAATGAGTACCTATGCACGATGCCCTCGGTGTGAACATGCTGCATGCCTTCAGCAAGCATATGGAACATTTTCCTGGCGTTTTCTTTACCCAGACCATTGTGACCCTGTTTGGCCCGGTTGTCGAGGAGATCATTCAAGCTTCCTTGGCAGCAATGCTCGAGGACAATATAACAACGTTCTCTCGTGCTAAAATTCTCAAATAAACGAACCTGAAATATCAGAAGCAGACTCATATAACTACGCTCTGATTTACAATGCCAGATTTAAACGCTAGGCGTTATTCAATTATAAGATATGTTCCTATAATTCATGATTTAAACGCTAAGCGTTATTCAATTATAAGATATGTTCCTATAATTCATGATTTAAACGCTAAGCGTTATTCAATTATAAGATATGTTCCTATAATTCATGATTTAAACGCTAAGCGTTATTCAATTATAAGATATGTTCCTATAATTCATGATTTAAACGCTAAGCGTTATTCAATTATAAGATATGTTCCTATAATTCATGATTTAAACGCTAAGCGTTATTCAATTATAAGATATGTTCCTATAATTCATGATTTAAACGCTAAGCGTTATTCAATTATAAGATATGTTCCTATAATTCATGACCTTACATGTCCTGCTATTTGTTTATTTTTAATTCATGACTTTCTGGATTGCATTTTCTATATAGTTCACACAGTATCCACTTCCGGTGCATTGTATATCGCACAGGTTTAATTTAATTAAGTATTGTTTGTTTGTTTGTGTTTCACGCCTTCATCCACACAATTGTTGGGCTATAAAATTATTGCCGGCGGGCGGGTACCTAACAAGAACTTTCCTTGGCAAGCCAGGTGCGTAGCTAGGCCTAAATATGGATTACGCACCATCCTAGGGGGGCTCCGGGGGCAAGCCCCACCTGGAGATTTTTTCCCCGCTATATGGTCTCAGGTGACTTTTGCCTGCTATAAACATCATCTACAATCAATATCTGTTGGCATTTTGTTCATGTCTGCTTTCTTGTGAATGGTTAGTGTCCCCCCTTACGATCCAGTTTTTATTGAATTTTTCGCATTTATTTAATTTTCAGGAACTGTCAAAATAAATCTCAATGCTCGTAATTACCTAACAATATTCATTTGCTAAATAAAACATACTTATTTCTAGTCCTATAAATAAGACCTCTACATAAAAAAAATTCTTTCTATTATTTCCTGGATAGTAAAATGTCACATTTTTCAACTTGAAATTCAAGTCTAAATATTTGGACTAACTTATTTCTACCCCAGCTCATGGCCATCTTGTCTGACATAGACTGTCACTCAAACAGGTTGTTCCTAAATAAACATTCGATTCTGAAAACCAGTAGTTATGTCATGATTTGGAAGGGTGGGTGCTGTTTTTTCCGCTACAATGTTTGCACCGAAGTTGTCAAACAATGGCGTAAATAAACATAAGGGACGTAACCCGGATTAGCTTGTATGCGTTTATACACATTTATTTTAGTTTGATTGCGAAACAAGTTCTTTCAACTTATATAAATCGCTCTCGAGACCTCATTCCTGATGGAATCCATCGCCACGAGGGAGAGAAGAGGCAACATTGAATTTAAATGCCTTGCATAAAGGCACAATCGTAACGGCTCCAGTGGGGCTGGAATCACTAGGCTTAGAATCACTAAATGCCGTACGCAAGTACGGGCGCTGTCATGTCATGTGCTCACTTCTACTGGGTCTTACACATAGCTTTGTGTTTTATCTTCCACACTCACTATCTACAAGCAACGTCCTCACTTCTACTGGCCCTTACACATAGCTTTGTGTGTTTATCTTCCACACTCACTATCTACAAGCAACTTGCTCACGTCTACTGGGTCTTACACATAGCTTTGTGTTTTATCTTCCACCCTCACTATCTACAAGCAACGTGCTCACTTCTACTGGGTCTTACACATGTAACACATAGCGTTGTGTTTTTATCTTCCAGACTCACTATCTACAAGCAACTTTCTCAGTAGTTAAACATTTAATATCTCCTCTCGCTAATTTCATTGCGCACTCATGTCCATAACACTACAAAGAGAGATACAAGAAACATGTACAAGAACTGTTATTGTATGTCGTATATGACAAACAAATATAAACAATTACAACAATGTCTACAGATGCCCATCATCTGTCTCTACAAAGTAAAAACAAACCAGTATGCGCATGATGCACATCATGAAAGTAAATACAGCAAATCACATCAAACATAGCACATATGAACTGGAGGTGTGGCAGACTGGCAGTTTATGAAGATAGAGATATAAATAGAGCTGCACTTACTACGTTCTTGTGGGGCGACATATAGTAGTTGACCGAAATAATGTTCGTCAAGTATGCCTGTGTTACTTCCTTCTTGTCTAGCACCTTTATCGCAACCTGAAGATTATAAGAAATGTATCGTTTGTATTGTATGCATGTATGCGGTATACAGACGCGTTGCTTCCTATTGGCATAGTAGGCCTGTACCTACACATGACTATGTTTGTAATGTGACCTCACGTAGACTCAATATTAAGCAAGAGTTGCCAGATCAGTGAGATCGTCAGTCTGGATCTAGTTATACAGTTATTTGTCGTCGTTACCGGTTGCCAATATGAGCGACGCCTCCTGAAGAGATTGGTCATTTTAGATTTTGGATGGTAGTTTCAATGATACGGACAGAGAGTCATTCCAGAGTGAAAACTACGTTTTAAAGTTTATATGATGGACATCGATACATTTATGTGTTTGAATATAATTATTTACCTTGACTTTCCCGTCATACTCTGCATAATGGGCAGCCATATCAGGGAATCTGGCCAAAGTTGATGGCATCGCAGTTGCTAGAATCACGCTCCCGCCTTGTGTAATATATTTCTCTGCTTCATATCCGCGATAGAGGCACTCCTCGTAGATGATATCATCCACAGACGTGGTCATGTCCTCAGATATAGTGCTCAATGCTTTTGGGTTCATTATCCCATCTTTACTTTGTTATTTTTACGCTAATTATCAAATATTTACGTTGTTAACCAGCGCGAGAAAATGGCGGCTATGGTGGAAGCGTTGTTATGACCAATTGATCACGTGACGTTTTGACGTTATGACGTCATAATGTCATAATCCGGGGATTTCCGCTCGATTTAGAAGTAATGTTGTCACATGAATTTATTATTCTGGAATAGGATTATATAACGCGACAACACATCACAAAACAAACAAAAACAACAACAACATATTTTACGTTTAAATAGCACAGCTACTACACATTCTTCTGTACAGACGGATCTGTAGTCCAGTGGTCAACACGTCGGACTGGTAATCCAGGGATCGCAGGTTCGATTCCCCCGTCTGACCCTAATACTATTAATAATCTTTCAAATGGGATTTAAACCGAGGTCTCGTGTCGGTGTTTCCGGAGGCGTCACGCGCTCGTATAGAACCGGTTCTACAGTTAACATTGTGAATGGAAATGTACTCCAGAAAATGAAATCAGCGCCAACATTACAGAAGGTAAAACAAATGCATTTGCTTTTGCACAGAAAACGTCACATCTAAGAGAATGAGTACACGGACATTAGTACAAAATATTCAAGTGTTTTCACAAGAATAGGGAACCTCATGGACAGGCTAGTAAAGGTTCATGTTGATGAAACAGTAATCCCTGTTGCGCAACCGCCCAGACGAATCCCGTTTCACTTGCCCCGACAAGGTAGAAAGAGAACTGGACATTCTCGAGAAATTGCAACCGCAACCGCCAACCTCCGTCTGAGTATGATATTATACGCAGTTTAAATGGGGCAACGGTATGTTCAATGGTTGCTCTTTACAAAGACGTTCACCAGAATAGAGTTTGTGCCAACTAAAGTGAAGTTTGTATCGAATATAATGAAGTGGAAGTCGTGATAGCGCAGTGGTAGCGCATTCGATTTAAGTGCGAAAGGCCAGGAGTTCGAGCCCCACTGTAGCCGTTATGATTGAGCCCTTATACAAGGGGCATTTAAATTCCACATTCCTCTTCTCTCTCACTCGTGGCGATGGATTTCATCAGGAATAATGCCTCGAGAGTGATGAATATAAGTTGTAAGAACTGGTTTCGAAATCGAGCGGAAAAAAATGTGTATAAACTAATATAATGAAGCTTGTACAGAACATAATGCAATTTGTACATAATATGATGAAGCTTGTACAGAACATAATGAAATGTGTACATAATATAATGAAGCTTGTACAGAACATAATGCAATTTGTACATAATATGATGAAGCTTGTACAGAACATAATGAAATTTGTACATAATATGATGAAGCTTGTACAGAACATAATGAAATGTGTACATAATATAATGAAGCTTGTACAGAACATAATGACATGTGTGCATAATATAATGAAGCTTGTAGGCCTACAGAACATAATGAAATGTGTACATAATATAATGAAGCTTGTACAGAACATAATGAAATGTGTACATAATATAATGAAGCTTGTACAGAACATAATGAAATGTGTACATAATATAATGAAGCTTGTACAGAACATAATGAAATGTGTACATAATATAATGACGCGTGTACAGAACATAATGACATTTGTACATAATATAATGAAGCTTGTACAGAACATAATGAAATGTGCACATAATATAATGAAGCTTGTACAGAACATAATGCAATTTGCACATAATATAATGAAGCTTGTACAGAACATAATGAAATTTGCACATAATATAATGAAGCTTGTACAGAACATAATGAAATTTGCACATAATATGATGGCACTTGCCAGAATATAATGCCGTTTGTACAGAATGAAGTTTGTACCAGAAATAATGTAATTTGTACAGAGCAAAGAGTAATTGGACATCATATGGCAGCTATGGCGTTCTATACACAGCGCTGCGGGCAAATGATTTGAAATCAACGACCTTAATCACTCGGCCGCGCAGGTCAGTCTGTTGTGTTGGAGAGATCACCCACATTCAGTCGACTTGTTTCGGAATCACATGTAGTCAGTACGCATGCGCGTATACAAATAGACGCGTTGTACGTTTATAAAATAGATTTACTTCAATGTGGTTCTATTTTTGGTCAACCTTGTGTGCCGAATACTATATATTTTACCCAGTAGCCCAGTGGTTAACGCATTGGACTGCGCTTCCAGGTTTGATCCTGCGTCCTGGGACTACAATAATCATGTAATCGTCACGGACTCCGTGTAAAAGTAAAGTGTAAAGTGTTTGTTTATTATAGTGTCACCCCTATTTAAAGGCCAGAACGGACCCTGGCGAGATTCGAACCTTCGACCTCCCGCTCCGTAGGCAGACGCATTAACCACTAGGCTACGGAGAAGGACACCGTGTATGTTTGTGGCATATATCTACGAAATACCGGAAGTGACACTAGTTATTTCTTGATTTCAATTTCGTGAACATCGTAAGTTGAAATAGTGAATTCATGGAGGTGAAATCGTGAAATTCATAGTTAAAATAGTAAATTCGTGAAGTTGAAATCGTGAATTCATGGAGGTGAAATCTTGAATTCATGGAGGTGAAATATTGCATTCATGTAATAGAAATGATGAAATAGTCCCGTCTTTGGTAATATATTGGACACATTGCAACAAGAAGGAACAATTAGCATAGACAAGAGACCTCTAGGAGATCGAGCCCCGCTGGAGCCGTTACGATTGTGTCCTTAGGCAAGGCATTTAAATTCCACGTTGCCTCTTCTCTCCCTCGTGGCGATGGATTCCATCAGGAATGAGGTCTCGAGAGCGATTTATATAAGTTGAAAGAACTTGTTTCGCAATCGAGCTAAAATAAATTTGTATAAACTAAACAAGAGACCTCTGTACAAGGAAGTGGCTCACAAATACATTTTGAATTATGGTCACAGCATCCGAATTTTACATTAAAATTACAAGTGATGTACTAAAATACTTTTATTTAAGACTACGAAGTTTAAAATGTATGTAATATGGTAATATCATGAGGATTAAGAGCAAGTGGACTGTCTTAATGTGTATCTGTACTATGATAGTTCATAATTGATCCCCGAGTACATATAATTATAACCAGTCATACAGATATATAGCCGGTAATAACACATCTCCCATATACATGGGAAATCATCATTTTGTTTACATATCACATTCATATCTTCAGCCCACTATGTCGTGTGGACATCTTTTTTAACATATTTAAGACTGACCAAACTAATATGGGTTACCCCTAAAAACATAAATATACAACTAAACCCATATTACGTTGCAGCAAGCTGCAATAAGTGAAAGTTCGTTTTCACTTGAAGCATAGTGAGGATGTGATTTTGTGTTCCCTACCTCATATTCCCGCCCCCCATGTTTTATATTTCCCCGTGTACTGGGATCATTAATTGCTATAAACTAACAAGTATACCCATGTGTGACAACATTTATGATCAGTACGTTAAAAAAACACGTCCGTAGCAATTCCAACGGTCACCTTAGTAGAGCCAGTAAAATTGTAATAATGTTTAAAATATACTTAAGTATTTACAGTCACGCAGGTAATAGCCAAACAGTCTGGGCCTGGTATCAGTGAGACCGTCAGTCTGGGCCTGGTATCAGTGAGACCGTCAGCATGGACCTGGTATCAGTGAGACCGTCAGTCTGGGCCTGGTATCAGTGAGACCGTCAGTCTGGGCCTGGTATCAGTGAGACCGTCAGTCTGGGCCTGGTATCAATGAGACCGTCAGTCTGGACCTAGTATCAATGAGACCGTCAGTCTGGGCCTGGTATCAGTGAGACCGTCAGTCTGGGCCTGGTATCAATGAGACCGTCAGTCTGGGCCTGGTATCAGTGAGACCGTCAGTCTGTGCCTGGTATCAATGAGACCGTCAGTCTGGGCCTGGTATCAATGAGCCGTCGGTCTGGTCCTGGTATCAGTGAGACCGTCAGTCTGGGCCTGGTATCAGTGAGACCGTCAGTCTGGGCCTGGTATCAGTGAGACCGTCAGTATGGGCCTGGTATCAGTGAGACCGTCAGTCTGGGCCTGGTATCAATGAGACCGTCAGTCTGGGCCTGGTATCAGTGAGACCGTCAGTCTGGGCCTGGTATCAGTGAGACCGTCAGTCTGGGCCTGGTATCAGTGAGACCGTCAGTCTGGGCCTGGTATCAGTGAGACCGTCAGTATGGGCCTGGTATCAGTGAGACCATCAGTCTGGGCCTGGTATCAATGAGACCGTCAGTCTGGGCCTGGTATCAGTGAGACCGTCAGTCTTGGCCTGGTATCAGTGAGACCGTCAGTCTGGGCTTGGTATCAATGAGACCGTCAGTCTGGGCCTGGTATCAGTGAGACCGTCAGTCTGGGCCTGGTATCAGTGAGACCGTCAGTCTTGGCCTGGTATCAGTGAGACCGTCAGTCTGGGCCTGGTATCAGTGAGACCGTCAGTATGGGCCTGGTATCTGTGAGACCGTCAGTCTTGGCCTGGTATCAGTGAGACCGTCAGTCTGGGCCTGGTATCAGTGAGACCGTCAGTCTGGGTCTGGTATCAGTGAGACCGTCAGTCTGGGCCTGGTATCAGTGAGACCGTCAGTCTGGGCTTGGTTATACATGTATGTATTCCGTGTATTGATCGTCGCTACCGGTTGCCGATATAAGCGACACCTGACGAGATTGGTCATTTTAGATTGTGGATGGTAGTTTTAAACATTATTTATTTGTTCTGTTACATATATATATATATACATATACATATACAACTATTATAAATGAGTGTAAGACAAATAGGATTTGAAAACAAGCTTATGTAAATTCATCTCCATGGTAAACATAAAGTCTAATTAACCGATTAAAGAAATTGTATGTATTATGAAATACGTTATAATCTTGTTTGTTTTTAGCAAAAATATAGTCCATATTTCCCGATTGTAATTGAAAGTGCTGCAAAGTATTTGAAAGAAAAATACATGTTCCCCTCCCAGTCCGTCCGTGTGTTCGTAGATCAATGAGTGAATCGCTTGGAGACAACAATACATTGTTGTAGTTTTAATTGTACTATCTATGAAACGGAAATGCTAGAAAAAATAGAGTTAGATGCTGCACGTATCATCACTCTGGCCTAACAAGATCTGTATCATTAGTTAACCTTCTCAAAGAAATAGGATGGGTGGACTTATCAGTAAGGAGAACAATGCAAAAATTAATCCTTGTGTACAAATACCAGAACGGTGAACTTCGACTCATTTAAGTGGACTATTCCCTAATACTGGTACGGATTCAAACCCAAACTTCTTGAGAAGTAAACTAGATTATGCTACTGTGGCACGTCGGCTTCAAATATAGTCTTCCTCCGTCATTCCGTCATCTATTAACTTATGGAATGAGTTAGAATTTGATATCCGCGACTGTAATTCATTAGCTTCTTTTAAATACAAGATTACAAATAAGTTCAAATCTGACCATGTTCCGTCATTCTTCCTCGATGGAGATAGATTTATTCAGGTCCATCATACCCGAATAAGAAACAGATGTAGCAATCTTAATAATGACTTATTTTACAATCACTTACATCAAGATTCAATATGTAAGTGTGGATATTTAGAAGAAAATGCGGAACAGTGTTTCTTTCGTTGCACGCAATACACTATGCATAGAAGACAATTAGTTTTAATTACGAGACAATACCATCCGCTAGGTGTAGCTAAACTACTATTTGGTATAAATACTCTAAGCCATGAAGAAAATAGCAAACTATTTAAACATGTACACTCGTATATAAAAGCCACAAAACGCTTTGCACCTACAACTGATCGTTAAATATAATATGTCTGGCAATACCTATAAGAATACACTACTACATTTCGGGCGGGGATGCAGGGGATGCAGGGACCGGGTTAAGACAGCGATGGATTTTTCTCTCTTTTTCCACATTTTTCCAATTGTTTCACTTTAGTAACTCCTTTTCATTAAATTATTGATGGATTTATGAAAATAGTTTGTTATTTTATAATCCTTCGTCTTTTTATTTCTCATTTTCGTCTTTAAAATTAACATTACCGACCTGTCAAATTTCGAAATTTATGTTTCCAGTTAATCAATAGCAACTATAATTGATACTACTGAGATGATGTTGCACATTTTGTTAAAATAAAGTTTGATTATTGGGAAGGGCCGGTTTCTAATGTTGGTTATAACTTGTGGCCCGACCCTTTTGCTATGTTTCACAAATGTATATATGTGCCTTATAATCTGTTAACTTATTTCACATATGATTCATGCTCGTATGTAATATTGTATTGTCGAATGTAAAGTACTACATATGCAATAAAATCTGGTTAAATCAATGAATTGTTGTACTTTATGAAAGAGGTGCACGTTTTGGTCGTTATTCAGACTTCAGATTTATATAGGTTAAAGGACATGGTAAGTTATCTAGATAAGGTTTGGAGGGTACGGAAAGAGACCCATTGCAGTGATACGGAAAGAGACCCATTGCAGAGTGAAATCTACGTTTTAAGTTTATATGACGAACATCGATACATGTATTTGAATATAATTATTTACCTTGACTTTCCCGTCATATCCTGCATACTTGTCAATAATGCCAGGGAATCTGGCCACAGTTGATGGCATCATAGTTGCTAGAATCACGCTCCCGCCTTGTGTAATATATTTCTCTGCTTCATATCCGCGATAGAGGCACTCCTCGTATATGATATCATCCACAGAAGTGGTCATGTCCTCAGATATAGTGCTCAATGCTTTTGGGTTCATTATCCCATCTTTACTTTGTTATTTTTACGCTAATTATCAAATATTTACGTTGTTAACCAGCGCGAGAAAATGGCGGCTATGGTGGAAGCGTTACTATGACCAATTGATCACGTGACGTTTTGACGTTCTGACGTCATAAGCCGTGGATTACCACTCATATTAGAAGTAATTCTGTAAAATGAATTGATTGATTCTGGAAAATAATTATATAATAATATTTATACATGTATCTTATTTGAAGCGACATTTCACCACAACCAGCAAAAATCAACAACATAGTTTACGTATAGCATTGCTATTCTTCCGAAATAATTCCAACACAAACTTTCCATCAATAAACAGTGTTTTGGCGGTCTACAAACTCGCAAAAGTCATATAGCGGTCAGCCATGCTCCTGAATTGACGTTTATTTATTAGTTTATTATTGGAGTATATGGTTAACACGCTCGTTTTTCACCAATGAAACCCGTGTTCGATCCTCGGATCGGGAAGTATGTGAGATGGTACGGTGGTCGCCAGATCTGACAGGTGGGTTTTCTCCGGGTACTCCGGTTTCCTCCCACACTAATTACCACATATAAGCTTTCATCCGCGCCAACGAGAATGATATATGATGTTAAAGCTTGTGTCGCAATCGTTGTAAAATAAATAAAGTTTTATGAAAAGCTACATCGTCCCATTCGGTGGTTTAAAGCTACATCGTCCCATTCGGTGGTTTAAAGCTACATCGTCCCATTCGGTGGTTTAAAGCACTGCGACTGGAATGGCGATTATATATAATCGTTGAAAAGAAAGAAATGTTCCATGTTTATAAATAGGATGATGATGTGTGTTTTACGTTTATTTATCGTCGCTACCGGTTACTCATATGAGCGACGCCTCCAGGAAAGATTAGTAAATTAGATTGTTGGAGGATAGTGCAATGATACAAACAGAGACCCATTCCAGACTATCACCTTGTTCTTTTACGTGCACGGTGTAAAGCACCAACACGAGATCGGTTTTAAGCCCCTATCTGAAAGATTGTTACTAGTAATATTATGAGTCAGACGGGGGATCGAATCTGCGATCCCTTGATTGGTAATCCAACGTATTCACCGCTGGACTACTGTTCCTAGGATGCTAACAGAAGACACTGCCTTTTGAAAAGACTCGTCACGGCATATGATTCTATCAAGCCACTGTTTTCAAATGGAAACCGAAACTGTGCTAGGTCCTCGGTTGTGTAGCGACACGTGGATAGAATGTACAACCGACGCCTCGGTTGTGTAGCGACACGTGGATAGAATGTACAACCGACGCCTTGGTTATGTAGCGACACGTGGATATAATGTACAACCGACGCCTCGGTTGTGTAGCGACACGTGGATAGAATGTACCACCGGCGCCTTGGTTATGTAGCGACACGTGGATAGAATGTACAACCGACGCCTCGGTTATGTAGCGACACGTGGATAGAATGTACAACCGACGCCTTGGTTATGTAGCGACACGTGGATAGAATGTACCACCGACACCTTGGTTGTGTAGCGACACGTGAATAGAATGTACAACCGACGCCTTGGTTATGTAGCGACACGTGGATAGAATGTACAACCGACGCCTCGGTTGTGTAGCGACACGTGGATAGAATGTACCACCGACGCCTTGGTTATGTAGCGACACGTGGATAGAATGTACCACCGACACCTTGGTTGTGTAGCGACACGTGGATAGAATGTACCACCGACGCCTTGGTTATGTAGCGACACGTGGATAGAATGTACCACCGACGCCTTGGTTATGTAGCGACACATGGATAGAATGTACCACCGACACCTCGGTTGTGTAGCGACACGTGGATAGAACGTACAACCGACGCCTTGGTTATGTAGCGACACGTGGATAGAATGTACAACCGACGCCTCGGTTGTGTAGCGACACGTGGATAGAATGTACCACCGACGCCTTGGTTATATAGCGACACATGGATAGAATGTACCACCGACACCTCGGTTGTGTAGCGACACGTGGATAGAATGTACCACCGACGCCTTGGTTATGTAGCGACACATGGATAGAATGTACCACCGACGCCTCGGTTGTGTAGCGACACGTGGATAGAATGTACCACCGACGCCTTGGCTGTATAGTGACACGTGGATAGAATGTACCACCGACGCCTTGGTTATGTAGCGACACATGGATAGAATGTACCACCGACGCCTCGGTTGTGTAGCGACACGTGGATAGAATGTACCACCGACGCCTCGGTTGTGTAGCGACACGTGGATAGAATGTACCACCGACACCTCGGTTGTGTAGCGACACATGGATAAAATGTACAACCGACGCCTTGGTTGTGTAGCGACACGTGGATAGAATGTACCACCGACGCCTTGGTTGTGTAGCGACACGTGGATAGAATGTACAACCGACGCCTTGGTTGTGTAGCGACACGTGGATAGAATGTACAGCCGACGCATTGGTTGTGTAGCGACACGTGGATGGAATGTACAACCGACGCCTTGGTTGTGTAGCGACACGTGGATAGAATGTACAGCCGACGCATTGGTTGTGTAGCGACACGTGGATAGAATGTACCACCGACGCCTTGGTTGTGTAGCGACACGTGGATATAATGTACCACCGACGCCTCGGTTGTGTAGCGACATGTGGATAGAATGTACAACCGACGCCTTGGTTGTGTAGCGACACGTGGATATATTGTACCACCGACGCCTTGGTTGTGTAGCGACACATGGGTAGAATGTACAACCGACGCCTCGGTTGTATAGCGACAGTTGGGTATAACGTACCACCCACGTCAACGTAGTATCGACGCCTCGGTTGTCTATATAACTAACGACACATCGATATAACGTAGAACCGACTAGCGACACGTGTATTCTGACGCAAACGACCTAATCACAAAACTTCTACATGCCGATTCAAAGATCGGAAACACTGAAGGGTATCATTACAGTGGAGACAGTGGTGTTTAACCTGCATATTGTCTATATTACCATACAGTGGTGTTTAACCTGCATATTGTCTATATCACCATACAGTGGTGTTTAACCTGCATATTGTCTATATTACCATACAGTGGAGACAGTGGTGTTTAACCTGCATATTGTCTATATCACCATACAGTGGAGACAGTGGTGTTTAACCTGCATATTGTCTATATTACCTTACAGTGGAGACAGTGGTGTTTAACCTGCATATTGTCTATATCACCATACAGTGGTGTTTAACCTGCATATTGTCTATATTACCATACAGTGGAGACAGTGGTGTTTAACCTGCATATTGTCTATATTACCTTACAGTGGAGACAGTGGTGTTTAACCTGCATATTGTCTATATCACCATACAGTGGAGACAGTGGTGTTTAACCTGCATATTGTCTATATCACCATACAGTGGAGTTTAACCTGCATATTGTCTATATTACCTTACAGTGGAGACAGTGGTGTTTAACCTGCATATTGTCTATATCACCATACAGTGGTGTTTAACCTTCATAGTGTCTATATTACCGTACAGTGGAGACAGTGGTGTTTAACCTGCATATTGTCTATATTACCTTACAGTGGAGACAGTGGTGTTTAACCTGCATATTGTCTATATTACCTAGTTAGGTCGGCCGGAATCTGTGTTTAACTTCTGGCAAAATGACATAAACACTAATGTTGTGATTGTTGTGATCTGCTAGAAGGAGCTAATATTAACCGTTCTATTTAGTGTGGGACTAGATTTCGGGATGGGACGTAACTAATTGTGCTAGAACTTGTTGACCTACCCGAACAAGCAGTTTCAGTCTGTCTTCATTTAATTGTGCTAGAACTTGTTGACCTACCCGAACAAGCACTTTCGGTCTGTCTTCATTTAATTGTGCTATAACTTGTTGACCTACCCGAACAAGCAGTTTCAGTCTGTCTTCATTTAATTTTGCTATAACTTGTTGACCTACCCGAACAAGCAGTTTCCACACTAAGACTTACCTCCCTCTGCTAAAATGAAAATTGGACCCCTGAATGGCCAATCCATTCCAAACATGAAGGAGATTACACTCAATGGTATCGAGAAACTTCTGAATAACCTGAACCCCCGTGAGACTAGTGGTCCTGACCAAATTAAGCCAAACTTACTTAAAGCCATGTCTAAAGAACTCTCCCACATCCTTGAAGTCGTATTCCAAACATCCAATAGCGAAGGATAGCTGCCATCCAAGTGGAAGTCAGC
Organism: Archivesica marissinica; assembly: GCA_014843695.1. Classification (NCBI taxonomy): domain Eukaryota; kingdom Metazoa; phylum Mollusca; class Bivalvia; order Venerida; family Vesicomyidae; genus Archivesica; species Archivesica marissinica. The sequence goes on from CM026399.1 coordinate 38,257,898, forward strand.
AATGTTATCCCATTTACCAAAACGGGCAGGCGAAAAGTCAAACCCCGTCAACTATAGGCCTATCTCATTGACATGTGTACTATATAAGCAAGGTTTTAGAACATATAGTTTCCTCTTCGGCAGTAAAACACTTCGCAAATCACATTTGAAGCATGGTTTTATGGGGGGAAAGGTTACGTGTGACCCCAATTAGTAATACTAGTTCATGTGTGACCCAATTAGTAATGCTAGTTAATGACATGGTTACCTCTGTTTATAATAAGCATCAAATAGGTTATATTTCAGTAAGGCTTTCGACAAGGTCAATCACAAGAAAGTACTAATAAAATGCATAACAGAGGTCAAACATTAAGGTGGATTAATAAGAGTTTTCTAGATAATACACTCCAGTCAGTTTTCATTAATGTTAGTAATGGGAGCCCTGATATTCCTAGCCTATATCAACGACCTTCCACAAAACATACATTCAAATATCCGTATCGTTGCAGATGATACTGCAGCAGTCTATCTATCTCTGACATCTGCAACTGAGTCGGTCACACTCCAAAACGATCTTAGGAGGATAGAAGTGTGGGAATCAGAGTGGGACATGGCATTTACACTCCCCATGTCAAGTTATCCACGTCACCAGAAGGAAACATCCTGTTCCCAGTCAATATAATCTCCATGGAGTCCTACTTGAGTCAGTTACCTCAGCTAAATATCTTGTCGTGGATATCTCAAATAACCAGTCGTTGGATGGTCACATAAATAGGTCAACACAGAAAACTAACAAAACATTAGGGTTTTGACATAGAAACATTCAGGTAAAATCCGAACCCATTGTGTCCATGGCTTACCAGACTCTAGTGAGATCCAGCTGGAATATGGCTCCGAGATTTGGTCGCCCCATATCCAAACACTGAAGGTATCCAGCCTTCAATAAAGGCTAACTTCTATCGTACATCTAATGTTACAAACATGCTCCATTCCCTAAATATACGCAGAATAGATCTACGACGTATTGGCAATAGGTTAGTCCTTATGTATAACCGTCATAATGATCTGGTTGCAATCCCCATTGAAAATTACCTGGTTCCCCTCTCCCGCCCGCTACTGTCAGTCCTTATGCTATAGGTTAATTACACAGACTATTACACAGACTATTACACAGACTATTACACAGACTATTACAAGTTTTCCCTACTATAGCGCAATTCAATATCATGTTTAGCTGTTTTTAAACTCTTAACCCAACTTATGTTTCATTACTTTCTTATATTAATGCTTAAATTAACTATTCACCCTTTTAACTTCTTTGCGGTTTGACTAGCAACATGGCTACATTCCCGCGAGGGGTTTGGCATTAGGGGAAGGAAGGTAACTAAGGAAACGGTTTAGTTGTATTTTGACGTGTGTTAAGAGGCATTCGTGATTTGTATTTGCTGTTAAACTGTGTTGTCTTATTTTCGTACATCACACAAATCCTCGCTACACGAAGGTAGATTCTAATTAATAACTTGCGGCTAATTGAATACGATGGCCCATCAATAATTTCGTGAACTAATTTCACTATTTCAATTTCGCAATGAAATTGTGTACGTTCAAAGATTTATCATTCAATTTATTACTCATTTAATGCAGCATGCGCCGACATTGATGACGTCACAATTAATGACGTCATATCAATATTCCAAAGTCACACCAAGAGCGTTCATTGTAAAATGACAATGTGTTGTGATAAAGTTGTACACATTACTCGGAAGATCTTTCTCCGACATTCGGGAGGATTTGCATACAGTTTAGATGCCCTCCGGGCAGTAGTTCAAGCTGTGGCAGGCACACGGGTAGAACAACCAACCTACCACAAGCCAGCTGGATATCTTCCTCATTTGAAATAATCTACCACCCTAGTGAAATTGGAACATAGAAGGTGAGGTGTAGGTGAATTAGTGTCAACGACAGTAACCACTCGGCCACACAGTCCAGTAATTGGTCACTTATAGGCCTATGTAGTGTTCCAGAGAGACTTTCATATGGCTGAGTTAAGAATTCAATAGTTCAATGACTATGAGCTGGCTCGTCACAAATATGCTAGCCATTTAATTTATACAGATTTATTTGAGCTCGACTGTGAACCCCCTACCACTGGGTATGAAACAAATACCGTAGTACACCCAACTGTATTTGTTTCATGGGAAATGGGCAAGGATCAGTGATGACAGGCAAGGATCAGTGATGACAGGCAAGGATCAGTGACGGCATGCAAGGATCAGTGATGGCATGCAAGGATCAGTGATGGCAGGCTAGGATAGTGATGGCATGCTAGGATCAGTGATGGCAGGCAAGGATCAGTGATGGCAGGCTAGGATCAGTGATGGCAGGCTAGGATCAGTGATGGCATGCAAGGATCAGTGATGGCAGGCAAGGATCAGTGATGGCATGCAAGGATCAGTGTTGGCATGCTAGGATCAGTGATGGCATACAAGGATCAGTGATGGCAGGCTAGGATCAGTGATGGCATACAAGGATCAGTGATGGCATGCTAGGATCAGTGATGGCATGCAAGGATCAGTGTTGGCATGCTAGGATCAGTGATGGCATACAAGGATCAGTGATGGCATGCAAAGATCAGTGATGGCATGCAAGGATCAGTGATGGCATGCAAGGATCAGTGATGGCATACAAGGATCAGTGTTGGCATGCTAGGATCAGTGATGGCATGCTAGGATCAGTGATGGCAGGCTAGGATCAGTGTTGGCAGGCAAGGATCAGTGATGGCAGGCAAGGATCAGTGATGGCATGCTAGGATCAGTAATGGCATGCAAGGATCAGTGATGGCATGCAAGGATCAGTGATGGCAGGCAAGGATCAGTGTTGGCATGCTAGGATCAGTGATGGCAGGCTAGGATCAGTGTTGGCAGGCAATGATCAGTGATGGCAGGCAAGGATCAGTGATGGCATGCTAGGATCAGTGATGGCATGCTAGGATCAGTGATGGCATGCAAGGATCAGTGATGGCAGGCAAGGATCAGTGATGGCATGCTAGGATCAGTGTTGGCATGCAAGGATCAGTGATGGCATGCACGATTAGTGTGTTTGGTAACTAGTTTTACATTTCACTCATCAATCACCATTCACCACTGTGAACATTGAATTCTGATGAAATACATGTAATTTCAAACATAAAACTTTATTATAAATATTGACTAAAATCAGTCCATACACAAACAAAAATTTAGATTGACTATTTAGATTGACTAATCAAATTTCACTATAATCCTGGAACAATTCACTGGCGTCTTGATTTCATACACAACAGGTTGTTGTCAAATTCTAATTGCAAATGGCGTTTGGTATTTCCTCCAAGAGGAGCAAGTGCCTGTCCACCAAATGTCCTCATTTCCATGCTATCAGTTTCTGACAGCTGAACACTATTGTCCTTTGTAGATTTTTTCAATGTTCTCTGAAGTTTATCAACTTCCAACTCCAGTGACGTTGCATATTTTCTTAACTGTTTCAGCTTCTCTGTCTTCTCTGCACTAGACAATCTTTCATTTCCCTTTCTCGACGTTACCCAGTTTATCTGTGACGTCACCACTCTATCCTTTTCCCGCCAGAGCGCTTTCGACAATGTTCTCCTGTATGTAGAACAACAATTACACCGGGAGTTCTTGATTAGCAAAGAGCACTTTGAGGATCTAATTGTCGACCCATTAATAACCTCCTTGTAACCAGCACGTTTTTGTTCCCCAGCATCATCAAGGAGGTCACTGTCAGGTACTAGATTTTGATACTGGGGGTCTGGGTTTCCTGGACAAACTGTGTACATAGACACTATATGCAATATTGTTTTCACGTGGCGGAATGTTGGACAATAATGCGGAATCTGTAGCCAGATTTCGTGTTCAATAGGCAAGCTAAGACCATGCACCACAACGTTTACAATAAAGGCCGATGTTACAGTAACACCTACTTTAACTAATGCATTTTTATCATCTTCGTACATTTGTATGTAACGAATATACTTTGAAGTAGAAAGATTGCTAAATCCATCACATTGCTGCAACTGTTTTGAACACTTTTGCTTTAAGTCTGCAAATAGTAATTCCTGTATTGATTGTGTCAACTGATCAACATCATCATTTGCATCATACTGGTAAACATTGTCAATTACAACATAATATTCATCTGCAGTATCGACAGAAAGTTCCTCCACGTTTGGTAAGCCAACAATAAAATCGTGGAACAGCACCTCCAGACAATGCCTGAAGTATTCATCACTGGCATATGCTTCTGAAAAAATATCACAGTACATGTAATTCTACATTTTAATATTATTTAACACAAAACTAGAACAAGGCCGCAACCCTAAGGGTGTCCTACCATGGGCTATTGGCTGGCTCACCAAAATAAAAAACGACTTTTATGCCTTGGTTCATACAAATTAATTTTAGCTCGATTGTGAAACAAGTTCTTACAACATTAGATTAATCGCTCTCACGACCTCATTCCTGATGGAATCTAATGTCATGAGTGAGAGAGAAGAGGCAATGTGGATTTAACATAAATAGTTTGCCCAAATTTAATTCCCATATCATTCTATGGGAGTGGGACTTGTTAGGGGGGAAAGAGCAACACCTAGAAACAATATGCAAGCTATGAAAGCATTAAATGGTTATATGCAAATGTTTGTTAGTTCGACCATGTCTGGTATATGCAAATGTTGCAGGCGCCTTTGCAAGACAAGTGACTGCTTGTCCTCGTCTTCTGCGAATGTGGGCGATACAAGAAACAGATGTCTATAGTCGGAGCCAATGTTTGCAATTGACTGTTCAATGAGGATTGACTAGGCTGGCATTTAGAACCAGTATGACCATTAAAATATGGTTAAAATGCAGTATGACCATTAAAATATGGTTAAAATGCACAGTATGACCAGGTGATGATATAGGTATTTCTGGTAAAATGGTTCTAGCCATAAAGTCACTATATTCATCTGTCGCCTCTTGTGTTAGAATTAACTCATTTAAAACAGACTGGTTTAATGTTCATTGTGGATTGAGACAAGGCTGTTTGTTATCACCCTTGTTGTTTAATTTATATATCGATGACCTAGCTGTATATCTTAAGTCCTTTGATATTGGTATTAATATAGATAATGAAACGGTTTGCATACTCCTATATGCTGATGACATTGTTTTACTAGCTAAAGATGAATATGACTTACAAATTTTGCTAAATACTCTGAACGGTTGGTGTTATCTTAAGGCCGGTAAGAGTAAGATAGTGCACTTCAGTCCAGATAGCCGGGTGAGGTGTGAGCATATATTTAAATGTAGAAATGAACAGTTATCCGTTGTTGACAGATATACATACCTCGGTGTTGTTCTTCAGGAACACCTAGATTTTAATGTTACAGCTAAGATGGTTGCTCAGAGTGCAAGTCGTGCGTTAGGATTATTGATAGCTAAATGTAAAATTTCGGGAGGGGTACCGTATAATGTATTCACCAAGCTATACGCCACTGTTGTTTGGCCTGTAATTGCTTATGGTGCCTCAATATGGGGGTATAAATCCTTTCCTTGTATAAATGCTGTCCAAAACCGTGCTATGCGGTTGTATCTTGGTATCGGTAAGTATACAGCCAATGCAGCCGTTTCCGATGAATTGGGTTGGCAACCTCCCATTGTCCGTCAATGGAAAACAGTTTCTACGTTTTGGGTACGAATTTCCAATACAAATAACTCGAGATTGAACAAACGAATTGCACTTTGGTCAAACGGGAAATCTGCTTCCTGTAAAAACTGGTTCTATTTTTTAAGAAACATTTTACAGATAATGATTTTGCAGAATTTTGTAACTAAGTGTCGAATGTGTGGGGAAATTTGGTATGAACAAATATATAACAGATTGGTATGCCTCTATAAATAGCATTCATGGTACTACTGGACGAGGTCGTAACAAATTAAGAAAGTATTGTAAGTTGAAGCATGTATTTGAACCTGAGGAATATTGTAAAATGATTTTACCTACACGACACAGGTCGGAATTTAGTAAATTTAGATGTGGTGTTGCACCAATCCGTATAGAAACCGGAAGGTATGAGAATTTAAGATTAGACGATCGTAAATGTCCTTTTTGTAATGTGATAGAAGATGAACATTACGTTTTATTGGAATGTGCCACATATACTGATCTAAGAACTTTACTATTGCAGAAGACAATATTAGCTGACCATAATTTCTGTAATATGACAAAACGTGATCAATTTATATTTATATTCAGTAATCAATCAGTGATAAGACTTTGTGCCAAAACCTGTTTTAATATACTACAGCGTCGTTACTTTTACCTTTGTAAATAATGCCCTTTTTGTGTTAATTACTATATATCTATGATTTTTACAGACTACAAGAAGCAGCTGCTAATTAGGTCATTCTCGATCTGATCCTGGGTGATAACTGATTTTGTAAGATATTTCTTAATAGCGCACTAGTGCTTGTTTTTCGATTCAGTGTTTTATACCATTTTGGTTTATTTCGTATTTAAATATAAATTAGCAACTGTTTCTTGGCTTTAGAATGTAAATAAGCATTAACTAATAGTAGTGTGGGATTTTATAATGTGATATGTTTTGTTGCAATATGTCTCTTATAATTCTATTCAGAATGGCTATGTACTTTTAATATGATTGTTTACATTTGTGTTTGCATTACATGTACATGTATGTACATAGATGAGACTTTAATAAAGATTAAAACTGTATCAAAACCTGTTCATACAGGTATACTTGAGGCAGTGAACATAAAAGAAACCAGACATATTTTATAACATCCAACTTGATGCACGCTCAATTATGAGATATGTCGCATCCAATAATTGACTGCAAAACAGTCCAGTGATTGGTCAATTATATGTACTATTCCAGAGAGACATACGAGGGCCCATCGTCCACTAGTTCTATGATACGAGTATACGTAATCCAGCATACTTTTGCCCACTACTCCTTTTCATAGAAAACGTCAATGCATAGTTTGCATTTATTCCATAGCTCGACCCATGACCGGAACACATGCTGACATCTCCAGCAAGTTTCTGTTTACGGCTCACCTCAACTCCTCTTGGGACTCGTAATTCTTACCATGCAGCCTTTTTTGAGATTTGGAAATAAGTCTCAAATTGCCAAATCTGGGCTGTATGGTGGGTGCGGTAGCAGTTTTATACCCAGTTCCTTGATTGTGTCCGACACACGGCTGCTATGGCTTGGCGCGTTACCATGGTGCAGCAGAATACCAAACTTCTCAAGCTGCGGGCGCTTTCTTTTAATAGCCGGCAACAGCTAATATTTAATTACTGTTGCATAATATTTTTCAGTAACAATAGTTTTCGGAGGAACAAAGCGATTTAAAATTATACTTTGTATATCTCAAAATATAACAGCCATTACCTTATAGACAGACTTGGAAATCAACACTTTTGTCAGAGAAGGCGAAGAAGGACGATTCCAAATTGAGCCTTACCCCCATTTGATCCGGAATTAGCAAGCGCGGTACCCATCTTGCCCCATCCAAAGCTTATTAGACATAATGTCCTGAACTGTACCATACGAAATACCAAATTGTCCCACAACATGTTCAACTGTTACTCTTCAATAATGTATTCCTGATTTTCAGTCACTGTCGTTTCATTTGTAACAGTCACTGACATGCAAGTATGCTTCATTTGTAACAGTCACTGACATGCAAGTATGCTTCATTTGTAACAGTCACTGACATGCAAGTATGCTTATCAGCTTCGGTTGTTTCTATACCGTCCTTAAAGCGATTCACACACTTTGAAATAGCAATAGATAAACAAGAGTCCCCATACACTGTATGCAAAGCCTCCCGAATGTCGGAGAAAGATTTTCCAAGTAATATATAAAACATGCTCATTTACACTGTACGACGACATTTTACAACGTAACGCTCTTGATGTGACGTTAGAATATTGATATGACATCATTAATTGTGACGTCATCAATGTCGGCCCATGCTGCATTAATTGGAGAATGATTCATCTTTGAACATACAAAATTTCATTACACTATGTGAAAACGTGAAATTATTGATGGGCCTTCGTAAACTCAGTTGAGCATGGAAAATATTAGCATAGAGTTCAATAACTGAGCAACATACGGGCTCATTCTAGGTCAGAATGTTTGGGAGAAGTGAGAAAACGTGCGATCGCTTGATAATGCTTGTTTAGTTTAAACATATTTATTTTCTGTCAATACATGATTATTTACAACAACTGATATAAGGAATTGGACAGAAAGCTGTATAGCTTATGATTGTCCTCTCCTTTCTAAATAATATACACAAACATTTCATGGCATAATAATGTACTGCTTTAATGCTTGTTTGTTTGTGTTTTATGGCTTCAACTGCACGATTTTGGGCTATTTCGCTGGCAGGCACCTAACAACACCTTTCCTGGGTAGGCTCCAGTGGTTAACCAGTAATTGCTGCACCAACCTCCGTAAGAAACATTTTCATATAAAGAGACACGGCCTTAGCGGGGCTCGAACCCGTGACCATTAGTGAACCCGTGACCATCAGTGATGATAGTTTACAGTGGTATGCAACTCAGCGATATTAATCACTCGACCACGGAGGCGGACTCCACGGAGGCGGACTATGTATGATAATAAAAATGTTACAAACACTTACCGTTATTGACAGGATCTGACAATGGGCTAGGTGGCTTTCTGCTGCCTTTCCTGTGCCGACCAATGCGACGCCTTCTGCTTCTAACACCAAACTGCATGTCTGGTAACAATTCACCTACAAAACATCAAAAATTATAATAAAATAAAAAAGTACATTGTACATTTGGGAGTGAGGAGGGAGATAGGCTGGAAGCATTATTTCCTTTTGTAGGGTGACTGACTCATTTGCACAAGTTCTTATATAACATTACATTTTTTAAAAGATATTTGTTGGTGGCATAGACTTCTGCAAAAATATAGTGTCTGTGGCTTCGTTGTTAGAACTTGCCCTTCACCACTATCATCAGCATCACATCGGGCAGGTGGGTTTTCTCCGGGTACTCCAGTTTCCTCCCACACGAATGACCACATATACGCTTTAATCCACGTCAACAAGAGTGATTAATATAAGTTGTTAAAACTTGCTTCGCAATCGTAAAATAAATAAAAGTTTAAATTAAAATTTTAAAAAAATCAGCGTCACTCCTCTCAGGTGATCAATGATGAAATTTGAGGGGATGTGTAAGTTGTTCGATGCTTATCGTGGTGGAAGAGTCGAGTGCTGGTTCTTACCCAGGAACTGCTGATTGGTCTACTCTCTGACACAACAGACTGGCCTGAGCCTTCCAAATAATAATCAGAAAATAATTGGTGGGTAGAAATAAATAAATATATAAAATAACAAAGCCCAAGTAGGGGTTCGAACCCACGACAGCCTGATCCTCCATTACCTGGAGGCGAACACTCTACCGTGTCGCTATAAAAGCTAGCTCTATAGCGAGACAGTATAAGTCCCCCTATATACCACTACACTTCTCCCCTGTTCATATGTTTTTGAATCCAGACATCAACCGTTCATACAGAAATTCAACGGAGTATAGCCATCTACAACCGAAGTACGAGTCTGTGTAGCCAAGCATTGGCCCGAAAAACACTTCTGACACCCTTAAAGTAACCAAGCCCAAGTCGGGGTTCGAACCTTAGGAATAGTAATAATTGTTACTTGAAACGGAGGAATTTAACACCCAACAAATTATGATTACTCTTCAATATGTTGTGACATGGAGAGAAATGTCACTTAATGTGGAGAGTGGCACACCATACTGTCTTGCTGCCAATTTTACTTGCAAACCAATGTCTCGAACAGTCTAATATGCATTTGTCAGTGCACTTGGTCAATAGACGCCAGGTTGGATTTGGAAAAAATGTTTAAAAGCTGTAAGAGGAACACTATATTTGAATTGACCTGTAAAATGCGCATTATAACATTGTCGCATAATTACCACGTGACCTTCTTGAGCAGACGATGAAATTTCTCATTTTACAAAAACAAACACATAGAGTGGTGGAACCTATGCTCGGCGTAAATCCTACATATCATGGCCTATAAAAAAAGTTAAATGCACTTGCTGTATATTATTATTTTCTTAAGTCGTGAACACAACTTTCATAAAATTGTTGTTGAACATTTTAGCTTCATTACGTAACCATGCGCCTAAATACAGCTATCGCAATAGCACCTGTTTCCATGAGGAACCAGATACTTTAGGGCACCTATGCACAGCGTACATGCATTTTTTTATTTATGCATGGGTAAATGTTGAATATATAATTATATTATTTTGACTTAGTAACATCAATCAATAACTAACAATATTACAACTCATAAGAAACTTTTTTCTGGTTATTTGTATATTCCCCCCCCCCCCCAATCCGGATAGCCACCTGAAATGCTCATAAATCGCACATTTCGGTGGAAAAAAATCCCAACAAGTTATATTCGGCTACTGAACCAGTCAGGTGACAGTTGCATTAGGCTACCGGTATGCACAACGGAATGTTATTGAACCATGCTTCACCTCTGTCAGCGAAAATAGGTTAAAACTATTTAAATATTTTAAATACGGATGTAAATGGAAAAAATACGCCGAGCATAGGAATACGCCGAGCATAGGTTCCATCACTCTATTTCTCTATATTTACCTCTGTTTAAGGGATTCATAGGCTACACATCAATGGAATTAATGAAAACATCAACATTTGCATACTTTCAAATAAAATATGAATATTTATCTGCTTTATGCGCTGTTTTCTCATTGATAAGTAGTATCGTCCGACTCCTTATAACGACGCTCACATGAAACGACGCGGCTTATGTTTTGACCTCGTTTTCAATATTCACAATATCCGGTGACGTTATTTTCATCTGCAGTGGTTGTAAACATGATACGGGATTCCCCAGACTAAATGTGGAAAGTGAGAGATTACAAGATAATTTGTATATCAATGTTATTGCAATCAGTCTGTTTTAACAGCAAATTTCAAATGCAACTTTGTGCATTACATTAAATAGCTAATATTAGGCAATATGCTACTGCAAACATAACAATGTGTGGTCTGTCTGCTCAGCTAAGCTCTGCGTATCGGTAGGTCACGTGACAATTGATTCACTGTTAGGAAAGGTGTATGCGTTATATACGTTATTGCTGTGATAGTAAAATAGATCTCGAACTAATCAATATCTGTGCAGGCTCACAAACGCAAGAATAAACAGTATGCAGCAACTTCTATGACCACTGTTTTTATGCATGTACGGACTACTGGGAGTGCTATAAGGACAACAGCAAGGCATAATTTCTAGTTAAATGTTATTATTTACAAATTGTTCATTTATAGTTTATATACGGCAAAACAGGGACACTTTTCCTGTTTATTAGCATAATTAAATAAAGGCATGTTGTACACTCAGTTTTAATGTAATTTAGTGATGCAGAATTAATTTTCAGGCTAGTTTGAGATGACGTATAATACATGTAATGCGTTTGAGATGACGTATAATACATGTAATGCGCAGAGCAGATACAGGAGAGTGAATTAACTATATTTAGAACGACATTAGTCAACCAATGAAATGCGTCGTAATAGACGTTTCTCGGCTCAGAGGAATTCCCAATAGCGGCATGAGTCGATGTGATATTTTGACACTAAATAAGCGTAATAAGCATAATTTCTCGCGTTGAATATGTAGAAAAGGATCTATTTATACAGATAATACACTATTTACATGAGTTAATTCGTTTTATGTTAAGTCATTGTTGATTCTTCGCTTAGATGCGTCGGAACTCAGTATTCAAGGATATGTGAACTCCATAAGTACCAAAGCATCTGTTTTAGAGCAATGACGTCATTCGCGTGTCGGAAGTAAACAAATATTACGTGAATAACCAAAGGTCGAAAACAGACGAGGGCCGATATCAGGGATGTATGTATGTTCCATTAATGTCACACCCCCGACATGTTTTCCTGGGCATGCTTAGCCGACCTACGTCGTTAACCAGTACTAAGCAATGTGTGTGAGGTGTCTTGCTCAATCACACTACATACGTGGCCTGACCGAGTATCGAACACGGACCGTTCGATTCCAAATCCGACGCTCTACCACTGGACCACGGACGCCACACAATGTTGACGATAGTAAGTACGTACGAAATTGAGTACGGATCGTTCAATATTCGTTGAACAACAAATAGGAAACATCGGACATACTTAACTTACATTACCCATACATACATATCAAATTTCACACAATATAAATGTAACTTACAACGTGCGGCGCTAAACAGACTACAATTTAATTTGTTTTCTGTCGTCGACATATCTGTCAAGTGCGTAAACATTCGGATAACCACTTTTAAGGAAATGCAATAGAGTAAAATACGGTTATCCGTTTGTGAATGCGTACCCTCTAGCAAGCAATAAGAGAAATCAATGTTGAGCCATAAATAAGGAATGTGACACCACTGACTATGGATGGGTGTGAGCCCATATCCAATATGCACATACTACACATACGCCCAACTTTCTACCTTGGGGTTGGATGCCCGATTTAAGGGTACTTTAATATCACTATCTTATTTCAGAAATAGAACAGAATATTTCAGAAATAGAATTGAAATTCGATATTGATGTTCGACACCCGGGTCCGTACATCGGGAATGTGACACCACTGAATATGCACAGGCGTGGACCCCCAAGCAATACACACATACACCAACACTGCTGAAAATCGTTAAACTGGAAGCTATGCGCAAAAGGGTGCTTTGGTTTTACTTTTACTGACTAGTTCTTCTAAAGACATGGCCTGATTCCTATATTATTGGTAGATAACGATTGGTACCAGTCCTGCTTGTACTTGTCATCGTCGTATATGACCCGACGATTGTCATGAACAATGTTTGTCTGGGCTTGTTTTGTTAAACACCTTGGGAGATTCCAAGCTATCTTGAAGAAAATTATGATCAGTTCCATGCATAACCATTATCACATTGATTTGGTCCGCCATTAATAGTCATTGATTCGTAAGAAGAATAATGTCCAACTATCCATAGAGAAGACTAATGTTCAACTATCCCTAGAGAAGACTAATGTCCAACTATCCCTAGAGAAGAATAATGTCCAACTATCCCTAGAGAAGAAGAATGTCCAACTATCCATAGAGAAGAATAATGTCCAACTATCCATAGAGAAGAATAATGTCCAACTATCCATAGAGAAGAATAATGTCCAACTATCCATAGAGAAGAATAATGTCCAATTATCCATAGAGAAGAATAATGTCCAACTATCCATAGAGAAGAATAATGTCCAACTATCCATAGAGAAGAATAATGTCCAGCTATCCCTAGAGAAGACTAATGTCCAACTATCCCTAGAGAAGAATAATGTACAACTATACATAGAGAAGAATAATGTACAACTATACATAGAGAAGAATAATGTACAACTATACATAGAGAAGAATAATGTACAACTATACATAGAGAAGAATAATGTACAACTATACATAGAGAAGAATAATGTACAACTATACATAGAGAAGAATAATGTACAACTATACATAGAGAAGAATAATGTACAACTATACATAGAGAAGAATAATGTACAACTATCCATAGAGAAGAATAATGTACAACTATCCCTAGAGAAGAATAATGTCCTACTATCCCTAGAGAAGAATAATGTCCTACTATCCCTAGAGAAGAATAATGTCCTACTATCCATAGAGAAGAATAATGTCCTACTATCCCTAGAGAAGAAGAATGTCCAACTATCCCTAGAGAAGAATAATGTCCAACTATCCATAGAGAAGAATAATGTCCAACTATCCATAGAGAAGAATAATGTCCAACTATCCATAGAGAAGAATAATGTACAACTATCCCTAGAGAAGAATAATGTCCAACTATCCCTAGAGAAGAATAATGTCCAACTATCCCTAGAGAAGAATAATGTACAACTATACATAGAGAAGAATAATGTCCAACTATCCATAGAGAAGAATAATGTACAACTATCCATAGAGAAGAATAATGTCCAACTATCCATAGAGAAGAATAATGTACAACTATCCATAGAGAAGAATAATGTCCAACTATCCATAGAGAAGAATAATGTCCAACTATACATAGAGAAGAATAATGCACAACTATACATAGAGAAGAAGAATGTCCAACTATCCATAGAGAAGAATAATGTCCAACTATCCATAGCGAAGAATAATGTCCAAGTTCGATTCCAAATCCGACGCTCTACCACTGGACCACGGACGCCACAAGAATGAGAGAACTATAGATGCCTTGCTGATCATAATAATTAATTAATTAACTAATTGATTAATAATATTATTATTAATGTGCATGTTAAATTTCATATTGTCAGCAATTTCAACCCCAATATATGGATGAGGGTTTGCCACTTGAGTAAATAATTGCAAATTTGTCAATATTAAATTCCATCTTCGATGTAATCAATTTAATTATTTAGATGTTCTTGGAGTTGTTTTTGATCTTCGACTAACTTAATAGGTTGATAAATGACACAGTCATCAGCATATAGTCTGATATAAGATACTACGATATCGGCAATGTTATTGATGTAAACCAAGAATAATGTTGGTCCTAACACCATTCCCTGAGGGACACCGGACGTGACAGAAGAGGCGCGAGATACTGCACCGTCTAGTACTACTTGTTGTTGTCGACCTATTAGGAATTCATTCACCCATGAATGAGTGTCGTCCCGGATTCCATGGTAAGATACATAACTGATAGCCTCCGATGCGACCTTATCAAAGGCTTTAGCAAAAAGCAATTACGCATGTAGTTGGTGGGGGTAGGGTATGACAACGAGTCCTGGATTGTCAACATATAGGTCACATACATTCTGCACAACATAAAAAGTCAAATTGATATCTCTGAAAATATCGGAATCTGAACAACCAAGACGTAGGCCTAAATGTATATGCACCAGAGTGCATCATTGACGTTCTATATGATTCAAAATGTTTCTGGGTGAGCATGTCACTCTAGCAATATCGCATCATTTGGTGCTCAATTTATCGCTAGCTACGCCCATGGAAATACAGCCAGTGTATAGTGTTAGGTGGCCTCTGACAAGTGAGTATATTAATTGAGAAACTGGTCTAATAACTATATATTTGCACAACATTATTTCGGCCTTCCACCGTGAAACTGAAAACAATGTAGACTCTGATCAAATAGTGCTAGCCGGCTATCCGATTAGCACAGTGGTTACCGCGCTCGCTTCTCATTAATGCAACACGGGTTCGATCCTCGGGCCGGGAAGGGTGTGAGATAATACGGTGTTCAAATCGGACAGGTGGTTTTTTTTCTTGTACTCCTGTTTCCTCCCACACGAATGACCACATTTAAGTTTTCATCCGCGCCAACGAAAGTGATTAATATCAGTTGTTAAAGCTTATTTCACTATCGTAAAATAAATAAAGTCTAAACTTTATCTTGCTTATTGACATGCCGGTCTAATACTAGTATTTAATCTAGGTGCCGGTCTACACTGGTATTGAATGGCCAATATTACCAGGCTATGGTTATAGCTATAGAATCGTTTTATTGTTCGATTTCTTGCATGGACGTACGTAGTTCCTATAAGGTACTGGAGGCCCGGGCATGCAGTTTGTCACAGAAAATGGAAAATCCAAATAGGCCAAACACGCAATAAGAATAAGAAGAGGAGTATGTATTGGCATGTATGCTAGACTTGGTATATAATCCAGACCAACCGTCACATATCTTACGCAATCATATTCACTCCCATACATAACCGAATATCAGTGCTTCACATCTCAATAAGTACTGTAGTCACAATGTTAAGTGCTAGCTACGCGCTTGTTTTCATTAGCTTTTAATCCCGACCCAGATTCATAATATAGCTGTATCATTGCACTATCCTCAAAAAAAAAAAAAAAATCTAAAATGATTAATTCTCTTCAGGAGGCGTTGCTCATATGGACAAACGGTAGCGACGATAAATGACCGGAAAGCACAATACTATTGCTGGAAAGCATCAGCTAACACCATCCAAGTCGGACACTGAGACCTTGGCTGTCGGACCTATCTATGGACATGTTGTGTCCATACTGTACTGTAGCGCGGATGTATATTGTACACACGGGGGTTCGTGGCAAAGTGGTTACGGTTGTTGACCTCAAATCACTTGCCCCTTATCACTGTAGGTTCTACTCCCACTGTGAGTATCGAACTGTTTGCTTTATCGTGTTGTCTAATATATGTAGATGAAAACAGCTATACCCAATTGGACCCGAAACCCAATGAAAACGTTAATGCTTATTGCATATACAACATGATCTGCAGGCCGACAAGACGTGTACACCACCACATCACCATCAACTTAATAATGCCCAAACAGAAACAAATCCAAACAACGGTTGCATAGAAATGTGAACACATTTCATTTACCGAACGTAGAACAAATGATCACGCTACGAATCAAATACTTTATTTGGGTGTAAAGTATAGTTAGTGATACATGTACCTTGGACGCCCCACTATCAAATATCGGAGCGTCTGGTGTAACTCTAGACGCCGCCATAATTATGACAAAACATGTATATAAAGTATCATTCTTGTGTATCTATAGACATTATTCGTAGGCCTATTTAGAGAGGAACCATTTCTAGATTTAAATGTACATGTATAAACTAGTATGCGGCATGAAAACGAAGATTAGTATATGGATAAATGTGTTGTTGTGTGGCCGTTTGTATGACTAAGTTCTCGTTGTTGTCGTCGTCAACTATTTATATTTGACAAAATATGCACGCCCCAAATACCATAGCCTTCTATGCGCTACTGCTTTGAATGTGTTCCTTCTTCCAATCAACCTACGTTTCATATATATGAAAGACGTGCACTGGTTTAGAGTTCTCGGGTACGTCTATGTATACTTCCAGTGTACCGTCAGTGACGTCGAAGATCCCTGTAATATAAGTAGACAAGCGTCCAATGGCATAATATAATTTAGGAATAAAACGTGTCAAAAGCTTGGCAGATTTTAAAACGTTTACGTAAAGCCTGGATACATAAAGCACACCCATCATGATTTACTTGGAATACCACTGTTCTAGCACATTCTAGGTAATTGCACACATGGATTTTAATTAATTTAACCATATTGTATTGCCTATATACAGCCAGTGTATATATATAATTACATGCATATAGTTACACAATAATAATACATTATTAAAACAAAACCAAATAGGTAGGGTTACAAGTTCAAACATTACATTAAGCTTTTCCCAGTAGGATTTTAATTCCGAGACAGCTAGAAACGTACACTCATCGCCACTGTTTAAGAAACGGACACTGTGTTGCTTTCTTTGCGGAGGGGGAGGGGGTATGTGTTAAAATCGCACCGCCAGCTTTTTTTTTCGAACACGCGCCAGCGTAGATCATATGGGTAGTATTGGCGGAGAAAGAACCCGAGTGTTCCTATGAGCAGTAAAGCACAAATGGGCTTTAATTATGAGACAGCTCCAAACGTATACACTCACAGCTATTCACTTTCAACAAGGGACAATGAGCCTGGGTCCCAGTCTGTCGCCTGGGGTTCCAGTCTGTCGCCTGGGTTCCAGTATGTCGCCTGGGTTCCAGTCTGTCGAATTTTCACTATTTAGCTTCTGGCTAAATGACATGATCAGAAACTCAATACGGCCCAATTAATAGTCTCGGTGTTAAAATATATTTATTTGACTGACCAGGCAAACTATTTCGACGCCAGGCTAAAATCGCACGGCCGGATAGCTTATATCATATAGTTATTATTGGTGGAGGAAGAATCAGGTTGTCACTCTGAACAGTATTTTCCGCACCGACGGACACCCGGGTAAAACCACCGACCTTCCGGTGTAACCATGAAAACTTCCTCACATGAAATAATTCGCATTCCCCAATGGTGAGTTGAAATCAATGACCGCAGGCAGCAATCACTCGGCCACGGAGGCTCAGCAAGGGACAATCAGCAATCAACGTGTTTACCTGTGGATCCAGTAGCCAGATAATCCGGATGGTTACCGTTCCTGTGCACGGGAAACTTGACATCTTGTTGATTGGATATAGCGCTAATCAAGTGCTCCTTTGTTTGTGTCTGTCGCCTGTTCATATACTGAGAGATTACGGCTGCACGATGTATCGAACTTTCCTCTGGGTGACACTCATAGTTGAGATGCTGAAACCTACAAAAACAAACAATCTATATGCTCTCTGTCAGAAAACACCACCCTGTATTTTATGGAATATACGTTTTAACTTTCCATTGATGCAAAGCAAAAGTATGAGTTGACGCTGTCATAGGCGAGTTCAGAGGTGAACGGACCCGAACGCCTCCACCACCCAGTTAAAATCTGGCAAACATAGAATAAATTGATCATGCTTGATTATATGATTGCCCGTATGATTTCATATTATACACTTATTCTATATTTTGATCTTACTACATAATACGTTTATATCTTAGTCGCCGCATATATTTATATATCTAATGGAGATAATCGCAATAAGCTTTCGATTTTTAACATCAATTTCCATTCTGTATACAATAGATATGTACTGTCAGGGCCGTTGCTGGAGCTATTTTGATGATACGCACGGCCAAAATATGCTTGTTTATCGAGTGAGCATAGCGAGCGAGTACGCTAGGGGGGTCCGAGGCCATGCCCCCCGGAATTTTTTTGAAATGATGAAGCAATTTCTTGCATTTTGTAACATACAATTGCAGGACTAAAGTTCTTACGACAATCCGAATAAAGGTATAAATTAAGGCTAGATGTATAATATACATGATATATCGCCCTTATCAATTAAACAAGCACGTAAAATAGCACAAACTAAATTTTGAGATGCACAATATTTGCAATGGGCTCAATTATTCCACCACTACACACATCCCGGCGCCTATGTATCCCTACAAGCCCACCCCCGGGGTTTTAATGCATTTTTGGAGTTTTCATTTTTTTCGTTTTCTGAGACCAATGATACGCACGTGCGTACTTGCGTATGCCCAGCGACGGGCCTGACTGTACATTATGAATGAATAAAATATGTTTAAAACAAAAAGGACATTAATACAGTAGCAATGAACACGTTTACAACTTTGTCTGGGGTGGCAAGGAACGTTAATTTTGACATTCGAATATTAGGATAAATCTGCCGGCGAACTTTCGTTGCCATCCTTAAGTTTTGTTGAACCAGAAATGTATTTTGTTGTGTCAGCTTGTATTGATATAGTTTGAAGCCTAGGATAAAAGTGTCTTTATTTACATGTTACAGTGCTGATAATATCCGCGCGGTTTGAATACTGTCACGTGACTTCCGGTCTGTGTACCAGCTACTTCTACCACGGTATTTTCCACGGTGCTGTCGGTCTTCTGTATGTAATGGAAGCTGTACGCACTTGCGATACCTGCCATATTGAAAATAAAAACTAAGAATATTAGTCATTGGTGGCGTTTCTGTCTTGCCTTGGCAGCAAAAGGTCCGATTGTTCATGATAATAATCATAGCGTTGTAGGCCTATCCCACGTTCCAAAGTTCGATGTCGATACATTATAAAACATAATTCGCATAATTTATTCAGAATATTTACCTTGACATATATACAACATTATTCTCCATGCATGTACAACCACTAAATGACTTAGCTACACCATTATTCTATATGTACTGCCACTAAATGACTTAGCTACACCATTATTCTATATGTACTGCCACTAAATGACTTAGCTACAACATTATTATCCATGCATGTACAACCACTAAATGACTTAGCTACACCATTATTCTATATGTACTGCCACTAAATGACTTAGCTACAACATTATTCTCCATGCATGTACAACCACTAAATGACTTAGCTACAACATTATTCTATATGTACAACCACTAAATGACTTAGCTACACCATTATTCTCCATGCATGTACAACCACTAAATGACTTAGCTACACCATTATTCTATATGTACGGCCACTAAATGACTTAGCTACAACATTATTCTATATGTACTGCCATTAAATGACTTAGCTACACCATTATTCTATATGTACTGCCACTAAATGACTTAGCTACACCATTATTCTATATGTACAACCACTAAATGACTTAGCTACAACATTATTCTCCATGCATGTACAACCACTAAATGACTTAGCTACACCATTATTCTATATGTACAACCACTAAATGACTTAGCTACAACATTATTCTATATGTACTGCCATTAAATGACTTAGCTACACCATTATTCTATATGTACTGCCACTAAATGACTTAGCTACACCATTATTCTATATGTACAACCACTAAATGACTTAGCTACAACATTATTCTCCATGCATGTACAACCACTAAATGACTTAGCTACACCATTATTCTATATGTACAACCACTAAATGACTTAGCTACAACATTATTCTCCATGCATGTACAACCACTAAATGACTTAGCTACACCATTATTCTATATGTACAACCACTAAATGACATAGCTACAACATTATTCTCCATGCATGTACAACCACTAAATGACTTAGCTACACCATTATTCTATATGTACAACCACTAAATGACTTAGCTACAACATTATTCTCCATGCATGTACAACCACTAAATGACTTAGCTACACCATTATTCTATATGTACAACCACTAAATGACTTAGCTACACCATTATTCTCCATGCATGTACAACCACTAAATGACTTAGCTACACCATTATTCTATATGTACTGCCACTAAATGACTTAGCTACAACATTATTCTATATGTACTGCCACTAAATGACTTAGCTACACCATTATTCTATATGCACTGCCACTAAATGACTTAGCTACACCATTATTCTATATGTACTGCCACTAAATGACTTAGCTACAACATTATTCTATATGCACTGCCACTAAATGACTTAGCTACAACATTATTCTATATGCACTGCCACTAAATGACTTAGCTACACCATTATTCTATATGTACTGCCACTAAATGACTTAGCTACACCATTATTCTATATGTACTGCCACTAAATGACTTAGCTACACCAGTATTCTATATGTACTGCCACTAAATGACTTAGCTACACCATTATTCTATATGTACTGCCACTAAATGACTTAGCTACAACATTATTCTCCATGCATGTACAACCACTAAATGACTTAGCTACACCATTATTCTATATGTACTGCCACTAAATGACTTAGCTACACCAGTATTCTATATGTACTGCCACTAAATGACTTAGCTACACCATTATTCTATATGTACAGCCACTAAATGACTTAGCTACACCATTATTCTATATGTACTGCCACTAAATGACTTAGCTACAACATTATTCTCCATGCATGTACAACCACTAAATGACTTAGCTACAACATTATTCTCCATGCATGTACAACCACTAAATGACTTAGCTACAACATCATTGTCTATGTACAACCACTAAATGACTTAGCTACAACATTATTCTCCATGCATGTACAACCACTAAATGACTTAGCTACAACATTATTGTCTATGTACAACCACTAAATGACTTAGCTACAACATTATTGTCTATGTACAACCACTAAATGACTTAGCTACAACATTATTGTATATGTACAACCACTAAATGACTTAGCTACAACATTATTCTCCATGCATGTACAACCACTAAATGACTTAGCTACAACATTATTGTCTATGTACAACCACTAAATGACTTAGCTACACCATTATTCTCCATGCATGTACAACCACTAAATGACTTAGCTACAACATTATTGTCTATGTACAACCACTAAATGACTTAGCTACAACATTATTGTCTATGTACAACCACTAAATGACTTAGCTACAACATTATTGTCTATGTACAACCACTAAATGACTTAGCTACAACATTATTGTCTATGTACAACCACTAAATGACTTAGCTACAACATTATTGTCTATGTACAACCACTAAATGACTTAGCTACAACATTATTCTCCATGCATGTACAACCACTAAATGACTTAGCTACAACATTATTGTCTATGTACAACCACTAAATGACTTAGCTACAACATTATTGTCTATGTACAACCACTAAATGACTTAGCTACACCATTATTGTCTATGTACAACCACTAAATGACTTAGCTACAACATTATTGTCTATGTACAACCACTAAATGACTTAGCTACAACATTATTGTCTATGTACAACCACTAAATGACTTAGCTACAACATTATTGTATATGTACAACCACTAAATGACTTAGCTACAACATTATTGTCTATGTACAACCACTAAATGACTTAGCTACAACATTATTGTCTATGTACAACGACTAAATGACTTAGCTACAACATTATTGTCTATGTACAACGACTAAATGACTTAGCTACAACATTATTGTATATGTACAACCACTAAATGACTTAGCTACAACATTATTGTCTATGTACAACCACTAAATGACTTAGCTACAACATTATTGTCTATGTACAACCACTAAATGACTTAGCTACAACATTATTCTCCATGCATGTACAACCACTAAATGACTTAGCTACAACATTATTGTCTATGTACAACCACTAAATGACTTAGCTACAACATTATTGTCTATGTACAACCACTAAATGACTTAGCTACAACATTATTGTCTATGTACAACCACTAAATGACTTAGCTACAACATTATTGTCTATGTACAACCACTAAATGACTTAGCTACAACATTATTGTCTATGTACAACCACTAAATGACAGAGCTACAACATTATTCTCCATGCATGTACAACCACTAAATGACTTAGCTACAACATTATTGTCTATGTACAACCACTAACTGACTTAGCTACAACATTATTCTCCATGCATGTACAACCACTAAATGACTTAGCTACAACATTATTGTCTATGTACAACCACTAAATGACTTAGCTACAACATTAGTGTCTATGTACAACCACTAAATGACTTAGCTACAACATTATTGTCTATGTACAACCACTAAATGACTTAGCTACAACATTATTGTCTATGTACAACCACTAAATGACTTAGCTACAACATTATTGTCTATGTACAACCACTAAATGACTTAGCTACAACATTATTGTCTATGTACAACCACTAAATGACTTAGCTACAACATTATTGTCTATGTACAACCACTAAATGACTTAGCTACAACATTATTGTCTATGTACAACCACTAAATGACTTAGCTACAACATTATTGTCTATGTACAACCACTAAATGACTTAGCTACAACATTATTGTCTATGTACAACCACTAAATGACTTAGCTACAACATTATTCTCCATGCATGTACAACCACTAAATGACTTAGCTACAACATTATTGTCTATGTACAACCACTAAATGACTTAGCTACAACATTATTGTCTATGTACAACCACTAAATGACTTAGCTACAACATTATTGTCTATGTACAACCACTAAATGACTTAGCTACAACATTATTGTCTATGTACAACCACTAAATGACTTAGCTACAACATTATTGTCTATGTACAACCACTAAATGACTTAGCTACAACAGTATTGTCTATGTACAACCACTAAATGACTGCGGTCCCTGAATTCAGTGAACTGACCCGCCGTCTACTATATTTATGTTTATACTGGTTATATGCTAGAATCAGTAACCCTCTTGATTAAAGAATACGTTGGTGCATTGCGCCATTCATTAAAATAGTCCAGAAGCAAGATGACTATTAGCTCTAGTTCTAAGAATAATTCGAATTTTATATAAGATAGCATTCCTTACAACTGTGGTATAACAACACGTACTGTTAATGATCATGTGTACATTGAGTAAATGAAAGCCGAACCTGGCGATTGTTGCAGTATCTTCACTGCGTCTGCTGCACCTCGAACACCTAACATAGACCTGCACATGAACTTCCGAGCTGCAAATGCAAATATACATTATATTCTTGCACAATGTTGGTATAAGGGGAGTAATTCACAATCTTTCACTGGCTAGGTTAAATCAAACATATTGACAGAGTTATCACCCGCAACCTGTCCTGTTTAAGAAAATAAAAATACGTGTCCTTTCTTTTGGAAAACCTTTTACAACTCACGAAATAAAGGTGTATGCATATTCTAAGAAATATAGCCAGGTGTATGCATCTTCTACGAAATATGATCAGGTTTATATGCATCTTCTAACACCGATACACGAGACCTCAGTTTGTGTACCCATCTGAAAGACTGTTAATGTTATTAGGATCAGACGGGGGGGGGGTCGAATATGCGATCGCTGGATTCACAGTCCAACGTGTTAACCACTGGAGAACTGACATATCTGTAACGTGGACATAATTATGAAGCTATGGACAACAGTGTGTGTATGAATGCGTTATTCTTTGTATGGACTTGCACTATGAGGGTACGTATACTTTCAAGAAACGTAAAATTATGTAAATCTGACATTTCTTGGAAATGATGTGATTTTAAAACCATGTTTTAGTCGCCATTGATACGATGTAATATGTGTTATATTATATGAAGCATTTGCAGTTTATTATATGTATGCACCTAAGTTGTTGACTATATAGCTGAAAGGTTAGTAACATATTGTCAGTCCTTTGTTTTGTAATCCAAACCTGGAAAAACAATCGTCTCTACAAGACCGAAACTCATTTGCAATTATCTACTACTGATTAGTCCTTAATAAATAGAGAAGCAGGTCAGTTCGATGAATGACTTGTGTGGCAAACTGAGGCCTCTAACTTACAACATTCTGAGTTGCATACATGCCTCCATGGCCGAGTGGTTACGGTCATTGAGGTAAAATCACTCGCCTCCCACCACGAACGTTCGAATTCCACTGGTGGTGTCGAACTATTTTAAGTGACGAAGCTATCCAGGTGACGTGCGGAATATCGTTGGTTCTATGCGGTTGCATGTAAGTGCCTGAAATGGTCACCTATGGTGTTTTACGACCAATAATGGCTGGACAGTCAACATATGACCTAAGCTGTTGGCGAGCCCTTAACCCCCCTCAAAACAAACAAACGATGTTGGCATGCTAAACAATTGAACATCAATATTTGGAAATGATCTCTAAGAGTATTGCATGTTGGACGTTCTAGCTATTACCTACATCACACAGCCGTTAATCTGCGAATGGATAACTTTCCAAAGAACGAGTTCGCGAACCTATCAGGGACAAGTGATAACAATGATGATATGGTGTGGAAGTCGTGATAGCGCAGTGGATGCGCGTTCGCTTCAGGTGCGAAAGGTCTGGAGTTCGAGCCCCACTGGAGTCGTTACGATTGTGCCCTTAGGCAAGGTATTTAAATTCCACATTGCCTCTTCTCTCTCCCTCGTGGCGATGGATTCCATCAGGAATGAGGTCTCGAGAGTGATTTATATAAGTTGACATAACTTGTTTCGCAATCGAGCTAAAATAAATTTGTATAAACTAATGATGATATGTAGTTGTCAGTCGTTTTGTTTTCTCCACAACAACAAACTACCTGTGTACGATAATGCTCCAGAGTGGGCCATGTACAAATATAGCAATGACATGACTTTACGGAACAATGTCACACGGTTTGTAAGTTCTCTGCGTTATATCGTATAGCTGAGATCGAATGTCTTAACACGGCTTGTGCACACAAAATACAGTGCGGATTAGGCGAATATTTCGTGCAGAAATATGTTCATGAAAGGTATATACAGGGATAGTGTGTGGTAATCACTACTACGCTAGGACAACGCGAGGGCTATCGATATTTAATATTCAAATTCACATTTTATACTGAAATTCTAGAAACTAGTTTGCTTATATGACAGAAATAGTTTCAATACCGGTACTTGGTACAGCGCATCATATATGAATGGATAATTATATTATATTAGACAACGACTAAGTCACATGGTCCAATGAAAAAGCCACATGTCTCGCATCTAAATCGTATAGCCGCGACCTACTTATGTACGTTGTCTAAGTCAGATTATATATTATATATATATATATATATATATATATATATATATATTGTGTTTTTGAGTTAGAGGGACATACAGGGTAGGTCTACCATTAGATTAAAACATATCCCGTCGTCTTCTATCCAGAGAAGCAGTTAAGATTATTGCTACCGTACACGTTATCTAAAAAGGTTTTTCGTGTGCGGCTTTGCTGTTTTATGACGGATATATGGTGGTCATTTAGCGTACATATGTCGCATTCAGTGTGAATCGGAATTATAACATGTATGTAAACGCTGTATGTGCTCTGTCCTCGCACTAAATGCTGTGTCTAGCCCTGGCAACAGTTGTTGAGCTGTATTTTGTGAATGGTGGTATTAAGACGAACACTATACATGTAGCAAGCACATAGACAATGTATTTTAAATATTTACGCTTTCATCCGAGCCAACGAGAGTGATTAATATAAGTTGTTAAAACTTGCTTCGCAATCGTTGTAAAATAAATAAAGTTTATATAATAAAATAAAAAATAAAAATATATTTACGGATGCCGTTCCGGTTAATTCCCTTCTGGTATATGTTGTTTGTGCTGATTATTGTACCGTGGTGATTAAATGCGAACTTAGAGCCTGGCAATAGTCCTGAAAGAAAAATGGCATGCATTCCATTGGTTGGGAAAGGAAAAGCCCAAGAAAGAACAAAAACGTTATTATCAATTTTACCACTATGAAAGAAATCAAACGAAGCGAGGGGCCTCTGTTGTCGAGTGGTTACGGTCGTTGGTTCGAATCGCTTGCTCCTCGTCGCTGTAGGTTCGACTCGCACTATGGGTGTCGATAATTAGTTCAGGTGTTGAATATATCCAGCTGGCTTGCGGAAGATCTGTGGTTCTAACCGGGTGTCCGCCAGTTTCCTAAAATACTGCTCGGAGGGGCACCGGGGTCTTCATCCACCATTCACAATTCGCCATGCGACCTAATTTGTTGATGGGAATTTAAACTAAAAATAAAATAAACAAATCAAATGAGCTAGACTTGCCTCCTGGAGTTCTAAGTAGAGTGTATAGTGCCACCCCTATTGAAACGGCAGCCATTTCTTACTTATGAGACACCGCTTATGAACATCAGTACTTCCTGAATCATCGTATGTCAGGCACCAGGCAATTCGTTTAATCATTATTTAACTGACTGGGAGCTCACCATCAGGCTATGTCAGATTGGACACATGATGAGGTTCGAACATTCGACCTCCAGCTCCGTAGGCAGAAGTTATAAATATAAGTCCGTCTATGCATTTATAACACCACAATCCTAATGAAATTTCATGACATATTACGATACAATACTAACGAAATTCCAAGATGTCCAGTATTCAGTTATTAAATTAGTAAAACACATTAATTAATGAATTGTCTTCTGCTACAATTATTTGAACTATTTATAGTCTTTATTTTACCCAGCATGCAGAGTTAATTAAAACTGTATCGAGGAACTAGTTAAGAATTCATCACAAATTACAATAACAAAACTAAGATAATATTCATAAATATGATTTTAACCTGCACAAGCAAACTGTATTGTTCCACAGGGATTCGGCACGTTTGGGGGTACTAGTATATATATTTAAGCACAGGGATTCGGCACGTTTGGGGGTACTAGTATATATATTTAAGTACAGGGATTCTACTCTGTGGGATGTCAGATTTCGCATCGATCAGTAAAATGGCCCTATCTGAAACAATTTTGTACAAATCTGTCCAAATATAACGCCTATCCCGAGTCTTTATATTGTTCTTCAAATAAAACACAACTTTAAGCTGCATGCATGTATACTTTGCAAACAATTGCCACATAAATTGGCCATAGCAGGTCACATTTCCATACTAGGACACGGGTTCTGTCAGCAACAAAAACAAATCTTCGACGGGAGAGTTTTAACTGTGAATAACATTATCAATAAAATGTGTTTCCACTAACGTGTAGGTTTATTCGGCAAAACTGTACGTCAAAAAGAGATTTCGTAGAATTTTTCGATTTGTTTTTGTTGAAACGAGCGTTGAAACGAGCGTTCTGATTGGATTATTAGAATGTAACAAGATGTACATCATAATCCAATCAGAACGCTCGTTTCAACGCAAACTGCGCCGCTTGAGAAATTTTCAAAACAAATTGAAAAATTCTCCGAAATCTATTTTTTCTACACGTTAGTGGAAACACATTTTATTGATAATGTTATTCACTGTTAAAACTCTCCGTCGAAGATTTTTTGTGTGTTGCTGACAGAACCCGTGTCCTAGTATGGAAATGTGACCTGCTATGGCCAATGTCTGTGGCAATTGTTTGCAAAGTATACATGCACGCAGCTTAAAGTTGTGTTTTATTTGAAGAACAATATAAAGACTCGGGATAGGCGTTATATTTGGACAGAATTGTTTCAGATAGGGCCATTTTACTGATCGATGCGAAATCTGACATCCCACAGAGTAGTATCCCTGTACTTAAATATATATACTAGTACCCCCAAACGTGCCGAATCCCTGTGATTGTTCTAGTGGACGAATCTAGATCAATCATAGATAAGGATACGGATTTTAGTAATGCCAGAACCACACGAGGACGTTTATAATCAACGTTATTGCAGATTAAAGCGGATCTGTAGTCCAGTGGTAACACGCTGGACTGGTAATCCAGGGATCGCATGTTCGATCCCCCGCCTGACCCTAATAAAATTAACAGTCTTTCAGATGGGACGTTAAACCGAGGTCTCGTGTCGGTGCTTTACACCGTGCAAGAACCAGAGGAGACTCTGGAATGGGTTTCTGTCTGTATCATTACACTATCCTCCAAACATCTAAAATGACTAATCTCTTCAAGAGGCGTCGCTCATATGGGCAACCGGTAGCGACGATAAATAAACGTAAACACACACATTAAAGCAAGAACAACCATTTATCAGAATGGCTTATTCCCAGCAACCATCGTACTGTGGAACAGTCTATCTCACGCTGGTAAGGACAAGACCACATTGGAAGGCTAACAAAAAATTCCACTAAATATGAGAGACGTTTTTAACCAGTATCTGTACAACCGTAGATCGAGGAACGTATATATTAGTCAGCCCTGACTGCTACGTGTTCATGGTCATTTTACCATTTTACCATTTTGCGAGTATGCTCGATTTTAGAGGTGCATACAGGTAATATATATATAATATAATATGTTTATAACAAACACCTGGTACATAGTAATCTGTCCAATGTTCTACGATATCTCCACTCTCGTCTACGATTTCAACTGACAGCATTATTCCGAGATCTTTGGCAACAGGTGCAATATCTTCTGTGTGCGCCAGATATATCTGAAATGGTATTTCTAGTTTTCGATAAATACTATACCCTATGAATATTCCAATGGCCCCTAAAAGTAGAGGTCAAGTAGCATTAACTATAACTGTATCAGTATTCTAACCTGTTAGGGGACACATTTTACTGCCAATCGGTTATCCCAAAACATAATGGCTAGCTGAATATGGACCTGGGTTATTATTATTAAAGCGACACTACATCGGTGAAAACGCAAATGTCTGCAGAGTGTAATTTGCTATTATATTTCCCCCTCAAATATTTGCCTGAAAACTGAAAATTTCAACAAATAAACAAACGTCGTATACTCGGTTTGTTGACATAACAAAATAATGTAAATAGGATCAACATCCATTCGTAATGCAACTACGATTTATGATTTATAGACCGTGATATATATCTCACATGTGTTCCTATGCATATTTATTTGTAGACTAATCTTAGTTAAATCATCTCTAATCGAAAGTATCTCGTGTTTAGTATTGACTCCAATGACAAACAAACGTCAATTCAGGAGCGCGGATGACCGTTGTATGAAATCCTACTTTCACTTTTGAATGTTTGTATACCACAACAACACTGTTTATTGATTCAATGTTAGTGTTCGAATGTATTCAGAAGAATGTGTAGTAGCTATGCATTTATACGTGATAAAAAGCATTTCATTTTCTTTTTGCAATGTAATGTCGCTTTAAGGCAGTCAATGAATACAATTACGAATGTGAACATTTTTATAGCCTAATGGGAGAATATAATGAATACCTGGTCATCATTTGTTTCCATGGAGATGTTTGTGCATCCATCGTACACGGACGAGTAAAGCACGCCATGACTGTCCCCGGGTGTGGCCGATAAAACCGCCACAAATTCTGGCTCACAGTTGAAGAGAAATAGCTATAAGACAATGGTTTAGTCTAAATACATACATAATCACGACAACGCACAGAAAACTACAAAATGGGTGGGGTAACAATTAAGTTTTAACAACATGAGTAGGCCTACACTGTACTCAACATGAAGACATTTTGTAGAACATGGTCAGCATATTAAACACCATTGTGCGGTTCGTACACGTCGTTCTTTAGCAGTCTGCCATGCACATCAATTCAGTAAGTATACGCCATACGTGTGTATATTTACATCGCGTTTGCATTTCCTCCTCAGACTTATATGCCCTAGCTGTTTGTATCGATTGGCATATTATGAATTTCCCCACTGTGTTATGCAGCGTATGTAGGTTTTTGATTGTTTTTTGTTTTAAATTCTTCGGACAGACAGCTTAGATCATATCTCACGCTCGTATTATCGGAATAAGATCATGGGTGCCCATCCAAGCAATGTTAGTTTATACAAATTTAATTAGCTCGATTGCGAACCAAGTTCTTTCAACATATATTAATCACTCTCGAGACCTCATTCCTGATGGAACCCATCGCCATGAAGGAGAGAGAAGAGGCAATGTTGAATTTAAATGCCTTGCCTAAGGGCACACTCGTAACGGCTACAACGGGGCTCGAACTCCGGACCGTTCGCACATGAACGAACGCCCTTCCACTTCGCCATCACAACTTCCACCGTGCAGTGTTAGTCAAGGACTGACACACAGGTAGAACAAACGACCTTCCACAAGCAGCTGAATAGCAGCTGAATCTCGCATGAACGGATTCCATACATCCCAGTGGGATTCAAACCTACATTCAACAACATTAACCACTCGGCCACCATCCTGTTTATGCATGGTAGTGTATGAGCTCTTCGTTTACTTTACTTACATCATCTAGTTCCACACTAGCACCTATAGCCACTCCCCTAAGTTCTTCTAAATAGTTTGCTGACCATGTATCTACAGTGCGCCTTAGCGTTGAGAGTAGTTGAGCTCCTTCCGGCGTGCCAGTGTAATGTTTGGTCTTGGAATACAGTTCAGAGTTCTTGAAATCTTCAAGGAGTAGCCGGACAGCCGACGAACACCGCTCACCCTGACAACGTAAAGCTAGACATATAGTGTATACACTGACTGAATGGTTTATTGTAAGATTGAATTCATGTTTTTTGGTGTTGGAATGGAAATGGTGCCTACAGTAACGAGCCCATTGAATATATACCCGAAACTTGTCTTGGTTGCTATAGAAATAACTGTGAAATAATGGTAGTTTGATACATGTACATGTAGCGGACAGTGAAAGGTGCTGCCATGTTTAGGAAAGGGACAACAAGTAGATCGTCAAGCTGGAAGTTTATTGGAATGCAAATGTTAACCAATCAAATATCGTCGATTAATCAAAAGTGGAATATTATGACTGCAAGGACAGTCTCTATCCAGTTACTCAATATATGGGCATATGCAACATTTCTAAATATACTACACTGACTCACCTAAGTGGAATTATTTGAGTCTACTATTGCTGTTGTGTATACACGTATGCACATTATATTTTATTTTACAATGATTGCAAAATAAGCTTTAACCCTTTCAACACCAAGTAACTGACATGAAAAAAGAGGTTTGAAGTCAACGACTTTAATCAATGTAATTTGTAATGGTAACATCATCGCAACTCAAGTGTTTCAGTAATGCAATTCTACCTAAGACAGTTTTAATATTCTTGAACACATTCTGTTTTTTGTTTTTGTTTCGGTCTCCACGTACTTTAAGCACACCCAATGTAGTTCATACCCCCAATGGAAACTATTAACTCGCGATTCATCCTTAACTAGACCATAATCTGTATATAAGTTTGTGTCGTAGAAAACGATTCTTCTTTTTCATATCTCACTTTTGGCATGCTTTATTAATATTACTGGCATAAAACACGGGACACTCGCATGCATTGCACGTTCCTATTTCTGAACATGCATATACAGTCAAACCTGTCTTAAACAGCCGACCAAGGGAGTCAGAGAAAGTGGCTGCTTAGCACAGGTGGCTGCTTAATAGCGGTCAAATATATAATAAAACAACCGATTGGGAATCTGGCTGCTTAATACAGGTTGGCTGCTTAATGGAGGTGACCACTAACACAGGTTTGACTGTATGATATATATTTCAAAACTCTACATATAAATACAACCCCAAACTACTATGTTTATTTTTACTAGAAAAATCTTTAAACTAAAAATAATACTTACCAATTGCTTTCCAATATCATGGTATGTACCTTTAATCGCAATGTGGGTAGCCATTATAACATATTATGTTCCTTGGTTCGATTGCGAAACAAGGTTTTACAACAATAGATTAATCTCTCTCGAGATGTAGTTTGTTTGTATTACACCTCCTTCACCTTATCGAAAACACAAAGAACAACTAAATGTCCAATTAACGCGTTTAATTGCATGGTATTATATAGACACTTATAAATTTTGCTCAATACACACACAGTGTGTGTAGATAGATGTAGAATGAAGATTAAAAGTAACCTTCAAATATCTTATCGTGTTTTCCCATTTCGACATAAAGGTACGGTTGTACGTTAACGCATCCTAAGTTTAGTTAAAGCATACAGGTACCTCTAAAGTTGATCTGATGTTGACCACGAGTCAGATGTAGCGAACAATGTTCGTATCATTCCGACTCTGAACTTTAAGATCGTGACATGATAATGTATTCATAGATAAAACTTTATTTCATATCGAATAGTTCAATGTGACCCATGAGGTACAATTTACTAACACGAACATAACAAATACTGGTAACAAATCTAGCGGAGAAGGCATAGTATGCATTGTAACGATGTTATTATTCAATTTTAAAATTAATCGCAAGAATATACATTCAAACCTGTGTTAGTGGTCACCTCCATTAAGCAGCCAACCTGTATTAAGCAGCCAGTTTCCAGATCAGTTGTTTTATTATATAGTTGACCTCTATTAGTTTATACAAATTTATTTTAGCTCGATTGCGAAACAAGTTCTTATAACTTATATAAATCACTCTCGAGACCTCATTCCTGATGGATTCCATCGCCACGAGGGAGAGAGAAGAGGCAATGTGAAATTTAAATGCCTTGTCTAAGGGCACAATCGTAACGGCTCCAGTGCGGCTCGAACTCCAGGCCTTTCGCACCTGAAGCGAACGCGCTACCACTGAGCTATCACGACTTCCACTACGTCCTACATATCAGAACTCCAAACCGTGTTTTATTTAGGCCTGAGTGTTAATTCCTATGCATCAGAACTCCAAACTGTGTTTTATTTATGCCTGAGTGTTAATTCCTATGCATCAGAACTCCAAACTGTGGTTTATTTAGGCCCGAGTGTTAATTCCTACGCATCAGAACTACATCAGAACTACATACCGTGTTTTATTTAGTTAATTCCTACACATCAGAACTCCAAACCGTGTTTTATTTAGGCCCGAGTGTTAATTCCTATGCATCAGAACTCCAAACCGTGTTTTATTTAGGCCCGAGTGTTAATTCCTATGCATCAGAACTCCTTGGTTATAACACTTTTCTCAGATCTCAAACGATTTGATTGGTTGATTCTGAGTTTTACTGCCAGCTGAACCAATCAGAAGCTTGAGACAGATGTTTTATAACCTTGAGGCCAGTTTCCGAGGTTATAAAACTTTTCTCCAATCTCAAGCTTCTGATTGGTTCTGCTGGGTGTAAAACTCAGACTCAACCAATCAAATTCCTTAAGCTAGAGTTTGAGATCCGAGAAAAGTTTTATAACCCCGGACCCAGGTCTAACTCATGCCGCCCTTCTGTCTCTCTGCGCATCTCCTGTCAGATAGTTTAGCTTGTGTGACCAAAACATATATATTAAATACATTATTGGTATCATCTTCACTTGTAGCATTAGAAAGCAGAACTGTTAGCCAGTTTAAATTAATGATGTTTGCTGGGCGTTACTATAGATCCTATCTGAGCGTGGTCCTTTCTCCGGCTACAAGAAATGGGTCTTTGTTTTCCTTGCCAATATGTTACACTTGAATCTTATGAAACATATATAAAACAGTTTGATTTTTATGGTCGATACGGTTTACAAAAAATATTCATAAATTATAGACGATATGGTTTACATAAAATATTCATAAATTATAGACGATATGGTTTACATAAAATATTCATAAATTATAGACGATACGGTTTACAAAAAATATTCATAAATTATAGACGATATGGTTTACATAAAATATACATAAATTATAGACGATACGGTTTACAAAAAATATTCATAAATTATAGACCATATGGTTTACATAAAATATTCGTAACTAATCGTCGATATGGTTAAAATAAAATATTCATAACTAATCGTCGATATGGTTTACATACAATTTTTGTAACTAATCATCGATATGGTTTACATACAATATTCATAACTAATCGTCGATATGGTTTACATACAATATTCGTAACTAATCGTCGATATGGTTTACATAAAATATTCGTAACTAATCGTCGATATGGTTTACATACAATATTCATAACTAATCGTCGATATGGTTTACATAAAATATTCGTAACTAATCGTCGATATGGTTTACATACAATATTCGTAACTAATCGTCGATATGGTTTACATACAATATTCGTAACTAATCGTCGATATGGTTTACATAAAATATTCGTAACTAATCGTCGATATGATTTACATAAAATATTCGTAACTAATCGTCGATATGATTTACATAAAATATTCGTAACTAATCGTCGATATGGTTTACATACAATATTCGTAACTAATCGTCGATATGGTTTACATACAATATTCGTTAATTATGGTCGATATTAATTTAATATAATAAAGTTACCTTCGTGACAGAGTTGTTAGAATGTGCCGCTAATTGCTGTAGGTTCGAATCCCACTGGGGTGTCACATTATTTTATGTGAGGAAGATATTCAGGTGAATTGTGGAAGGTCGGTGGTTCTACCCAGATGACCATTCGTTCCCAAAATACTGCTCCGAGGGGCACCCGGCGTCTTCTTCCATGAATATAAGCTGGAGTCGCCAGCTACGTCAGCATAAGTAACACCACTGTCATTTGTTTCAGTATCATTTCCTTTGAAGTATAGATCTTTACTATAGTACATAATTATCATACCGGTAAATATATTTCTATATATTGCGCACATTCATGTTGGTTTATTCGGGTTTTACATGTTGGTTTGTTCGGGTTTTACATGTTGGTTTGTTCGGGTTTTACATGTTGGTTTGTTCGGGTTTTACACCTGCATCAGCACAATTTTGGGCGAGGTTAACTACACCTTTCATGTATCTTAACCAGTACTTGGTGCACCAATCCCTGTAAGAAACTGCCAACGTTTTCATATAAACGAGACACGACCTGAGCGGGGCTCGAGCACATCAGTTATGATAGGTTACAGTGGTATACAAGTCAGCGACCACGGAGGCAGACCAGACCAATCATACTGGTGTACGACCATTTTCAGGGCAAATTTCCAGTTTAAAACTTTATTTATTGTAACAAAGATTGCGAAGCAAGCTCTAACAACTTTTATTAATCACTCTCGTTGGCGCGTATGAAAGCATATATGTGGTCATTCGTGTGGGAGGAAACCGGAGAAAACCCACCTGTACGATCTGACGACCACCGTTTTCAAAATTTCCAGTTTGGTCGATCGATATATGGGGCAGATCTGGTCCAGGGGGGTGCTATATTCTCCTTTATAGCTCCACGCCAAGTTCCTGTGGTCAACATATAACCCAAACTGTTGAAGCGACATTAAGCCAAAGTAAACATAAGTTATACAACTATGCATTTAGCTCGATAGCGACACAAGTTATTACA
>CM026399.1:38295094-38350613 GCA_014843695.1 Archivesica marissinica
TCACCTGCAAGACAAGAGTAAAACCCAAGCATTGCTGTAAGGTCACCTGCAAGACAAGAGTAAAACCCAAGCATTGCTGTAAGGTCACCTGCAAGACAAGAGTAAAACCCAAGCATTGCTGTAAGGTCACCTGCAAGACTTGTCCGTAATCTAGGTCGGCTCAATGTCGTTAACCCTTTCAACACCACATACCTCTAAATAGGCTTACAAAAAGTGTAGATCCAGATTAGCTGTCTCGTGATGAGCCGTCTCATCATGATCTGCACTATTTGCCAGTAATATTACTATTTTTAGACAAAATTACCCATTTTGATAAATGAACTGGTCCAAATGTAATTTTCTTATTAATTTATTGGACTAAAAATATCATGCACCAGTCCTTGTCAGTTACATGGTGATGACTGGGTTAAGTACATGAATTTATTTTCAGTCAATATCTGGTACATGCTAAGTCCTGCACCATTAATGGTGTAACAGAGATGCATGACTTCACTACAGAGATACAATGCACACCAGAAGAAGACTTGCAACTGAGAATCGTATACGACCACCGCGGTACGAATCTGAAATGGAACAGAAGGGTGAACATGATAAAAAAAAGGCGAGGTAATGTTAAATCACTCGAAACGGAATGAAAATGAAATAGAGCTTTTTATACAAATTTATTTGAGCTCGATTGCGAAACAAGTTATCACTCGAGACCTCATTCCTGATGGAATCCATCGCTACGAGGGAGAGAGAAGAGGCAATATGGAATTTAAATGCCTTGCTTAAGAGCACAATCGTAACGGCTCCAGCGGGGCTCGAACTCCCGGCCTTTCGCACCTGAAACGATTGCGCTACCACTGCGATATCACATCTACTTCCACAAATAGTGATGAATTCCACTAATACTGATACGTGCCTCCGCTCCGTGGTGATATTGATACGCTGTTTGCCTCGTAATCGAGAGGATGTGAGTTCGAGTCACAGTGGTGATGTCCTTAGGCAATACATTTAAACCCACCTTGTTCTCTTGTCTCTCCATCATGGTGGACTCCATGTATCGCGGATGTTGTTAGAACTTGTTTCGCAATCAAGCTAATATAAATTTGATTAAACGATATTTATCTCAAAACTTTGCTTGTTTTCAGTGTTATACAGTGATGACATAAATTCTTATATTATATTCACACATTTAATAACACCTGGAAAGATTCTGATTGGTCGAGGCAAGACACTGACAGCTTGCAATGTACACTCGACATCTACATGTTGTTTGTGTTCATGCTTTTATTTTATTTATTTGTTGAAAATCAACTGCTTACATGAATAAAATACTAAATATGAACTAGTGGAATACAGCGATTAAAAATATTGTGTCGATTATTTGTGTGAAGTCGTTTGATTACCAGGGGACTATTTACTACGACGTACGGGTGCAGCTTAGCTTAATGTACCGTAATACGGCTCAAAAATATACTGGAAAACAGAAATGTTTTATTTCTTCAAATGTTTGTGATTTAATACTATATTCTATGAAACGAGTTTTGGATTTTTGCTATTAACCCTTTCAACACCACATACCTCTAAATAGGCTTACAAAAAGTGTAGATCCAGATGAGCCGGCTCGTGACGAGCCGTCTCATCAGGATCTACACTTTTTGCCAGTGATATGACTATTTTTAGACATAATTACCCATTTTGATAAATGAACTTGTCCAAATGTGATTTTCTGATTCATTTATTGGTTTATGAATATCATGCGAGTTACTTGGTGTTGAAAGGGTTAAGCTCGTCAAAAACTCAGTATATAAAATATGGTATGAAATCACCACTCGTGTAAGATTTTATATATATGTGTTTGTTTCAGAGTCGCCATATTACCTAAGCTGCTGGTGCGACTTTAAACCCGGAATACAAACATTTAATCAGAAGAGAATTCAACAGTTATGGTACATATCTTACCAGCCTTCGATTTAAGACATTTTGGGAAGGCGCATCCAGTAAAGTACGGCGACTCGTCCGTGCCATCGTCACAATCTATCATGCCGTCGCACCGGAAGGAAATATCTAAACACTGCATTCCGCCTGTAGCACAACCAAACTGGGTAGTATTGTCACAACCCTGTGGATATATACATGTAGGTCCGATGATTCAGTATCGCTATTTGTTTGTTTGTTGGTTATTTACGTTTATTTAACGACGCTACCGGGTGCCCATTTGGGCGACGGAGAGCTTACATAACAACACCTGTCCTGGACAGGCTCCAGCGGTTAACCAGTACTTGGTGTACCAACCTCCGTAAGTCAACTACCAACTTTTTAATATAAATTAGACATAGGTCTGAGTGGGGCTCACATCATAGGTCTGAGTGGGGCTCACATCATAGGTCTGAGTGGGGCTCACACCATAGGTCTGAGTGGGACATGACCCTGTGACCATCAGTGATGATAGGTTGGTAATCATGTCAGCGACCGTAACCACTCGACCACGGAGGCGGACAATATTGCTAGTATTATCAGGGAACCTCAATATAGCGTGACAGATAGATGGGGTATGGGGGGGGGGAGTCACACACTCCATTGTCGCAATAGTGAATGCTGGATTATCTATTAATATCAACGTCTGTTGGATTCTAAGGTTAATATAATAATATATGTATATGAATCTGGATGAATTTCGAATGACCATTTGGAACTCGCAGATATTAAACAGATGATGTCCTATTAGCGCAGTGGTTAGCGCGCTCGCTTCTCACCAATACAACACTGGTTCGATCCTCGGGCCGGGATGTATGTGAGATGGTACGGTGGTCGCCAGATCGACAGGTGGGTTTTCTCCGGGTACTCCGGTTTCCTCCCATACGAATGACCACATATACGCTTTCATCCACACCAATGAGAGTGATTAATATATGTTGTTAAAACTTGCTTCGCAATCGTTGTAAAATAAATTTAAAAAATTTAAAAAACAGATGATGTTTTGTATAGTTGGCCATATATGATGTGCTATGTGCACGAGTACCCGCAAATACACTGGAATTGCCCTCCTATACACTAATGGTACACCACCTGGGTCTTATGTTCTGACTATAGCGTGATGGGGCGGGACAGCGGATGGAATTGTGAGCTGCATGTATTGATCATAGTTACGCTTTCGTTTAGTTTCTTCCGATTGTTGGGAGTTTTTCTATTCTTGTCATAATTCATCATTTGTTTAATTATACATTTAAAGGATATTTATAGATATTTATAGAAGCACCGTAACCCTTTCCCTCATAGAAGCACCGTAAGTAACCATTTCCCTCATAGAAGCATCGTAACCCTTTCCCTCACAGAAACACGGTAACCCTTTCCCTCATAGAAGCACCTTTTGACGCCATTACCAATACGACATACATTGACAATGTAGTACCCAAACCAATGCTCATAATAAAGGCCAGAATCACATGTAATCCCTGTAATATCTATGGAGGTGGGATAGATATGGCGACTACTTATCCACTGCATGATCGCTAAATGGCTGTCGTTTGTATATAGATATAATAGTATATTAACCTAAATCTCTATGTAGTTCCAGTGATATATATGGAGGTGGGATAGATATGACGACTACTTATCCATTGCATGATCGCTAAATGGCTGTCGTTTGTATATAGATATAATATCATATTAACCTAAATCTCTATGTAGTTCCAGTGATATCTATGCAGGTGGGATAGATATGACGACTACTTATCCATTGCATGATCGCTAAATGGCTATCGTTTGTATATAGATATAATATCATATTAACCTAAATCTCTATGAACTCCCAGTAATATCTATGGAGGTGGGATAGATATGGCGACTACTTATCCACTACATGATAGCTAAATGGCTGTAGCTTGTATGGAGATATATAGTATATTAACCGACATCTCTATGAAGGAAAGGGTTAAAGTGACACTACATCGGTGAAAATGGAAAATTTTTCTACAGAATGTATTTTCCTATTAGTATTATATGGTATAATTGTTTTCCAAATATTTGCCTTAAAAACTGAGTATTTCAACTAATAAACAAACGTATACGATGTTTGTTGACCGTGATAACAAACTAATGCAAATAGGGTCAACATCCATGCGTAATATAATGTATGTATCCTGAATAACACAATTTTTGGTACAGATTTACCGTTAAATCTCACCCTTTGTGCCTGTGCATATTTATTTTTTACACTAATACGATTAAAAATATCTCTAAACGACAGTAGCACGCGCTTGACATAGACTCAAATAATAAACAAACGTGTATATGAAATCCTAATTTCACTACTGAGTGTTTGTATACCATAAAAACACTGTTTATGCATAATAAGTTAGTGTTCGAATTAATTGGGAAGCATTTGTAGCAGCAATGCTATTTATACGTAAAAAAGCATTTTCTGGGCTTTTTACGATGTAATGTCGCTTTAATAATATCGCAGCCGTTAAGCCTACATGTAGTTATACGCTTTCATAAAAGTCTATGAAAACAAATAGGAGGTGTGGTCTGTGATCGTATACATATGCTTACCTGGTCAAGATTTCCGTAGAAGGATGGTAAACAATAAGAACCGACTGCGCATGCTCTATTTTCCGTGTAGCTTCCGGAACAGTCTTGGCCACCATATTGTGCTGGCGGCTGGTCACATGGTCTGCTACGTTGCTTGTACCCTGAACCACACGTGACTGGACAGGTTCCCCAGGCACCCCAAGCTCCCCATTCTCCATCAACTGCAATGATAGATAGCTCGACACTGACGATATATATAGGGCAGAGTTACTAAAAATTAAATTTATTTATTATAAACACTTTAATAATAGTTGTTTCCTAACAAGATGTTGAATTATAAATGTGATTTTATCAAAATCATGTAAATTAATGAATTTGTTTTTACAGCTGAGTGCCCATTGGATATATGTTATGATGTATCTGTCAAGATTGAATACATTAATAAACATACGATGAGAAAACGGATGATAATTGATAGCATGTGGTCGGAAACGACAATGAAAACAGAGGAAACCAATTAAAATACGTATCTTCATTGAAGGGTACAGTAACTGACTAATACATGTGTCTGTCATATTTTAAGAAGAATGAAATTAGAGGGGCTAACACCATTCATAAATGTTGTCTAGAGATCTAGTACAATGGTTAAAATTATGAAATAATAAGTATCAACCGTGGTATATCGCAGAATAACCCGAGTTTGAAGTTCTTATGCGTAGCAATATATCACGAAGGCCGAGGCCTGAGTGATATATTTCTACGCATAAGAACGACAAACGAGGGTTATTCTGCGATATACCACGGTTGATACTTATTATTTCGATTCTAACACGACTTACTTCTAATAATTTTAAAGGAGTATTTTCTTCAAACGCCGCTGCATTTGGCTTTCGAAATTTCCACCCGCGTAAGGGGTGATGACGTTATTTTGTATGGAAAATATCAATCTAGTGCATAAATGAACAAAAGTTGTAATGATCAATACTTTTATTTATTTTGTCAAATAAAACTGTACAGAATAGTAACTGAAACGTTACTTAACAGAAAAACAAGACGGACAATAGATTATCTGATTCTAAAAATAACTCACTTCCGTGAATTCCCACGGTATTATTTACAAACATCACGTGACTTTCATTCATAAAACTTTACACGCATTGTATAAATGGAATAGCCAAAACACGGTGCGCGCGCAGCATAGTTCAAGGTAGGTATATTGCAGAATAACCCGAGATAGTATTTACTCTACAAGTATGTATGTTATTAGCTGGGTCGTGTTAGAATAAAAATTAAATTAAAATTATTTATTATAAACACTTTAATAATAGTCGTTTCCTAACAAGATGTTGCGGTACTTGAATTATAAATGTGATTTTATCAAAATCATGAAAATTAATGAATTTTTTTTTTACAGCCCATTGGATATATTGTATGATGTATCTGTCAAGATTGAATACATTAATAAACATACGATGAGAAAACGGATGATAATTGATAGCATGTGGTCGGAAACGACAATGTAAACAGAGGAAACCAATTAAAATACGTATCTTCATTGAAGAGTATTCAGGGTGCAGTAACTGACTAATACATGTATCTGTCATATTTTAAGAAGAATGAAATTAGAGGTGCTAACACCATTCATAAATGTTGTCTTGAGATCTAATACAATGGTTATTTATCTATAAAATACACTGTTAGTGAAGATGCATGAATCTAAATACATGTATTAGTCATATCTGTCAATGGTCTTTTGTTGTTCAGAGTGAAAGTGGTAGGGGGTTCGGGGGCATTCCCCCCTGAAACCTTTCCCCTTAGATAGTCTATGGTGCTTGGGGTGATTTTACAAGAATATTTATTCATTCATTTGTTTGATATTTTAATGAATTTAAGGTCCCGGGTTATCAAACCATTTCACTTACTCAAATAAGGCAGATAATGCGTGGTAATGTTTAGATTAATCATATGATAATGGGGTTTTGAATTCGAGCCCTGAAAGGACTCTGGACTGTCGAGATTTCCTTGAGAAAGAATGTATATTGATTAAAACTGGTTGGTCCCAGGATTAAAGAAAATATAATTTATTCATATAATTATAAGATGACTTATTATTTATTTTTGTCATGCGTGAGAAACCGTGAGACTTGACAGGTATGAATTAGTATGCAGTTGAAGCGCAACTTAATTTTAAATGTAAAGTATATTGAAACCACGATTTTAGTATTTTATTACTGAAACCACGATTTTAATATGTTAAATGTAAAGTATATTGAAACCACAATTTTAGTATTTTAAATGTAAAATATATTGAAACCACGATTTTAGTATTTTAAATGTAAAGTATATTGAAACCACGATTTTAGTATTTTAAATGTAAAGTATATTGAAACCACGATTTTAGTATTTTAAATGTAAAGTATATTGAAACCACGATTTTAGTATTTTAAATGTAACGTATATTGAAACCACGATTTTAGTATTTTAAATGTAAAGTATATTGAAACCACGATTTTAGTATTTTAAATGTAAAGTATATTGAAATCACAATTTTAGTATTTTAAATGTAAAGTATATTGAAACCACGATTTTAGTATTTTAAATGTAAAGTATATTGAAACCACAATTTTAACGTTGAATTAAGGAAGAGTTTGAAAGTGACATAGTTAACTATCTTTATCTCAAACTCCTGTTATCTCGAACTGGTCCGGATGACTTTGATGTTATTTAATTTCGTCCACACAAACCGTGATACAAACAACTGTTAGAAAACAACAAACTTGGGCATGGAGTAGAGGGTACAGTAGTGGTTCCGGTACAATCAGTGTTCTCTATCTCGGAACCCACGCAATCGAGGCCAGAGTTTGCAGGTGCCGGATCATCACAGGCTCGTGTCCTTGTCCGGGTGCCTGAACCAGCGTCGCATGTACCAGTACAACTTCCCCACGCTCCCCAGTCGCTCCACCAACCATCAACTACAACAGAAA
The DNA here is from genome assembly GCA_014843695.1 of Archivesica marissinica. Lineage (NCBI taxonomy): Eukaryota > Metazoa > Mollusca > Bivalvia > Venerida > Vesicomyidae > Archivesica > Archivesica marissinica. The sequence goes on from CM026399.1 coordinate 38,302,597, forward strand.
ACAATCACATCCACGTCTTAAACATAAATTAAAACTACTGTATCTCTCTATTTTTATTTTTCATTTTACTGTTTCCATAAATTATCAATTATATTCCGTTTCTTATACATTTAGTGTTTTAGTCTATACAAATTTATTTTAGCTCGATTGTGAAACAAGTTCTTATAACTTATATTAATCACTCTCGAGACCTCATTCCTGATGGAATCCATCGCCACGAGGGAGAGAGAAGAGGCAATGTGAAAATTAAATTTCTTGCCTACGGGTACAATCGTAACGGCTCAAGCGGGGTTCAAACTCCGGACCTTTCGCACCTGAAGTGAACGCGCATCCACGACGTTATCACGACTTCCATTTAGTGTTTTGACGAGCGCATACAAAATTAGTATCAATCTTTACTAAATTCAATTTATTTATATTAATATCATAACATAAAACAACATTAAAATCGCTTACCCGCATGTAAAAGATTGCCATGACAACTATTTGCGTATAATGTTCATAAGGAAAGGGGGCTTTCCAAAGGTTTATTTGCAGTTTGTTCTCCAATCCTGTAACTTATATTTATGTAAGTTGTTTCATTGTCATTGTATTAGAATAAAATAAACTAGTGTTTAAATCAAGCTTAATGCGCTATGGTCCTCTAGTTTCCTGTAAGTGTATTTTGTGTTTAAAAGTTAGTTTTTGTATGCGTTTATACCCTTGTTTGACTGTTTATAATGAGAGACATTAATGGTTTTACTATTATCTCCCTTGATGGATAAAGTCAGATTTATCCCTAAATGTATATTGGTCCTTTTAGTTGGAATCCTTTGTTTTTACTGTTGTCGTCTAAACAGATGTTGCGTTAGGATAAATGTAATTTTATCAAAATCGTGTTAATTAATTGAACCAATGTTTACAGTAAGATATCCATTGGACATGCTAAAGGATGTCTGTCGATATTTAATAATTTCATAATTATAAGACGCGAATACGGATAAGAATGGAAAACATATGGTGCAAAGGAAACAGCGATAAAAACAGGAAACCAATATACTATTAGGAGTATTCAGCAGGGTTCCCGCTGTCGGTCGCCAATTGCGACAAAAAAACAAATATTGGCGCTAAATTTTGTGAATTGGCAAAAATATTTGGCGCAACCTTTTTTAAAAAAATTTGTTTAGGCACATGTTTTGTCAAATACATGGCTTCAAATATTTATTTCTAAACTATATGGCTCTTAGTTGGCTCCAAGTTTTTTTAATTGGCTCCAGTGTTTTTCAATTGGCGACAGAAGTGGCGCAGACAAACATTGAGACAGAGGGAACCCTGGGGGCAGTAACCGACTAATGTTTCTCATTGCTTTGTGTGTTTTCCGTTGAAAAGCTTATGTTTTACTCAAAATAAATCCACACCCTCAAACACTAGATGTGTTTGTCATGAACATGGTGATATAAGAAATTTATTTTATTTTAATTTGTAACTAATGGCTGTTGATTCTTGAGTTTAATGCTTAATCATATTTTTATTGATATATACATTTATCACATAAACTACGGCGTGGGAGTTTAATAAAGCCATGTCATAAATTCGGTAATACACTAGTGTATTAAATATGCAAATGAGGCACGTAGCGATTCACAGTGACATACATTTTTACATCAACTAGCATGTGCTGTGTAACTTTGATTGTGACGTCATTTGCCAAAACATCGTGTACATTTTGTATTTGTATTTGTTAAAAAAGACTGTTTGAAAATAATTTAAAAGTGTTTAATATTGAATTGTTGCACATGATATGTTGTGATAGTTTAAAAACTGTTTACAAAGGAAGAAAATAAAAAAATTGGAGTATTTAGTGTCGCACTATTTTCTTGGCCCATTAAGTAGAAACCGCAGTACTACTCTGGCTTTCATTTGCTAAAGGGGAAGTGTGTTAAATCGTGACACACTTTTACTGCGTATTTGGTTTATGTGATAAAAATAATCTTACATTCGTGTCTTTCCATATTTTATCATTTTTATTCAACGAGTTTAATAAATTCAATATGGAAAGCCGAGAGCCGAGCAATATGGAAAGCCGAGAGCCGAGCAATATGGAAAGCCGAGAGCCGAGCAATATGGAAAGCCGAGAGCCGAGCAATATGGAAAGCCGAGCAATATGGAAAGCCGAGAGCCGAGCAATATGGAAAGCAGAGAGAGCCGAGCATATGGAAAGCAGAGAGAGCCGAGCAATATGGAAAGCCGAGAGCCGAGCAATATGGAAAGCAGAGAGAGCCGAGCAATATGGAAAGCCGAGAGCCGAGCAATATGGAAAGCCGAGAGCCGAGCAATATGGAAAGCCGAGCAATATGGAAAGCCGAGAGCGAGCAATATGGAAAGCCGAGAGCCGAGCAATATGGAAAGCCGAGAGCCGAGCAATATGGAAAGCCGAGAGCCGAGCAATATGGAAAGCCGAGAGCCGAGCAATATGGAAAGCCGAGCAATATGGAAAGCCGAGAGCCGAGCAATATGGAAAGCCGAGCAATATGGAAAGCCGAGAGCCGAGCAATATGGAAAGCCGAGAGCCGAGCAATATGGAAAGCCGAGAGCCGAGCAATATGGAAAGCCGAGAGCCGAGCAATATGGAAAGCCGAGAGCCGAGCAATATGGAAAGCCGAGAGCCGAGCAATATGGAAAGCCACTCATGTAAGACTATGTATATAATAAATTCAAACTATAATTGTAATAAAAGCAAAAGGAAATTGGTTGGAGGCAACATTATCAGTATACAATTATTTCACATTTTGTGTTTGGGGAACAGTCGAAAATATTGTCACAAGGTATTGGTGATGACTTTGGAACTGTTTGGCAACAGTTCCAGATGTCATCCCCAATATTCTATGCGTTAGCGTAAAATCTGGTCTAGTTCTTGGTCACCATCATTGACGTCAAACTAACCCATCAGGCAATAATGCTATGTTTGCAAAACAACAACAATTCTTGATGGAGACAAACAAGAAGCTGACCTCTCGGCATGAAGGCCAAATCTTCATCGATTTCACCATCCCCATCATCATCAATGCCGTTTTCCGTCTCCTCGTCAATTTTACCGTCACAGTCATTGTCTTCTCCGTCACCTCCGATGGTAACCGTCGTTGAACACGGCTACAAGACATATAAAACAATGTACACGTATTATTCTATAATGTCAATAACAATACATGTAAAATATACACCGAACAACTTTAAAAACGCACCACCTATATATGGAAAGCCGAGAGCCGAGCAATATGGAAAGTGATTTTTGCACATTTCCAATTGCAAAAATTCATAAAATTTGATGTCCAACCATTTGTGGGGATGTATTAATATTGATACTCCTATAATGTCTAGTTTAGTAAGTGATATTGATTTCAATCGTTTATTGGCTTTCCCCGTTGACAGGGAGTGTCTATTTAATCTTAAACGTATTTGTATAATTGCAATGACATGGACGAGTTTTGTAAATTTGTAAAATAAATATAATTGAACCAACTAGATATATTTTACATATTGCAAAACCAACATAGTGCAGAATCTGACGTCATGCAGAAAACGACATTGGCTATATAACATATAATTCCTAGATGTCTAACATATAAATTTATTATCCCAAAATCAAAAGGGCGTCAAAACTTACAACATTTATTGAACCAAGGCGCAAGCCTGAGGCATAAGCGTATGAATTGTACTCAGCGTTCCCGTACGCTATGCCTAGGAATGAATGTGCCGGTTGGATGTTATAGATGGTGTGAGCTCCCGGAGACACGTTGATGAATGTACCGACATAGTCACTATTTCCGTGGACGGACTTCCATGTGGCGTTGATGTTCACGTTATCAAGAACCAATTCGTGGGTATAGTTTGTCAGCAATACCACAATGATGTAGTTTGTAAAATTCCCTACCGTTGTTGTAACGGTACTCCATGTGTAGTCGGAGCCGTACAACCCCACCGGGACACATAGCGACATAGCCGGGTCACCGCCGTACAACCCATCCTCGGTAGAATCATTGCCGATAGTTTTGCTAAACATTGCAACTTGGATTCCCTTATTCGAGGACAACCAATAGTATTCATCACTTGGAACATTATGTGTTCTGTATTCATTCATATCTAGTGAGTATGTTGTTCCGTTATGCCTATATTCAATGCCGTCTTCGGACGCATAGACACGAAAGTAATCGCCAACTTTGCGATCTGGTGACGGAAAGGTAACAAACTCGGTGCCCCAACTTTGCGTGGATACAAGCTGTTCCACCAAGTGATCCGACGTTTCATACGTGTTAGTATCTTCGACTATGGTCTTGTAGTTACCACTGAAGACAGATATTGGGCTAGATGATTTTATTCTTGTGCCACTGAGATCTCCGTATCGGGAGATGATATGAAATGTCTGATACGCGTCTAGTGTGACGGTTAGTACGTCACCAGCGGAATATATTGTATTGTCGTAATACAATGGCTCAGTGAACGATTTCGATATATCAAAAGTTACTGTTGTGCCGTCAGTAATGCTGGCAACCATGATTTCCGGTACTTCGTCCCATGTAATTGCAACATAGTCGGAACCAAGAGCTTCAACAGGGTACGCAATAAAAGCATCCGTAGAATACATTTCCTTGTTTATAGCGTACACTGTGATTTCATGTGAAGAGATTATGTGCACTCCCAATTCACCCAGGGTCACGTTCGCTCCACGTATATTAGCCGGGACTCTGAGCAACTGAATGTCTCCTCGTCTGACGGTTGTCTGTGCCATCCAACTTGGGTCATATAATGGTGTGGTTACATTCACCTTAAAGAAAAGCAATATTTATACAAATTTATTTCAGCTCGATTGAGAAACAAATTCTTATAACATTGGTTTAATCAATCTCGAGAACTTAGTCCTGATCGAATATATCACCATGATAGAAAGAGAGAAGATGCCATGTGAATTTATGAGTCTAGCTTAGGTTCTGGTGGGATTCAAACTCATGTACGTACAGCCTTTTGTAAATTATTGTCTGCCTTATATGCCGTATATACTCGCATATAGGTGATCTCGCCTATAAGACGATCCCCTACTTTGGTCCTGAAATATGTAGTGTTGGCATGCATTCGCCTATAAGACGACCCCCTACTTTGGTCCTGAAATCTGTAGTTTTTGGCATGCACTCGCCTATAATATGACCCCTACTTTTGTCCTGAAATCTGTAGTGTTGGCATGCACTCGCCTATAATACGACCCCCTACTTTGGTCCTGAAATCTGTAGTTTTTGGCATGTACTCGCATATAAGACGACCCCCTACTTTGGTCCTGAAATCTGTAGTGTTGGCATGCATTCGCCTATAAGACGTAACTACAATGTAAATGCTAATTAAGGATGATGCTATTATATAGTTCATAACAGGACATTTATACATGGTACTGTCTTCGACATACATATAATGCTATCTACTGCATTGAATCTGTACTGCAGCCTGAGTCACACATTTATACATGGTACTGTCTTCGACATACATATAATGCTATCTACTGCATTGAATCTGTACTGCAGCCTGAGTCACACATTTATACATGGTACTGTCTTCGACATACATATAATGCTATCTACTGCATTGAATCTGTACTGCAGCCTGAGTCACACATTTATACATGGTACTGTCTTCGACATACATATAATGCTATCTACTGCATTGAATCTGTACTGCAGCCTGAGTCACACATTTATACATGGTACTGTCTTCGACATACATATAATGCTATCTACTGCATTGAATCTGTACTGCAGCCTGAGTCACACATTTATACATGGTACTGTCTTCGACATACATATAATGCTATCTACTGCATTGAATCTGTACTGCAGCCTGAGTCACACATTTATACATGGTACTGTCTTCGACATACATATAATGCTGTCTACTGCATTGAATCTGTACTGCAGCTTAAGTCACATTATTCTCCTTGTATTTCATTTCGACAAGGGTACTGAATTGATGAGTTATTTGTGATTTAATGGGTTGGTTACATCCATAAGAATTCTTTTGAATATTAGTTACTCATGTGTGTTGTACATACATGTAGAGCTACCCGATCGCCTGGAGGTGTATGCTGTTATTTATTATGACAGGTCATTATCTGGACACGTTATAACAACTCGCACACATTACAATTGAAATAGAACAAATGTTCTTAGCATAGTTTATACAAATTTAGTTTAGCTCGCTTGCGAAACAAGTCCTTACACCTTATATTAATCACTCTCGAGACCTCATTCCACGAGGGAGAGAGAAGAGGTAATGTGGAATTTAAGTGCCTTGCCAAAGGGCTCAATCGTAACAGCTCCAGCGGGGCTCAAACTCCAGGCCTTTCGCACCTTAAGCGAACGTTCTACCACTGCGCTATCATGACTTCTCCTATCATATTTATTACATTTTGTATGTACCGTATGGCTTTTTCGTGTAAATAATATATGTAAATTAATTGATCTGCTCTCCAGTATTGTTATAAATAAACGTATATATATTATCGATTATGAGGCGGATATCATATCCATTTCCCCATGCAGCGGCACGGAGGCTCATGAAATCCAGAAACACAATGTAATTATAATATACATATGAACAGAGTAAAGCATGAATACAGGAATATTGTCTTATCAGCAGGCTCTATTTGATTTCTGATATCAGGAACGAGGGATTTAAAGATGTTCAGAAAGGTGGAATTTCACTACATATACGAGTGCCCCATTTTTATACTTGAATTGTGACGTGCTAAAAATGAGTTACGCACATTCAGTTCTTCACTATTGTGATTTACTGCAACTTTACATATAGACAAAAATGTCAACTTTTGTTACCCACACATTTGACAAGCCACTCGAGAAAGGATCGTTGATGCTAATTTGCATACGTTGTTCTATTTTTAGAACTTATTTAAAGTAGAATGTGAGTGGCTACAGAAACGATTTTCGCCAAATTCGGGATATTTTTCTAAAAAAAGTCACGGTTTGTCAAAACAGATTTTATTATTTTCGAATACATTTATTATGTCTTTAATTTAATTAATTATTATAATTAATTATTATTTAATTTAATTTGTTTACCGAGACTCTTGGGTAATACTGGTTTCATAATGAGTACACGATAACAACCTTTTTAGATATCGTGACAGTGATTTTTAACAGGAATATATCTTTAAAGAAGTGACTATTGTGTGTATGTGGCACATGTGTGTTTATGTGAATGCATTTATATACATGTATATACGCATGTTTGTATATATACATTAAACTATTATGGCAATAACTTACATTTGAAAATGTCAATTGCAATATGTTAAAGCGACATCACATCGCAAAAAGCAAATAAAATGAATTGTGTTCATGTATAAATGCATTGCTACTACAAATTCTTCTGAATACATCAAACACTAACATTGAATAAATTTAACAGTGTGTTTGTGGTATACACACTTTCAAATGTGCACGTAGGATTTCATATAACGGTAATCCAGGCTCCTGAATTGACGTTTGTTGTCATTGAAGTCAATACAAAACACGCGTTACTTTCGTTTAGAGATAATTTAATTAAGATTAGTCTATAAATAAGTATGCATAGGCACACAAGTGAGATATCATGGTAAATATGTAGCATAACCCGTGTTATTCAGGAAAAACGCTTTGTATTACGCATGTATGTCGACCCTATTTACATTATTTTGTTATGTCAACAAACCGCGTATGCGAGGTTTGTTTATTTGTTGAAATACTCAGTTTTTGAGGCAAATAGTTGGATAAAAATTATACTATAAATAGCAAATTAAATTCTGCAGATATTTGCATTTTCACCGATGTAGTGACGCTTTAAGAAACCCCATCGTTAGACGTAGATGCTGTTCATATAGTTTGCATTGTTATGTATTGCTATTATAGAAAATGTTTAGCAAATAAATGAAGCCTGAGGCTTCGCCAAAATAAAAAAGAAGTGACTATTCATCGCCAAATTTATTTTAATAAATATCTCTCTATATAGTATATATAACACCCATTAACCGATCTTTATCAGATCGCAAACAACTGACGCTGTTATGCTTCTCAACTGACCGTTGAAGAATTTTGTATGCACGATGGTAACAATTTTTCGATATTTCCGATTAACCAGGGAATGACGATAGATAAACATATAAATAAAGTACACGAAGCATATTCGGTGTTTTTTTAAAGCTTACCTGTGCATCTGTATTTGACGATGTAGTTACATAGATTTCAATATCATGCGACGTATTACCCGTGATGTAATTGTCCATGAAAGCCAACACAAACTCTTTTCCAACATTGTCCAATGCTGATAATAGAATAATATAATAGATTTTGTGCGTAATAATGGTCAAAAACGGCCTGCCTAATAAACATTTTAGTGACGTCATAATGCTGCGTGTATGACATCATATGTTCATAGATGGTAAACTTCAAGTCATGAATATTCGGTAATATTTCCTCTCTAAAACGTCCTTTTTATCAGAAGATAGGATAAATAGAATATTAGATTACTGTCTTATACATTTTATAATTGAAAAAATACAAGGGAATCACTGAAAGTGGCTGCTTATCACAGGTAGTTGCTTGTAATCACAAATAAAGTGCAAAGACTTTACAATAAATAAATAAATAAATACTCGGGCAAATAATAAAGAAATAGAAATAAAAATATAATAAAGTTTAACAAATATATTCAGCGATATTTCTTATTTTTAATTCTTAGGTAAAAAAATACATGCATTCGTATATTCAAATGATGATGTCATTTACCGTTTACGTCTGTATTACCCGCTACTTTATTTGGTGTCCATGAATTGTATAGCATAAACCAAAACTATTTTTTAATTCTTAGTTCTTTCATATATATAAGAAAGTTGTATATTCATGTGATGACGTCACTTACCGCAGTTGACGCAACCAATCGTTACAAGGACCACCAGCAGTATCCGCATGTCCACCCTTCTGCTACCTACAGGCGGTTTTATTAGAGTTCAAACAAGTTGGTGTCCGATCTCAACAGTGTTTTCGCATTGATGGACCTTCATAAATGGAACAGAAACAAGTTCGAGAGAATGTTAACCATACAAAGTGAGCGGAAATGGTAAAGATTAAAGACACAAGCGAAGTTCCAGAGCATGCATAGAGCTCGTTATAGTACTTAATGAAACAATTATTAAATATAACGCAGAATTGTTTAAATGTACATTTAATCATTCATACCATATTATTTTAACTCCATGTCTTGACATTGTATCTAAACACTGTGTGTCATTTATAAATCATATTATAAAATGGAACTTTTAAAAAAAATGATGGATCTTGAATAAGGAGTTAAAAAAAAAGTATTCCCTACCTGGTGTATACGAAATTCATACTAACAACGGACACTTGTGCTATGTTTCTTGTATTATTTCAAATATTATTGTTACTTAAAATATTAAATATCTTATGAACCGTATAAACCAGGCTAATGCGATATTAGGTTCTTAAAATGTGATCATAAAAGAAAATATTGTGTCTCATCGCATGCCGTCTATTGTCCAATCCAATCGTTTTATTTAAAGTCATCATCGGCTCCACCGAGGTCTATCGCCAGCTGTATCATCTATCATCTACGTTGATTGCATGTCTGACATCCCGGAGAGGTTCTTCCTTCATGTTGGTGGTCCCGCAGCAGCATGTGCTGCTTGTCCGGCATGCCGCCGCATTAGTATCCGACCATCTAGGTCGCTCCAGGTCGAGTTTATACCTCCTGTCCACCACTTCTGTAGAACAGCGATGCTGGAATGTCCCATATTGGACATGTTCGACAACCAGAAGGTACTGGAAACATACGCTGCTCGGCTGAGAGATATAATACATGTAATAATAATAAAGACTTTATTTATATTTAACGAGAAAACTCATTTGAAGATTTAAGTCAATCTACCATGAGGTCCTCAAGAAATTAAAACATTAAATAGCACAATGAAACATGTAAACATTGACCGATAAGACATTCATGGGAAATAAGATGTAAGCTGCAAGAACTAATACTTAATATATACATGTATAATTGTAATTTATCAGTTTATTAGGTTGGTCTGTTCTTTGCACCACCTGTACGGCTTTGAAGTGTGGAACAGAATGTGCTGTTTTAATGTGATATGGCAGGGAACCTGTGAGGGAATTCCACAAGTGTGACTCTGAATATAAGAAAGATTGTCTAAAAAGTGCACTCTTTGGCTTTAATAGGAGGGTAAAGTTGGAGATTGGAGGATGATCGCAAGCTTGAGGCCATTGAGTGTGATACTTATAGTGGCATCCAGGGGCCGTTTTGCTCTTTATTTGTTATTTATGGATATCCAGGAGCGCCGATTTTTGGATATCCATAAATGCTGAATAAATAGCAAAATGGTTTGCCTGGAACTATGGATATCCATAAATCCAATTATGGATATCCATAAATCCAATTATGGATATCCATATATCAAATTATGGATATCCATAAATACTGAATAAATAGCCATAGGGGTCTTCCTCCACCAATAATAGCTTAAGAGTCGCCATATGACCTAAGCTGTTGGTGCGACTTTATAAAACACCAAAACAAACAAACACATTTTTAAATAATATATAAAGCAAACAACTGACAAAAGCATAATTATAATGTTGAATTTATAATTCTAAATACAAGATTACTGGCTAAATTAGACAAATATTTGAGTTGTTAGTGATCGTTATGGCAATAGTATTAATAATTAATAACATTGGAAAGAGTATAGTAAGAACATCAATATAATACTAATAGTATGATAGTGGTATATTACTTATAATGAATAACAATAATGACTTCATGTTACGGTGATGGGACTTTCAGGGGCGTAGCTAGCCACTTAGAATGTGTAGGCCTGACCAATAAATTGAAGACGATGTTGCTGGAGGGTCTGGTGGCCTCTACTCCCATACAAAAGTGTTGAATGCTAAGCTGTATAGTTTTCTGTTCAATTCTTCCCTAGCAGGAATGTTTCGCCTAAATTTGAAAGGATGACTTGGAGTTTACCATCGTTTCGGCCAATAAAATTTTCAGAGAAGTCGAAAGATCTAAGCAAAATGAAGTCTTGTGACGGTCATATACCCATATGTTCTGATTGACGACAGATTGTACTGAATGTAATGCCAAAACCATGACATCAGTCCAAGACAACGCAATTCACAAATATAAAAAATTAGAAAATGGAACAAAAAGTGACACATTTCAATCATCACACAAAGATAGAACACACCCTGAAGTAGGCTACACAACACAAGCACACAATGTCCTTTTTAGGAAAACCGATATATCTCGAAACGGAGATACCCTCAGATATTGTCAATACGGTAAGTCAAAATATGCTTAGAACGAAGCCGTTAACGTATGTTACAAATCGTGTCCGCGTGACGGGCAGATTAAATGCTAAAAATAGAACACCATCTTGTAGTAGAATATTTAATTGCAATCAGGAATGTTTCGTCTAAACGAAGCAAGTCTCCAGAGAAAAACAGCATGCCTGCGGAACGATAGGAACCTATAGATGTCCAATATCTACAACAGATGAAGAACATAATATTTGTAGATCTAGATAACTGGCCCCCCGTTTCTCCTCCGATTACCATCAAAGTTACCAGACGATATTCTCGCATGGGGGTTATATGGTCGACAAAAACCATGGTTCGCACCAATAGAACGAGATCTCTATTGGCATATGAGACAGCAAAGTACTGTTTACCTTAATGAACCAAGCAGAACTAATTAGGATGCAGCAGATGAAGCAATACTCTTGACCATTGGCAATTTGAAAGGATGACTTGGAATTTACCACAAGTCTTGTGAAGGTCATAGACCCATATGTCCTGATTGACAACAGATTGTACTGAATGTAATGCCAAAAACATGACATCAGTCAGAGACAACGTAATTCACAAATATAAAAAATAAAAAATGGAGCAAAAAGTGACATATTTCACTCATCACACAAAGAAAGAACACATCCTGAAGTAGGCTACACAACACCAACACACAAGGTCCTTTTTAGGAAAACCGATATATCTCGAAACAGAGATACCCTCAGATATTGTCAATAAGTCAAAATACGCTCAGAACGAAGCCGTTGACGTACGTTACAAATTGTGTCCACGTGATGTGCATATTACATGCCAAAAATAGAACAGTAGGGAGAAGAACTATATACGTTTTCTTTCATTCTAATCCCTTTCGGTCTACTGCTGTTAAAATTATATGTAACATGTTCATTTCATGATTACATGTAAATATACTGAAATAAATAATGCTTAAACGAAAAATAGAACACCATATTTGAGTAGAATATTTAATTGCAAACTGTTTCTCATGTCCGGAATGTTTCTAAACTACCAGGCTAGTCGAAGTTAATTATTATAGTTTTTGTTGTCCAACAGTGATGAATGCAATTTGATTACCATACAATAATTAACATCTGTGAAAGTTTGATCTATCGTTAATAGAACCTGCGACCCTTGGATTACAAGACCAGAGTGTTAGCAACTGGCCCACTGATCCCCTACCACCACAAGTTATTATACTGACACATTATGTTGTACATTTACTGAAAATAACGGGTTGTCAATAGAGGTGCGAACGTTTTGTTTGCTTTCACAAAATTTTCAAAAAAGGTACTTTTTTAAGATCCGGATGTTTCAGATTTTTATATCAACAAGTATACTTAGTTTATACAAATTTATTTTAGCTTTAAGTTCTTACAATCGAAACGGCTCCAATGGCGCTCGAAATCCGAGCCTTTCGCACCTGAAGCGACCACACTACCATTGCTCTATCACGACTTCCGCTTACCTCCCTGTAAGCTTGAACTCCTGGAAGCCAGCTCTCGGAATTCATCGCGATTGTAATATGTATAACATGTTCTCTTTCATAAATATGTTTTCATTAATGAATTTTGGTGGTGGAGGCGAAAAAAAACCTTAGCCGCCAGATCCGCAACCGTAGGCTACACAGGTGGCAACGGCTGAGGCATGCTCATCGGTAATCCATCTCCACAATGGATAGAGAAGAGGCAACATGGAATTTAAATGCCTTGCCTAATGGCACAATAGTAACGGCTACAGCTGGGTGCGAACTCGGGGCCTTTCGCACTTGAAGGAAATGCGCTACCAATGCACCACAACACGACCAGTATGCTTAACTTCCAGATTGAGCATTTCAGCTGTATGTCTTTCAGAGACCAGCAGTTCATAATCAGAATAATTGGGCAAATATTTGTACATGAATAGATAGGGAAAATATGCTATTGGAAATTAATATTTATTTATAGACTAGTAAGTACACAGATACAGGTTAGCCTTTGCAACAAAACATCTTGTTTTAGAAATAATGAATACGTTCGATGATATTTTTAGAATAATGGAAATAGGCTTGTAGACATTTGAAATTGCTCCCAAAAGTTATGTTATGTTATATTTCGGGTTTTACGCCTGCATCAGCACCATTTTGGGCTATATCGCCGGCGGGCAGTTTACTTAACAACACCTTTCCTGGGCAGGCTCCAGCGGTTAACCAGTACTTGGGTGCACCAACCTCCGTAAGAAACTGCCAACTTTTTCATATAAATGAGACACGGCCTGAGCGGGGCTCGAACCCGTGACCATCAGTGATGATAGGTTACAGTGGTATACAAGTCAGCGACCTTAACCACTCGACCACGGAGGCGGACTTGCTCCCAAAAGAGAAATAAAATTGAATTATATAATTTAGTTTGTTTGTTCGGGTTTTACGTCTGCATCGACACCATTTTGGGCTATATCGCTGGCGGGGATTAACTAAGATTTAAAAACTAAATATCTGAGTTAATTAACAACACCATCCAATAGAGATTTCAATAAGATTTCAACACATTTTAGAACCATTCTTGTAACTTGTTCCATTCAAAAGCTATATGTATTTGAATAATGTGTGTCACGCGAACCAACAGAAGACAAAATCGCAGTGAAAGAGACTTGTCCCGACTGATAAATAATGGCTACGGTGGAATCAAAGCAACATACCATTACACATACTGTCATAATTTGACCCAAAATTATCCCAAAACTGAATAATGCACAGGCAACAGGATACTGGTTGGGGGTGAACAGTTATGCAGTATTGTGATTGTGAATTTCTCCACTAAAGATTTAAATTAAGTAAAGATATTAGCATCAAAATGAATGGAACACATTTAATAAGCCATCATGCTCGTGACACTGTGCAAGGTGTTACCATCAACAGCTCAATAAATCCAAATCCGATTGGTCACCTATATATACCTTCCAATAATATACCTTCCAATAAGAGTATTCGTATTTAGCGGGAATGTAGGGTTCTAATTTAAGATTTTGTGAAACCAACCCCTACCGGTAAATGATAAGCATCCCCTACATGATATAGGTACAATATGAAGGTTATTATTTGTTTGTTCTACTATGTATGATCAATTATGCAGCGAACACATCTATGATACATTTGCTTTGTCTTATACTTGTCCTTTACTTCACCCGATCCAGCAATTTTCTTTCCCCGTACAGTATTAGTTCTTTCTTTTGGATGGTTTGTTTCTGTATTTTCCTACTTTATGTGATCAGAAATATTTAGAACTGGCTTTCACATACTAAAATTGTGTCTTGAAATTATGGTAAAAGACACGATTTATATAGCGTAGCATTATAAAGCAATTTACATTTGTAACGATGGTTGGTCTATAGGGGTAGCGGGGTAGAGTTTATGCATTAGAGTTTCTTTCCGTTACTTCTATTTTTGTCTCCGTTGGGTAGTTCTTTCCCATTAATTATGCAGCCTCTTTCTGGGATCGCAACAGCTTGAGGAAGCCATTCAGAGAAGTTTTATCATTTTAATTTTATTACCTTTATTCGGTACTCTGGTTACCGTTTTCTTATCCCACTTTGTTTTAATTATCTTGCTGTACAATTCCGGTGCTGTGTTTCTGCAGCGCTAGGCCGTATACGGCTAAAATTAGTAATTCATCAAAGGACGCTTGTTGACCTACTTTCCCGCGTTGGTTTACGAACAAGGAAATTTTAATACTTGCGTTTTTGTGCCAACTTGCTCATTTAAGTATCTGTTGATTCAGGATGACTTCGCCTAATACGTTTCTAATACTTGGCCACTCCTTCACTAGAAGGTTACAGGAGTGGTGTGTTCGTAATCAGGTTGCTAACTTGAATCTAGATCCCAACAGAGCACAGATCTTTTGGCATGGCACTGGTGGGGCCACAGTCACGGATGAGACCGGTATTAAGTCCATCTGGCGGGACATATCCTTGATTTCAGATTTGGATACGCTAAGTCGTGCGTGTATGATAACAAGCGCTGTATAGCCTACATTTACTTGTTATCTGGAAGTGTCCTATTAATAAATATAATGAGTAAAACACTGTCTATTCACCAAGTGTTAAACAGTATGCCTTTTCTTCATGTGTGTGTTGGGCTGACGTTTCAACACTCCATATTTCTCCTAGACATAGTGATGTCTTCAACACTGAACAGAAAGTGCTTCTCTACGACACTGATGTTTCAACGTTCCATATTTCTCCTAGACATAGTGATGTCTTCAACACTGAACAGAAAGAGCTTCTCTACGACACTGATGTTTCAACGTTCCATATTTCTCCTAGACATAGTGAGGTCTTCAACACTGAACAGAAAGAGTTTCTCTACGACACTGATGTTTCAACGTTCCATATTTCTCCTAGACATAGTGATGTCTTCAACACTGAACAGAAAGAGCTTCTCTATGACACTGATGTTTCAACGTTCCATATTTCTCCTAGACATAGTGATGTCTTCAACACTGAACAGAAAGAGCTTCTCTATGACACTGATGTTTCAACGTTCCATATTTCTCCTAGACATAGCGATGTCGTCAACACTGAACAGAAAGAGCTTCTCTACGACACTGATGTTTCAACGTTTCATATTTCTCCTAGACATAGTGATGTCTTCAACACTGAACAGAAAGAGCTTCTCTACGACACTGATGTTTCAACGTTCCATATTTCTCCTAGACATAGTGATGTCTTCAACACTGAACAGAAAGAGCTTCTCTACGACACTGATGTTTCAACGTTCCATATTTCTCCTAGATATACTGATGTCTTCAACACTGAACAGAAAGCTTCTCTACGACACTGATGTTTCAACGTTTCATATTTCTCCTAGATATACTGATGTCTTCAACACTGAACAGAAAGAGCTTCTCTACGACACTGATGTTTCAACGTTCCATATTTCTCCTAGATATACTGATGTCTTCAACACTAAACAGAAAGAGCTTCTCTACGACACTGATGTTTCAACATTCCATATTTTTCCTAGACATAGTGATGTCTTCAACACTGAACAATAAGTCTCTTAGATGTTGATATTTCAATGTTCTGTATTTCTCTTGGAAGGTTTCATTTATTTAACCTATAAGCGGCTAAACCAACATACACGTGTGTGAGTTTATTCATCGTGGTGTCTCCAAGCTATTCTAGATCGCACCAGAGCATTAAAAACATTTGGACTGCTCGGCTTCATCAAGTTCAACATTACGATAGTTCACTGTTGTGAATGCAGAAGGAATGTAAAATAGTTCTTACATACATTGCAAGAAAATATAACCTTCATCTGCATTGTAAGCTAAAATATAAGGCGATCTTATGTCGTACAAAACATATAATATTAAGTTGTAACCCGCCTATGAATACAAATCCATTCCCCCACCCCCCACCCTCACAAGTATAATTTTCAAGCATCATGTGTATGTCAGCTCATTTCTGAATGTGTCCCATTTTATTATTGATACCAATGTGTTAATTTAATGTAATTATTTCAAATGATTTAGACTTCGCTACATATTCCGTACTCCCTACATTTAGACTTCCTGTTGCGTCTACGAGATTTGTCAATCTCCGTACAGCACTAAATGCCCTCTTCTCAAAATGTGAATATTTTCCAGACAATCGATCGGACAACCTCACGACCGGACACATTTATTTCACCGAAATACGCCATGGTTCAATGCAGAACAGATGTATTGTGTAAATGGATATAATTATTTATTATTGATAAGTTTATCGATCTCTAAAAGTGTTTGTTTCAATCTTCAACCAGATTACAGGAAAGATTCAAGTCAAGTTAACATTGCCGGACATACTGACCGGTACTCTAAATTGGTCTAGTATATTTTGAAAGTGTTTTGTTGCAAGTACAACCTGTATAAAATACATTCACCATAATTTCCTGCTTACTAAATAGTTCTTGGTTTTATCTAGCTTAAGGTGCTTTACAAGAATGTATATGTATAGCTTAAAATACTGGTACCACTTACACCAGTTTTGTCACATAATTTCGCGGACCATTTGAAGTTTATCCAATAGGTGTTTTAGAATTTACTGCTATGTGCAATGTTAATTTGGGATAATTGCTGAAAATAACAATCTCGAGAAATATACAGGACCCAACTGTTACGAGTTATTTTGTTGCTTTTGCTTGCATATTAGACTCGGACCAGCATGCGCATCACTGCTGTTTGTCCAGAGTATTGGACCAGCCTGCGCATCACTGCTGTTTGCCCAGAGTCTTGGACCAGCCCGAGTTATTACAAGTCTCGAGATTGGACTGCAGGCTTAATGATTCGGATCTTAAAAGTATCATTCGATTGGTTGATTCTTCTTCTTATTATTATTAACATTTCACACATGAAACATCAAACAAATACTAAGGAAAAAGAAAGCAATCAGATTTCTGGATGAATGAACAAAGATATTATAACAGTAGTCGCAGAAACTACTGTGTGGTAGATATTAGACGCTACTAGTATACAGTTGAAGGATGTATGTCAACTAGTGATATTGCACCAATGGAAATATACCTGGGCAGTTGTGAAAGAATAAACATTGAGAACAGCTAAACGTGAAGAGAATACCAATAAGATCAAACTTAGGAAGAAAGTGTTGATGTATTCGGATCTTACATTTATTATTCTTATTATTATTAAATAGCAAATTTAAGTGGAACTTTCAGACACAAGACATCAAACAAATAGAGACAAGATAACAGATGAGAACTCTGGATGAATGAAAAAATATGACAAACAGCACCAGCAACGGAGACAACAGTTGCATAAACTACTAGGTCAAAACATTCAAATTTTATTTACTGTAGACATGTCAACTGAAACTGGATAATTTATTATTGAATATGTCAACTGAAACTGGATAATTTATTATTGAATATGGTGTTACTATTAAATGAAAGTTGACCTTAATTGAATGTCGAGTTACTAGATAACATTACATTCGAAGAGAGTGGAGATCCTTCTTAATGTGAAAAAGGGCAAGCTAACTATATGATGCACATCATAGATTATATAATTATATATATTATATGTACACGTGTATATATATATACACACATTTCGTTGAGCTAAATTGAGAAAGAATTTCTTACAATATTAGCTTAGTCGCTCTCAAGACATCATTCCAAATGAAATTCAACACCTGATGAGGGAGAGACGATGAAATGCAGATTGAACACAAGTATCGTGCCTATGCTATGGACCCAGCTATGGACCCAACATTGTTCTGACTCACAACCCATCGGGTTATGAGGCGGACATGGTATCCATTGCTCCACAGAAACTGCCCAGTACGGATTGATTTCCGAATATATGTCAAATATTGGAGAAAAATATTCTTTCTTCCAAGTCACATCTACAGCTGTATACATGTATGTGGCATTTTCGCTTCTAGTTTATCAGCAGCACCAATGGTAAGTGGAAAAGCATTACATTATTTGAAACAATATTATTAAAATGGTCTTTGTTGCAATATCCAGTAGTAAAGTCAATCAAAATATAATTGTAACACCTTACTGTGAAGTAATATTTCAGATTCCCTTCAATCTCATAATAATCATTTATCCCACCCAATCTTCGTCTATTTTCCAAAAAGGTATTTTTTAAAAGATGTTTCAGGTTTATTCGGAACCATATCAACCAATATACTTAGTTTATATAAATTTATTTTAGCTTCAAGTTCTTACAATCACAACGGCTCCAATGGGGTTCGAAATCCGAGCCTTTCGCACCTGAAGCGACTGCGCTACCATTTCTCTATCACAACTTCCTCTCACCTCCCTGTAAGCTCGAAGTCCTGGAAGCCAGCTCTCGGAATTCATTGCGATTGTTCAGATGTATAAAATGTTCTCATTAATGTACATAGGTGGAGGTGGAGATAACGATGGTGGTGATTTTGGTGAAATGTCTGCATACACAAAGCTGCAGCCGCTGCCCACGCCGCTGCTGTCGCCCATGCTTCTGCCAACATTGCAGCTTTGGCTGCCGCACACACTGCTACCGCTGGCACCGATGTCGCAGCCCAGGCTGCCATCAAAGCTTTTGCAGTCACTGCCCCTGACGATGGTGCCGCACATGCTGCTGCCAACATTGCAGCTTTAATCCATAGTTATTTTACATAAGGAATAGTCAAACACACACTGAAGATCATTGTACACAAAACATCGTGTCAAACTCATACCGTCATACGCGACAACTGTTGAACTGATAGTCCCACTCACCTAACTCTGAGACTACACATTTAGTCAGGGTGCAGAAGAAAATTTGCGGGGAAAAAAGTAAAGGAAAAATAATTCTTAGTTTTTCTGAATCAGTACACCCCATAGTGCCTCAGAAAAAAAATCCCCATGAATTGGGCTTGGGTAATATTTTTCCAAGCACTTTGAAATTTCGGCCCCAATCGAAGATCCATCAAGATAGGGGGTATGACTAACAAATTTAAGTCTCTAGTCACTTCTGGTCTAGGTATGCTAATGGAAATTGGCAGAAGGTTACAAAGGTGATTACTCTTCCCTGGGGTCAATGGAGCAAATTGATGTGATGATGTAATCATGACGAAATCCAAAATGGCGTCCATTTTGGCGGGGAAAACGACAATATTGGTTACCAGTCAACTCACGTCATTCTGACTTGAGAAATATATTCTATACCAGCCTGTAATGTAATTTGATGTATCTCTCTTGTAGATCCTCACAGTTTGATTTGCATTTCTGGTGCCTTGCGTAGTGTCCTGGGTTCGAATCCCAGGTGTGACAATATTTTTTTCGCCAGGGTAGGTGGCAGTAGAAAAGATGTGCTTTGCTTCCAAAATATGGCATCATACATAGTCAGTGATGAGTGGTACAAGGAGAGGAACAATGATAGCAAGAAAGAGTCAGAAAGGGTGATGATAGCTGCTGCAAAGCTTGTCCGGGAAGAAATACGAGCGAGAAATTATAATAAAGATGTGTATCCAGGAATAAATGAGATTAAAAGTTCCGAAGAATGCGGAGACTTTTTGACTCCTAGTCTACGTGTGTTCCTGGAAACACTGATTAAAGATGAGCTAAAGTGTGACGTAATTGGGCAAGCCATCACACAAGCCGCACGTCCGAACTCTGTAATTTCACCACTGCTGTTCGGTCTTGGTATAGAGTTAGATCACGTCTTTGGATCAAAGTGGCTCACAGAAGAACTTTCCTCATTTGGCTTGTCCATCACCTACAATGAAGTTCAGCTTTTCAAGCAGTCCATTCTTCAGCAGCAAACATTGCAATCGTTGTCCACACCGCCATTCCCGACGTTAGGACAGTACATTGCAGATAATGCAGATTCAAACATACGCACCTTGGACGGGACCGGAACCTTTCACGGTATGGGTATTATTGCTTGGTACCAACGCCGAAGTAGCCAGCAAATTACCGACCAGCGTGTAAAACGTATGGCAAGGGTCAAAATTTCCGATCTTACTTACGATAAAGGCATACCAATTATTCTTTATGTCACACCAACCATCCCCGCCTTGTCAACATTCAAGTTCAATGCGATATGTGAAACGATATTACCATTCACTATCCCACCTGTGTCATATTATTCAAAGGTGCTCTGGAGTTCTGCCAAAGTACTTGCAACCAAAATGACTCCTAGCCCGGATTGGACAAATTGGTCTGGATGCATGCACTGTGTCTATCAAAACGACACAGATGGAATTAGTGCCGATGAAGTGTTGATGTTCCAATCATAGACCTGAACGCTAGTGATGAAACCTGCATCTACTCCACGTTGTCTTACATACAAGACCAAGTGACGAAACTGAAACTGCCAAGTACATCAGTAACATTTGACCAACCGCTCTTCATTAAAGCTGTTGAAATTGCTGCCACCAAACAGCTTAACAAACTTGTGATTAGACTGGGTGGGTTCCATACATTAATGAGCGCAATCAGTAGCATCTTTCATACGATGCGAGGATCTGGAATATATGAAGCTCTGGGTCAGATATTTGGCCCCAATGCTATTTTGCACATATTGTCTGGCAAAGCCATTGCACGGGCACTATGGGTTCTCTATCGTCTCGACGCATGCCTGACCACCAAATTACTGGAACAGATAATACCGGACTGCGAGGCACATCGTGACGAGAATGATGATTATGACGGTGGTATCAATGAGAAATTTCAGTCCAGTCTTACTACAAAGGATGTGGAGGCCTTGCAAAAGCTTCTCGGTGACGTATTGAATTCCGATGCTGAAACTCGTTGTGATGACATTGTAAACTCGGAGCCACTTGTCTTGTTAGATAAATGCATTGAATAATTGAATATATCATTGTCATCACAGTCTAGAACAACAAAATTATGGATCCAATTACTGAATTATATTCGGAAAATAGAAGACTTTGTAGCATGTGAGAGACTAAAGGACTGGAACGGACATTTGAGAGTATGTAGTGAGTTTCTGAACTTATTTGCAGCAACAGGACATATTCACTACGCAAAAAGTGCAAGGCTGTACGTGCAAAATATGGCCAAGCTACCAGAACAGCATCCCTGGCTATATCAGAAGTACATAGAAGGCGCTCATGCTGTGGAAAGAACAGAACACTGTTTTAACGGACTCTGGTCAGACTTGGTGATAGAGCAAACGCTCATGTGTTCGCTAAAAAGTCGTGGTGGTTTGACACATGGACGAGGTCTGAATGAATCTGTCCGTCACCAATGGGTGTTCACCTTACCAATCTGTGTGGCAATCCATGATGCAATGACAACTCGCTCGCAGAAGAAGATACGGACGTCCGAACAACACGTAGATCTCAGCATTGCTCGAAAAGACCGCGACCTCACTGATCTTGATAAACTGTTAGACTGGTTTGGTGATCACAATCCATTCATCAGCAACGGTTGTGACTTGCGTTCATTGTCAACCGGTTTGACAGCGGAACAAGGGGATGGTATCAACTGTGATATCACCGAGGAAGTTGGCTCTAAATTACAGTCAAAGATAGACTCCGTGTCATATAACAGCGCAAAGATTAAGCGATCTGAGCAAATTAAGACTGCAAGATCTCCAACCCGGAGTAAGGGTAGGACGAAAGAAAACACTGCACATTGATCCGGCTATTCTACTCAGTCGATGTTCGGCCATATCACAAAGAATCAGCGAGAACATGGAGCCATATTTCCAATGGGAAATGTGTGTGAGTCCTCCATCCTTGTTCAAGGACAATTTCATGAGGAAGCCGGTGAAGTCTGAATTAGCTAACGCACTGTATAAGGATGTAGCAGATACTAGGCCATCTGGTGAGCAAATGCGTGTTGTCGACGGCGGTTGGCTTCTTCACTACATACGGTGGAAACACAACACATACCAGGAAGTCTTCGAGCAGTACTCGTCATATCTCACACATCAATTTGGTCAGTGTATTGTTGTATTCGATGGATATCCTGAGTTTTCAACTAAGGATCACGAACACCACCGACGCAAATCAGATCGACTTCCCGCCGCTACAATAGAAGTGAACCCGTCACGTCGTAGGTACAAGGATCAGGAAGCGTTCTTTGCTAACATTGCAAAAAAAGTTGGCTTCATTGCTATGCTCACTGATCACTTGGAAGCAAATGGTCATATCATAAAGCAAGCACAAGCAGATGCCGATACATTAATAGTCTCTACCGCACTAGATTATGCCAAGAACCAGCAAACTGTTGAAGTAATCGCAAATGACACGGACATCTTGGTTTTGTTTCTGCATCACTGGAAAGAGGATATGGCGAACATATACGTTCATAAGGTCATCGGAGGAACAAGGCGAAAACTAGTGGGGCCTTCCACAATTCATTCCGTAAAGGATGTGTCATCAAAGGTTGATCCAGTCACTAAAAAAAACATTCTGTTCATACATGCATGGAGTGGATGTGACGCAACATCTTCAACATTCTGACATAGCAAGACTAAACTGATGAAAACTATAGCAAAAGACCGCTCAATTCAAGCGATTGCCGACAATTTCTATTCAGCTGAAACTCAAGACACAGTCGGGAAGCTTGGCATAGATTTATTCACTTTGTTGTTTGGTGAATATTGCAAGGAAAGGACTCTGACGACCATTCGCTTTCACAAGTACCAGACGATGATTGCGCAGTCAAACATCTTGGAACCGCAACGAATGCCTCTGACAGTATGTGCCGCCCATTTCCACAGCCTCAGGGTATTTCTACAAACTATTCAGTGGATGAACTTGGATACTGAAGTGCTTGATCCATGCTCATGGGGTTGGCAATATGATCGTTCCGGACTTGTACCATTAATGACGGACATGGACGTAGCACCGGAGAGTGTGTTGAAATTCATTAGGTGCAAGTGTAAAAGCCAAAATCCCAACCAATGTGGTACGAACTTGTGTACCTGTTTCAAACATGGAATCCAGTGTGTTGAGGCTTGTGGAGGATGTCATGGAGTAAGCTGTAAAAACACTGTCAGAGTCGATATCCAAGAATAATTGGTAGCCTACATGAAACAAAAACAGTAAACAATGAGTCAGAATGACGCGAGTTGACTGGTAGCCAATATTTTCGTTTTTCCCGCCAAAATGGACGCCATCTTGGATTTCGTCATGATTACGTCATCACATCAATTTGGTCCATTGACCCCAGTGAAGAGTAATCATTTTTGTAACATCATGCCAATTTGCATTATCATACCTAGACCAGAAGTGACTAGAGACTTAAATTTGTTAGCCCTACCCCTCATCTTGATGGATCTTCGATTGGGTCTTGGGGCCGAAATTTCAAAGTGCTGGGAAAAACATTCCCCAAGACCAATTCATGGGGATTTTTTTTCTGATGCGCTATGAGGTGTACTGATTCAGAAAAACTAAGAATTATTTTTCCTTTACCTTTTTCCTGCAAAATGTTCATATAGGAGTTATACAACCAGAATAATTTAGCCCCACCTAGTAGTAGATCTACTCAAGAGGCTCAGGTAAATTCCCAGTTGCAACAAAGTGTCCACTCACAATAGGTTATATAGTAAACTATGCATATTTGTAACTCGCAAATTTGGTAATGCAGCGATTAAATTTTAAGTTTGTCGCTAGCTCTTGGGAATGGCGACCATGTTGAAAATAGCGAGGTTTGTCCCGATTTCGGCATATTAATGTATCAGACGGAATTGTTTGGTAAACATCGGACACTACTAACATGTAGCACCATTTCTGGCGTAATTTAACCAAATTATCGAATAGGTTTTATCAAAATTAGAGAACAGCTGTCTTTCTTGAATTCATACACGGACACGCAAATAAATTGCGCGTTGGTTTCATCGGACACGATATTTTGGACAGTGTGCACTGTTGCATTTCTCAAACAGCACATATTAAAGCATACATTGTAGTGAATTCAAATGTATGGACAATAATTATGTAGTAAAGCAAACTAGATTGCGTTTTTAAACTATAGAACTCCGAGTTCGCCTAAACTAAGCAAGTTTCCGAGTTCGCCTAAACTAAGCAAGTCTCCCGAGTTCGCCTAAACGAAGCAAGCATCCAGAGAACCAGAGAAAAACAGAATGTATCGAAACGGATACCCTCAGATATTTCAATAATGTCAAAATATGCTCAAGAAGAATCCGTTGACGTACATTACAAACTGTTTTTCATGTCGGGAATGTTTCGCCTAAACGAAGCAAGTCTCCAGAGAAATACAGCATTTCTGCGGAACAATAGGAACCTATAGATATCCAATATCTGCAACAGATGAAGAACAGAATATATGTAGATCTCGATAACTCGCCATTTAAAATGTGAAACACTCCAGAAGACATTGAACGCCGGGAAGAATATACATTGTAGTCTACCTGATCGGGAGCGAGCTGAGCCATGCAATAATGTGATTAGGGAGGCAGATTACTCCAAAATACTTCAGCATATGGGGAAAAGATAATTTTGAAATAATCTGTACGAAACTCTCGTATGGGTCTTCTATGGTCGACAAAAACAATGGTTCTCACCAATAGAATGGGATCTATATTGGCATATGAGACAGCAAAGTACTTTTTACCTTAATGTACCAAGCATAACTAATTAGGATGCAGCAGATGAAGCAATACTCTTGACCATTGGCAATTTGAAAGGATGACTTGGAATTTACCATCGTTTCGGCCAATAAAATCTTCAGAAGTGGAAAGATCTAAGCAAAATGAAAAAGTCTCGTGAAGGTCATAGATCCATATGTCCTGATTGACGACAGATTGTACGAAATATAACGCCAAAAACAGTCCAAAAAATCATTCCGAGACAACGCAATTCACAAATATAAAAAATAAGAAAATGGAGCAAAAATAATATTGTTCTTACAACAAATATAATGTGACATAAATACTTTTCACCCAAACATTAAATTTTCTCATACAATTTCTGAAAGTTCTCTCTCATTCCTAGATGTGAACATATCTAAAGGAGAACTCCTAAATGTTGAAACGGACATTTTCGTGAAAGAAACAAATAATCACCAATACTTGAACTACACATCGTGCCACCCTAAACACTGCAAGGATAACATTCCGTACAGTCAAGCGAAACGTCATAGGCGTATAATATCGGATAACGTAGGATTCCAGCAATCCTTATCACAGCTTCGAGAATATTTTAAAAACAGAGGCTATCCAGCGGATGTGTTAAGACAGTGCTTTTCAAAAAGTATTACCGCTGTCTCAACAGGAAGCACTTAAAACTCACATAGAAGAGACAATTATGTTATTATGTTATATTTCGGGTTTTACGCCTGCATCAGCACCATTTTGGGCTATATCGCCGGCGGGCAGTTTACCTAACAACACCTTTCCTGGGCAGGCTCCAACGGTTAACCAGTACTTGGGTGCACCAACCTCCGTAAGAAACCATAGAAGAGACAAATAATGTGATTCCGTTCACAATTCCGTTTGATCCATCTCTACCACGTATAAGCGGTACTATTCATAAGTATTGGGACCTTCTGAACTTATCTAAAATCGATGCCACTTAGTCTGTTTACTACAATTACAAACCAATAGTTGCTTATAAACGTCCAAAAATTTTACAGAATTACTTAATCAATTCTGAATTTACATCGCGAGATGAAAGTGGTTGTTATTCTCAGAGTTGTGGTTCTAATAGGTGTTCGCATTGTAATAACACCATACCTGGTTCAGATTTTACCAGAAGTGTTACTGGGGAGAAATACACTGCGACATAACGCAAACTGCAAAACTAAAAATGTAATATACCTTATTACTTGTAAGCGGTGCAAGGCACAATACGTGGGACAAACTAAGCAACACGTTTCTAAAAGAATGAAGAGTCATCGATTCGATATCAGAAATCCCATGGACCCAGCGTTTTCTTCCTATGTAGCATGAATGACTTCTCATTTATGCCAATTGACATTATAAAAAATAGCATTGACCGCCTATGCAAGGAAAGTCTG
Source organism: Archivesica marissinica (assembly GCA_014843695.1). Taxonomy (NCBI): domain Eukaryota; kingdom Metazoa; phylum Mollusca; class Bivalvia; order Venerida; family Vesicomyidae; genus Archivesica; species Archivesica marissinica. Next base: position 38,329,471 of record CM026399.1, read on the forward strand.
GATCCAAAGGCCAACGGTTTAAATTCGAAACTGTTGTTCAATATCAATTGATTGTATTACAGTGCACAGTTATATTTGTGTTGCCGTATACACCACTGTTTTTTTCCTATTTTTGGTTTTTATATAATTCGCTATAGGAAATTGTGTATAGTCATTATCCAGTGGTGTATTCGGTTAATATAAAAATTGTCAGCATTTTCCCGCTAAATGACGCGACATCGTTATTATTTAGACGTCACATCCGTTGTATTCTTTATTGTTTTAATTCCCGATGATGGCGCAAGCCGAAACGTTGAATTATAATGTAATTATATAGAAGACACGTGTTGTGTTTGATTGTGTCCACATTGTGTTCTTACAACTTACGGGTGCTTTTTATAAGTACATGTATATGTATGTTATTGGTATGTATGCAGTGCTTAGTTGACGCAACAGTCTTATTTTAGTTGTGAGTACCTGTTGTACTACAAATTTGTGTGTGACGTAATGCAACATGTGGGCAGCGTCCTGCAACATGTGGGGCGCACGCATGCACTGCAACGTGTGGATTCCACAGATTGCACATCCCACACGTCGCATTGTGTGTTAGTATAAATACCGAACAGTCATTCTTGGCCTCCAACACTCCAAGATAGCCGGAAATCGTTGCCTGTTTGTATGAAATAGCAGACGACATTTTAAGCATTGGTGCGTTTTTATTAAGTGTCATTTCATAATATAATTCGGGTTTCCTGGCCAGTTTGTAATATTAAGCATTGTATAGTGAGCGTTAGCAATCACGCAGATGCATAGCAGTTGCTGCATAGTAAAAGAAGATAGAAGTACATCACATCGTCGTCACTCAGTCAACTGTCCGCTGTGATCAGCCTACGTCCGTCCTCCCATCTGCCACTAGATTGACCCCGGTTGGCGCGTAACAGTATGTCAAGTTACTCCTTTCTTACGGCCAAAATGCATCCGAAAATAATAGGAAAAACGTGCAATACGGAAGTACGTCAATCTCTCTTAAATATCTCTTTAACACTTAATGTTTCATCATATTTTAGTGTTCTATGTTCTGTAACACTATATTTTAAACTTAAAAGCTTTTGGGCTTTGGTAAAAATATTAATATTGTATATACGTAAATAGGCGAAAGTGCATCCGAGTGGATGTGGTATCAGAAGAAATGAAAGATTTGAAATTTAAATGAACAGACTGTATGTTTTTACTTTTTACTATGTATTTAATAGGCAATTTATTTGTTGTTTTACAACCTATAATTAAATCCGGGTCAATGTTCATGTCACTGAAATGTTGTCGTCTGCCTAAATTTCTAGAGTTCTACGAGACGGGCAATTGGCAACCTTAGAGACAGAATACTAGCTAAATGTCGGGCAATTGGCAACCTTAGAGACAGAATACTGGCTAAATGTCAGGCAATTGGCAACCTTAGAGACAGAATACTGGCTAAATGTCAGGCAAGTGGCAACCTTAGAGACAGAATACTGGCTAAATGTCAGGCAATTGGCAACCTTAGAGACAGAATACTGGCTAAATGTCAGGCAAGTGGCAACCTTAGAGACAGAATACTAGCTAAATGTCAGGCAAGTGGCAACCTTAGAGACAGAATACTGGCTAAATGTCAGGCAATTGGCAACCTTAGAGACAGAATACTAGCTAAATGTCGGGCAATTGGCAACCTTAGAGACAGAATACTGGCTAAATGTCAGGCAAGTGGCAACCTTAGAGACAGAATACTGGCTAAATGTCAGGCAAGTGGCAACCTTAGAGACAGAATACTGTCTAAATGTCAGGCAATTGGCAACCTTAGAGACAGAATACTGGCTAAATGTCAGGTAATTGGCAACCTTAGAGACAGAATACTGGCTAAATGTCAGGCAATTGGCAACATTAGAGACAGAATACTGGCTAAATGTCAGGCAATTGGCAACCTTAGAGACAGAATACTGGCTAAATGTCAGGCAATTGGCAACCTTAGAGACAGAATACTGGCTACATGTCAGGCAATTGGCAACCTTAGAGACAGAATACTGGCTAAATGTCAGGCAATTGGCAACCTTAGAGACAGAATACTGGCTAAATGTCAGGCAATTGGCAACCTTAGAGACAGAATACTGGCTAAATGTCAGGCAAGTGGCAACCTTAGAGACAGAATACTGGCTAAATGTCAGGCAATTGGCAAAAATGGTTCCATAAGATGGTGTGATACTGTACGAGACCAGAAACACACAGAGTATGGGCGAATTTGTGCCAAATTCCCCGGTGAATTGACAACGAAATATTACTATGTGCACCGGTTAATGCTGCAAATGGATATGGGATTGCCAACTCTGCTTAGAGACCTCCATGTCTCTCACCCGTGTCATTACAGTTTATGCTGTAATGTGGAACACCTAGTATTAGAGCCGAATTTTAAAAATCTACACATAACCCGCAAAAATAGTTTGCATACCAGTTCTGATCAAGACCAATAAGTCTTTTTATTCAATGATGTACTATATCAAAATAAGATATTCAACAAGTTATGGTGGATAAATAAAAAAATAACAAGTACGCCGTGCATAGGTGCCCTGAAGAATTGAGTTCCCCATATAAACGGTTAGCGACCTGACACCGCTGCGATAGCTGTATTGAGCAGCAAGGTCACCTGATGAAGCTAAAACTGTCAACACAAGTTTTTTGAACGTTGTTTTCACGAGGTAAGAATATAATAATATACGGCAAGTGCAATTAACATTTTATACTGGTCATTATATGTTACGATTTACGCAAAGCATAGATTCCACCACTCTAATAATATTACAACAGTAGTTTGTCTTTATACATTGTTTACTCATATAGCCATGTCATAAGTATTACTAATAAATGCATGATATGCCACTTTATGTTGCATATACTACATGTACTATGCATTTAACCGCAAATAAGCGGGTAAAATTCTTAAAATATATGGGGCACTTCATTCAAACAAGTAAAATGTTCAAGCCCACAAACGCCCAAAGAGCAAGTGTCTCAAAATGTTTTTCATGAAGACTGCAGTAACCATTATAACAGAGAATAATAGCATATATTACCTTTGGCATCATATTCTTTATCTTGTTCATGTCATGTTTATATACCATGTGAGCTTTGTGAACCTCATTGATGCACATTGTTTTGATAAACATTGCAATCTTGCCTCGTATGTTGGACCTTTGCACTGAGGGACAGGAATCAAACATCAACGACTGGATGGTGCCCTTTGTATTGCCCTCTTTATCGAGTTGCTGAGATGCCGTACATGTTTAAGGGTTTTCACGGTATTATCCTGACCGGCATGTACATCTTTTATGGCCTTTGAATCACCATCACTAGTAAATGAGGCAATTGAGATATCACGATTGATTTCCTCAGTCACGGCTTGCGTCCAGTTTTAGGGTTTTCCATAGTTATAGGGTTATGGATTAGATTAGGTCTAAGCATAGGGATCAGGGCTCATTCTATAGGGTGACATGGGCGAAGTAGTTAACCTAGGCCCTACTTCTCCCTAAACAAAAAGTACCGGTAAGATACACTTGGCCATTGTAAAGCACTACTTCTATTCAAATATTGTATTTAATGGCCATATTCTATATATATTTAACCCTATTACATGCATGTTGAAATTTATTAAATAATATCATTTTCTCCAAAAAATTCTGACCTGGGGATTGTGTCAGTCATGGTTAGGGGGATTATGTTCGCCTGTGTTAAAAAACACGGGGGAGGGATGTCTTACACTCACCAATTTCTATATTACCTGCTGATATCCAGTGATTCTACACATTCCTTTATTACCACCGAGTACCCAGTGTTTGTCTAGTATTCTATACACTAGAAATACTTACAGTTTCTACTCTACGCATATATTTATTATACTTACTTTCTACGCCTAAAGGAAGACACAGTTATAATCAAACCAAAGTTCCAAGAAATACTGGTGTTCACTCATTCAGGACTTCCGTTCTTGTGTGATGTAAGACCCAGATCAGCATGCTTGCTTGTACCTGAAACAGTTTGGTACATAACGAGTTCATTTTGTTCTCCAGTTAACTTTTTGAATTCATTTTGTCCTCCAATTAAACTGTATAATAGCACTCGGATTTTACATTACTTATAAATTCTTTTCACTGACCACTAAATATTAGCACCTTTGCATTTAAAATGTATTTAGTCAGGAATTGCAACTTGACGTGTATCCGATCCGATAAATAGATCATCCTTGAACAGCGTAAGCTGTAAGACACTCGTGTTCTCGCGAGGAACGCCGTCTAACACTGAAAATGTCCATGATAACTGTGAGTGCGCATGTCAGCTGCATATCATTTTTAGTGAGGAAATTCATATGAAAATGGATACAATCAGGATACATTCATCGAAGGAACTGCAACAACGATGTAAATATTGTATGTAAGTAAATGTAGAAAAAACCAACTCCATCTAATTTGAGTAAATCACCACACAGACAAAGCCACTGCAAATCAGGGACCTACACATGTATGTGCAGTATAAGTCTGTGGCGTAATACAAAAAATAAGGTTGTCAACAGTCGTTGTTCAACTTAAATTAGAAATTGTCAAATTAAAAGGAATAAAACTGCGGACTTTATTTGGATATCTTTAAGAACTCGACACAGTAGATAAATACCGCAGCATCCGCTCAATACAGGTATTCAATTTTAATATCGCGGATCTTAATATTGTGTTAGTCTATGATTTCTGGGTGAACCCCAAATATTCGGACTACTGTTGCAAACTGCATAACAAACCATAGCAAATGCTAGCAAACACCCTGAAAGTACACATTGAGCATACAATACTTTAGATATATGATTAATGAGCATACAATACGTTAGATATATGATTAATGAGCATACAATACTTTAGATATATGATTAATGAGCATACAATACGTTAGATATATGATTAATGAGCATACAATACTTTAGATATATGATTAATGAGCATACAATACGTTAGATATATGATTAATGAGCATACAATACATTAGATATATGATTAATGAGCATACAATACGTTAGATATATGATTAATGAGCATACAATACATTATATATATGATTAATGAGCATACAATACGTTAGATATATGATTAATGAGCATACAATACGTTAGATATATGATTAATGAGCATACAATACGTTAGATATATGATTAATGAGCATACAATACGTTAGATATATGATTAATGAGCATACAATACTTTAGATATATGATTAATGAGCATACAATACGTTAGATATATGATTAATGAGCATACAATACTTTAGATATATGATTAATGAGCATACAATACGTTAGATATATGATTAATGAGCATACAATACATTAGATATATGATTAATGAGCATACAATACGTTAGATATATGATTAATGAGCATACAATACATTATATATATGATTAATGAGCATACAATACGTTAGATATATGATTAATGAGCATACAATACGTTAGATATATGATTAATGAGCATACAATACGTTAGATATATGATTAATGAGCATACAATACGTTAGATATATGATTAATGAGCATACAATACATTAGATATATGATTAATGAGCATACAATACGTTAGATATATGATTAATGAGCATACAATACGTTAGATATATGATTAATGAGCATACAATACGTTAGATATATGATTAATGAGCATACAATACGTTAGATATATGATTAATGAGCATACAATACGTTAGATATATGATTAATGAGCATACAATACGTTAGATATATGATTAATGAGCATACAATACGTTAGATATATGATTAATGAGCATACAATACGTTAGATATATGATTAATGAGCATACAATACGTTAGATATATGATTAATGAGCATACAATACTTTAGATATATGATTAATGAGCATACAATACGTTAGATATATGATTAATGAGCATACAATACGTTAGATATATGATTAATGAGCATACAATACGTTAGATATATGATTAATGAGCATACAATACTTTAGATATATGATTAATGAGCATACAATACGTTAGATATATGATTAATGAGCATACAATACTTAGATATATGATTAATGAGCATACAATACGTTAGATATATGATTAATGAGCATACAATACGTTAGATATATGATTAATGAGCATACAATACATTAGATATATGATTAATGAGCATACAATACGTTAGATATATGATTAATGAGCATACAATACGTTAGATATATGATTAATGAGCATACAATACGTTAGATATATGATTAATGAGCATACAATACTTTAGATATATGATTAATGAGCATACAATACGTTAGATATATGATTAATGAGCATACAATACTTTAGATATATGATTAATGAGCATACAATACGTTAGATATATGATTAATGAGCATACAATACGTTAGATATATGATTAATGAGCATACAATACGTTAGATATATGATTAATGAGCATACAATACGTTAGATATATGATTAATGAGCATACAATACTTTAGATATATGTACCGATTATTTGTATTTTCATGTTGCTACGAGTATTTGTATTTTCATGTTGCTACGAGTATTTGTATTTTCATGTTGCTACGAGTATTTGTATTTTCATGTTGCTACGAGTATTTGTATTTTCATGTTGCTACGATTATTTGTATTTTCATGTTGCTACAATTATTTGTATTTTCATGTTGCTACAATTATTTGTATTTTCATGTTGCTACAATTATTTGTATGTTCATGTTGCTACAATTATTTGTATTTTCATGTTGCTACGAGTATTTGTATTTTCATGTTGCTACGAGTATTTGTATTTTCATGTTGCTACGATTATTTGTATTTTCATGTTGCTACGATTATTTGTATTTTCATGTTGCTACGAGTATTTGTATTTTAATGTTGCTACGATTATTTGTATTTTAATGTTGCTACGATTATTTGTATTTTCATGTTGCTACAATTATTTGTATTTTCATGTTGCTACAATTATTTGTATGTTCATGTTGCTACACTTATTTGTATGTTCATGTTGCTACACTTATTTGTATGTTCATGTTGCTACGATTATTTGTATTTTCATGTTGCTACAATTATTTGTATTTTCATGTTGCTACAATTATTTGTATTTTCATGTTGCTACAATTATTTGTATTTTGCTATTAGAATACAGTTTACCTTTAAAGTCTTTTTTTCGCTGACAATGGAAATCAGACAGGTAAATAAACTATTGAAACTTCAAACCTATCCCAATTTTCACTAATTTCACGTGACACTTCATCAGGCTACCGATACATGCAACGGAATGCTATTGAAACATGGTTCAGCTCTGTCGGTGAAATTACCCTAGACCTGTCGTATGTAAATAGTTTAAATACGGATGTAAATAGACAAATACGGCGAGCATATAGGTTCCACCACTCTAATATGTTGTAAATAAATCAGCAAACATGTTTTCCAAAATGACATATACTTCGTCTGCAACACAAATATATTTACGAATAAATAATGTCATCATAGTCTCACACTTCCATGTTTATGAGTTGCATCTATTATTATACACAAGGGGTCCGTATGAAAAATATTAATGTTCACCGTTTTTCGCCTTTAGGTCCATCCATGTGTTACAGAGGTCCACAGGCACCAGACACACAAAAAAAATAGTTTTGGTCATATAGTAAGTAATGTAAACATTAACTTACTTACTAATACTGACATATGCAAATTCGCATCTCTAAGTATATTTAAAACTAGATTGAAAGAAACGTTTAAAGCACATAATGTACCCAAGCATGTTATATATGACAATATACCACTAGCATTGCTCGCACGCCCGTTTAAGAAACACATGTAGCAATTTAAACAGTTAAATGACGATTAGGCCCCACATAGTGCTAAATCCATAAGGTGTATACTTATCTTTCACTGTAAGCACTTCATTTCGAGCTGTAAGTCGCGAATAAATTCCTTTTTTAAATTCACTGAATTTGGCACCAGAGTATTGCTTCATGCTGTCTAGCTGTCACCCAGCTGTCTAGCTGTTAATTGTGCACTGATTATTGCTTCATGCTGTCTAGCTGTTAATTGTGCACTGATTATTGCTCCATGCTGTCTAGCTGTCACCCAGCTGTCTAGCTGTTAATTGTGCACCGATTATTGCTTCATGCTGTCTAGCTGTCACCCAGCTGTCTAGCTGTTAATTGTGCACTGATTATTGCTTCATGATGTCTAGCTGTCACCCAGCTGTCCAGCTGTTAATTGTGCACTGATTATGAAGCGTGGCTAAATATCACGTCTATAACGACTTCACTGAGACACATTGCATGATAATTTCATCCTGTGAAAGCATCACATTCTCGTGTATTTTATCAGTTTATTCCGTACTCTCTATCAACACGCCTTTTGAGTGGCGTTGACCAGCGTTCTATACACTCGTACATACATGTCACTATGATCACATTAAAGCGACACTACATTAGTGAAAACGCAAATTTCTACAGAATGTATTTTCCTATTATATGGTATAATTCCCCCCCCCACCAATATTTGCCTCAAATACTGAGTATTTCAACCAATAAGCAAACGTCGTATACGCGGTTTGTTGACATATAAAATAATTTAAATATGGTCGACATTCATGCGTAATACAACTCGTGTATCATGAATAACACGATGTATGGTACATATTTATCGTTATATCTCACATGTGTGCCTATGCATATTTATTTGTAGACTAGTCTTAAGTAAATTATCTTTAAACGACAGTATCTCGCATTTAGTATTGACTCCGATGACAAACAAACGTCAATTCAAAAACATGGATGCTCGTTATATGAAATCCTATTTTCAATTTTGAAAGTTTGTAGAACACAAAAACACTGTTTATTGATTCAATGTTAGTGTTCTAATGTATTCGGAAGAATTTGCAGTAGCAACGCATTTATACGTGAAAAAATGCATTTTATTTGCTTTTTGCGATGTAATGTCGCTTTAATATGTGTCTGTTATTACAGACGGATCTGTAATCCAGTGGTTAACACGCTGGACTGGTAATCCAGGGATCGCAGGTTCGATCCCCCGTCTGACCCTAATACAATTAACAGGCTTTCAGGTGGGACGTTAAACCGAGGTCTCGTGTCGGTGCTGTACACCGTACACGTAAAAGCACCAGAGGAGATTCTGGAATGGGGCTCTGTCTGTATCATTACACTATCCTCCAAAAATCTAAAATGACTAATCTCTTCAGGAGGCGTCGCTCATATGGGCAACCTGTAGCGACGATAAATAAACGTAAAGCACACAACTTGTTTGTTATTTGTGTGTTTCAAGTGCCCCCCCCCCCCACAGCTTAGGCCATGTGGCGGCTCTCTACCTATTATTGGTGGCGGAAACTCCCAGGTGTCCCTCCGAGCAGTAATTCGCGAACGGACGGGCACCCGGGTAGAACCATCGAACTTCCGCAAGCCAGCTGGATAGCACAAGCATGAATTCGCCATGCATATTCAATGGGATTCGAACCTGCAACGTTGATGGGCAAGTGATTCTGCCGAGTGTTCATGTACTTATGGCAATGTGTGATTATGCCGAGTGTTCGTGTACTCATGGCAATGTGTGATTCTGCCGAGTGTTCATGTACTCATGGCAATGTGTGATTCTGCCGAGTGTTCGTGTACTCATGGCAATGTGTGATTCTGCCGAGTGTTGATGTGCCCATGGCAATGTGTGATTCTCCCGAGTGTTCGTGTACTCATGGCAATGTGTGATTCTGTCGAGTGTTCATGTGCCCATGGCAATGCGTGATTCTCTCGAGTGTTCATGTGCCCATGGCAATGTGTGATTCTCCCGAGTGTTCGTGTACTCATGGCATTGTGTGATTCTGTCGAGTGTTCATGTGCCCATGGCAATGCGTGATTCTCCCGAGTGTTCATGTGCCCATGGCAATGTGTGATTCTCCCGAGTGTTCGTGTACCCATGGCAATGCATGATTCTGTCGAGTGTTCATGTACTCATGGCAATGCGTGATTCTCCCGAGTGTTCATGTACTCATGGCAATGCGTGACTCTCCCGAGTGTTCATGTAGTCATGGCAATGCGTGATTCTCCCGAGTGTTCATGTACGCATGGCAATGCGTGATTCTTCCGAGTGTTCATGTACTCATGGCAATGCGCGATTCTCCCGAGTGTTCGTGTACCCATGGCAATGCATGATTCTGTCGAGTGTTCATGTACTCATGGCAATGCGCGATTCTCCCGAGTGTTCGTGTACTCATGGCAATGCGTGATTCTCCCGAGTGTTCATGTACTCATGGCAATGCGTGATTCTTCCGAGTGTTCATGTACTCATGGCAATGCGTGATTCTCCCGAGTGTTCGTGTACTCATGGCAATGTGCGATTCTTCCGAGTGTTCATGTACTCATGGCAATGCGCGATTCTCCCCAAGTGTTGGTGTACTCGTGGAAATGCGTGATTCTGCCGAATGTTCATGTGCCCATGGCAATGCGTGATTTTCCCGAGTGTTCATGTACTCGTGTACCCAAAGTGCCCCGAGTACCCAAAGTGAGGCGATACATATAGTTTTGATGCATCACCCCGAGTACACAAAGTACTGCGATACATATAGTTCTGATGCATCACCCCGAGTACCCAAAGTGATGCGATACATATAGTTCTGATGCATCACCCCGAGTACCCAAAGTGAGGCGATACATATAGTTCTGAGGCATCACCCCGAGTACCCAAAGTGAGGCGATACATATAGTTCTGAGGCATCACCCCGAGTACCCAAAGTGAGGCGATACATATAGTTCTGAGGCATCACCTGTAGTACACAAAGTGAGGGGATACATATAGTTCTGAGGCATCACCCCGAGTACCCAAAGTGAGGAGATACATAGAGTTCTGAGGCATAACCCCGAGTACCCAAAGTACGGCCATACATATAGTTCTGAGGCATCACCCCGAGTACCCAAAGTACGGCGATACATATAGTTCTGAGGTATCACCCCGAGTACCCAAAGTGAGGAGATACATATAGTTCTGATGCATCACCCCGAGTACCCAAAGTGAGGAGAGACATATAGTTCTGATGCATCACCCCGAGTACCCAAAGTACGGCGATACATATAGTTCTGATGCATCACCCCGAGTACCCAAAGCGAGGCGATACAATTAGTTCTGAAGCATCACCCATGGGTATCCAATGTCAGTGTATGTAGCTATACTTGTCAAGACTTCCAATGCCAGGGTATGTAGCTATACTTGTCGAGACGTCCAATGTCAAGATATGTAGCTATACTTGTCGAGACATCCAATGTCAGGATATGTAGCTATACTTGTCGAGACATCCAATGTCAGGATATGTAGCTATACGTGTCGAGACGTCCAATGTCAGGATATGTAGCTATACTTGTAGAGATATCCAATGTCAGGATATATAGCTATACTTGTCGATACATCCAATGTCAGGATATGTAGCTATACTTGTCGAGACATCCAATGTCAGGATATGTAGCTATACTTGTCGATACATCCAATGTCAGGACATGTAGCTGTACTTGTCGAGACATCCAATGTCAGGACATGTAGCTATACTTGTCGAGATATCCAATGTCAGGATATGTAGCTATACTTGTCGAGATATCCAATGTCACGATATGTAGCTATACGTGTCGAGATATCCAATGTCAGGGTATGTAGCTATACGTGTCGAGATATCCAATGTCAGGATATGTAGCTATACTTGTCGAGACATCCAATGTCAGGGTATGTAGCTATACTTTTCGAGGCATCTAATGTCAGGATATGTAGCTATACTTGTCGAGACATCCAATGTCAGGGTATGTAGCTATACTTGTCGAGACATCCAATGTCAGGATATGTAGCTATACTTGTCGAGACATCCAATGTCAGGATATGTAGCTGTACTTGTCGAGACATCCAATGTCAGGATATGTAGCTATACTTGTCGAGACATCCAATGTCAGGATATGTAGCTATACTTGTCGAGACATCCAATGTCAGGATATGTAGCTATACTTGTCGATACACCCAATGTCAGGATATGTAGCTATACTTGTCGAGACATCCAATGTCAGGATATGTAGCTATACTTGTCGAGACATCCAATGTCAGGATATGTAGCTATACTTGTCGAGATATCCAATGCCAGGATATGTAGCTACACTTGTCGAGATATCCAATGTCAGGATATGTAGCTATACTTGTCGAGACATCCAATGTCAGGATATGTAGCTATACTTGTCGATACATCCAATGTCAGGATATGTAGCTATACTTGTCGAGACATCCAATGTCAGGATATGTAGCTATACTTGTCGAGACATCCAATGTCAGGATATGTAGCTATACTTGTCGAGACATCCAATGTCAGGATATGTAGCTATACTTGTCGAGATATCCAATGTCAGGATATGTAGCTATACTTGTAGATACACCCAATGTCAGGATATGTAGCTATACTTGTAGATACACCCAATGTCAGGATATGTAGCTATACTTGTCGAGACATCCAATGTCAGGATATGTAGCTATACTTGTCGAGGCATCCAATGTCAGGATATGTAGCTATACTTGTCAAGACATCCAATGTCAGGATATGTAGCTATACTTGTCGAGGCATCCAATGTCAGGATATGTAGCTATACTTGTAGAGATATCCAAAGCCAGGATATGTAGCTATACTTGTAGATACATCCAATGCCAGGATATGTAGCTATACTTGTAGAGACATCCAATGCCAGGATATGTAGCTATACTTGTCGAGGCATCCAATGTCAGTGTATGTAGCTATACTTGTCGATACATCCAATGCCAGGATATGTAGCTATACTTGTCGAGACATCCAATGTCAGGATATGTAGCTATACTTGTAGACACCCAATGTCAGGACATGTAGCTATACTTGTCGATACATCCAATGTCAGGATATGTAGCTATACTTGTCGAGACATCCAATGTCAGGATATGTAGCTATACTTGTCGAGGCATCCAATGTCAGGATATGTAGCTATACTTGTAGACATCCAATGTCAGGACATGTAGCTATACTTGTCGATACATCCAATGCCAGGATATGTAGCTATACTTGTCGAAACATCCAATGCCAGGATATGTAGCTATACTTGTCGATACATCCAATGCCAGGATATGTAGCTATACTTGTAGAGACATCCAATGTCAGTGTATGTAGCTATACTTGTCGAAACATCCAATGCCAGGATATGTAGCTATACTTGTAGAGACATCCAATGTCAGGGTATGTAGCTATACTTGCCGAGACATCCAATGTCAGGATATGTAGCTATACTTGTCGATACACCCAATGTCAGGATATGTAGCTATACTTGTCGAGACATCCAATGTCAGGATATGTAGCTATACTTGTAGACACCCAATGTCAGGACATGTAGCTATACTTGTCGATACACCCAATGTCAGGATATGCAGCTATACTTGTCGATACACCCACTGTCAGGATATGTAGCTATACTTGTCGAGGCATCCAATGTCAGGGTATGTATCTATACTTGTCGAGGCATCCAATGTCAGGATATGTAGCTATACTTGTCGAGGCATCCAATGTCAGGATATGTAGCTATACGTGTCAAGACATCCAATTTCAGGATATGTAGCTTTACTTGTCAATACATCCAATGTCAGGATATGTAGCTATACTTGTCGAGACATCCAATGTCAGGATATGTAGCTATACTTGTCGAGGCATCCAATGTCAGGATATGTAGCTATACGTGTCAAGACATCCAATATCAGGATATGTAGCTATAGTTGTAGATACATCCAATGTCAGGATATGTAGCTATACTTGTCGAGATATCCAATGTCAGGATATGTACCTATACTTGTCGATACATCCAATGTCAGGATATGTAGCTATACTTGTCGAGACATCCAATGCCAGAATATGTAGCTATACTTGTCGAGGCATCCAATATCAGGATATGTAGCTATACTTGTCGAGACATCTAATGTCAGGATATGTAGCTATACTTGTCGATACATCCAATGTCAGGATATGTAGCTATACGTGTCGATACATCCAATGTCAGTATATTTAGCTATACTTGTCGAGACATCCAATGTCAGGATATGTAGCTATAATTGTAGATACATCCAATGTCAGGATATGTAGCTATACTTGTCGATACATCCAATGTCAGGATATGTAGCTATACTTGTAGACACCCAATGTCAGGACATGTAGCTATACTTGTCGATACACCCAATGTCAGGATATGCAGCTATACTTGTCGATACACCCAATGTCAGGATATGTAGCTATACTTGTCGAGGCATCCAATGTCAAAGTATGTAACTATACTTGTCGAGGCATCCAATGTCAGGATATGTAGCTATACTTGTCGAGATATCCAATGCCAGGATATGTAGCTATACTTGTCGAGATATCCAATGTCAGGATATGTAGCTATCCTTGTCGATACATCCAATGCCAGGATATGTAGCTATACTTGTCGAGACATCCAATGTCAGGATATGTAGCTATACTTGTCGATACATCCAATGCCAGGATATGTAGCTATACTTGTGGAGACATCCAATGCCAGGATATGTAGCTATACTTGTCGATACATCCAATGCCAGGATATGTAGCTATACTTGTCGAGATATCCAATGTCAGGATATGTAGCTATACTTGTCGAGACATCCAATGTCAGGATATGTAGCTATACTTGTCGATACATCCAATGTCAGGATATGTAGCTATACTTGTCGAGATATCCAATGCCAGGATATGTAGCTATACTTGTCGAGGCATCCAATGCCAGGATATGTAGCTATACTTGTCGAGGCATCCAATGTCAGGATATGTAGCTATACTTGTCGAGACATCCAATGTCAGGATATGTAGCTATACTTGTAGATACATCCAATGTCAGGATATGTAGCTATACTTGTCGAGACATCCAATGTCAGGATATGTAGCTATACTTGTAGATACATCCAATGCCAGGATATGTAGCTATACTTGTAGAGACATCCAATGTCAGGATATGTAGCTATACTTGTAGAGACATCCAATGCCAGGATATGTAGCTATACTTGTAGAGACATCCAATGTCAGGGTATGTAGCTATACTTGTAGAGACATCCAATGCCAGGATATGTAGCTATACTTGTCGAGACATCCAATGTCAGGATATGTAGCTATACTTGTAGACATCCAATGTCAGGACATGTAGCTATACTTGTCGATACATCCAATGTCAGGATATGTAGCTATACTTGTCGATACATCCAATTCAGGATATGTAGCTATATTGTCGATGCATCCAATGTCAGGATATGTAGCTATACTTGTCGAGACATCCAATGTCAGGATATGTAGCTATACTTGTCGAGGCATCCAATGTCAGGATATGTAGCTATACTTGTCGATACATCCAATGTCAGGATATGTAGCTATACTTGTCGAGGCATCCAATGTCAGGATATGTAGCTATACTTGTCGAGGCATCCAATATCAGGATATGTAGCTATACTTGTAGATACATCCAATGTCAGGATATGTAGCTATACTTGTCGAGATATCCAATGTCAGGATATGTAGCTATACTTGTCGATACATCCAATGTCAGGATATGTAGCTATACTTGTCGAGACATCCAATGCCAGGATATGTAGCTATACTTGTCGAGGCATCCAATGTCAGGATATGTAGCTATACTTGTCGAGACATCCAATGTCAGGATATGTAGCTATACTTGTCGAGGCATCCAATGTCAGGATATGTAGCTATACTTGTCGAGGCATCCAATGTCAGGATATGTAGCTATACTTGTAGATACACCCAATGTCAGGATATGTAGCTATACTTGTCGATACATCCAATGTCAGGATATGTAGCTATACTTGTCGATACATCCAATGTCAGGATATGTAGCTATACTTGTCGAGACATCCAATGTCAGGATATGTAGCTATACTTGTCGATACATCCAATGTCAGGATATGTAGCTATACTTGTCGAGACATCCAATGTCAGGATATGTAGCTATACTTGTCGAGGCATCCAATGTCAGGATATGTAGCTATACTTGTAGAGACATCCAATGTCAGGATATGTAGCTATACTTGTCGAGACATCCAATGTCAGGATATGTAGCTATACTTGTAGACATCCAATGTCAGGATATGTAGCTATACTTGTCGATACATCCAATGTCAGGATATGTAGCTATACTTGTCGAGACATCCAATGTCAGGATATGTAGCTATACTTGTAGACACCCAATGTCAGGACATGTAGCTATACTTGTCGATACACCCAATGTCAGGATATGTAGCTATACTTGTCGATACATCCAATGTCAGGATATGTAGCTATACTTGTCGATACATCCAATGTCAGGATATGTAGCTATACTTGTCTAGGCATCCAATGTCAGGATATGTAGCTATACTTGTCGAGGCATCCAATATCAGGATATGTAGCTATACTTGTAGATACATCCAATGTCAGGATATGTAGCTATACTTGTCGAGATATCCAATGTCAGGATATGTAGCTATACTTGTCGATACATCCAATGTCAGGATATGTAGCTATACTTGTCGAGACATCCAATGCCAGGATATGTAGCTATACTTGTCGAGGCATCCAATGTCAGGATATGTAGCTATACTTGTCGAGACATCCAATGTCAGGATATGTAGCTATACTTGTCGAGACATCCAATGTCAGGATATGTAGCTATACTTGTCGAGGCATCCAATGTCAGGATATGTAGCTATACTTGTCGAGACATCCAATGCCAGGATATGTAGCTATACTTGTCGAGATATCCAATGCCAGGATATGTAGCTATACTTGTCGAGACATGCAATGTCAGGATATGTAGCTATACTTGTCGAGACATGCAATGTCAGGATATGTAGCTATACTTGTAGATACACCCAATGTCAGAATGTAGCTATACTTGTAGAACATCCAATGCAGGATATGTAGCTATACTAGTAGAGATATCCAATGTCAGGATATGTAGCTATACTTGTAGAGACATCCAATGTCAGGATATGTAGCTATACTTGTCGAGACATCCAATGTCAGGATATGTAGCTATACTAGTAGAGATATCCAATGTCAGGATATGTAGCTATACTTGTAGAGACATCCAATGTCAGGATATGTAGCTATACTTGTAGAGACATCCAATGCCAGGATATGTAGCTATACTTGTAGAGACATCCAATGTCAGGGTATGTAGCTATACTTGTAGAGACATCCAATGCCAGGATATGTAGCTATACTTGTAGAGACATCCAATGTCAGTGTATGTAGCTATACTTGTCGAGACATCCAATGTCAGGATATGTAGCTATACTTGTAGACATCCAATGTCAGGACATGTAGCTATACTTGTCGATACATCCAATGCCAGGATATGTAGCTATACTTGTAGATACATCCAATGCCAGGATATGTAGCTATACTTGTAGAGACATCCAATGTCAGGGTATGTAGCTATACTTGCCGAGACATCCAATGTCAGGATATGTAGCTATACTTGTAGACATCCAATGTCAGGATATGTAGCAATACTTGTCGATACACTAAATGTCAGGATATGTAGCTATACTTGTCGAGACATCCAATGTCAGGATATGTAGCTATACTTGTAGACACCCAATGTCAGGACATGTAGCTATACTTGTCGATACACCCAATGTCAGGATATGTAGCTATACTTGTCGATACACAGAATCCAATTCAGGATATGTAGCTATATTGTCGAGGCATCCAATGTCAGGATATGTAGCTATACTTGTCGAGACATCCAATGTCAGGATATGTAGCTATACTTGTCGAGGCATCCAATGTCAGGATATGTAGCTATACTTGTCGAGGCATCCAATGTCAGGATATGTAGCTATACTTGTCGATACATCCAATGTCAGGATATGTAGCTATACTTGTCGATATCCAATGTCAGGATATGTAGCTATACTTGTCGATACATCCAATGTCAGGATATGTAGCTATACTTGTCGAGACATCCAATGTCAGGATATGTAGCTATACTTGTCGAGGCATCCAATGTCAGGATATGTAGCTATACTTGTCGAGACATCCAATGTCAGGATATGTAGCTATACTTGTCGAGGCATCCAATGTCAGGATATGTAGCTATACTTGTCGAGACATCCAATGTCAGGATATGTAGCTATACTTGTCGATACATCCAATGTCAGGATATGTAGCTATACTTGTCGATACATCCAATGTCAGGATATGTAGCTATACTTGTCGAGACATCCAATGTCAGGATATGTAGCTATACTTGTCGAGACATCCAATGTCAGGATATGTAGCTATACTTGTCGAGACATCCAATGTCAGGATATGTAGCTATACTTGTCGAGACATCCAATGTCAGGATATGTAGCTATACTTGTCGAGACATCCAATGTCAGGATATGTAGCTATACTTGTCGAGACATCCAATGTCAGGATATGTAGCTATACTTGTCGAGACATCCAATGTCAGGATATGTAGCTATACTTGTAGACATCCAATGTCAGGATATGTAGCTATACTTGTCGAGACACAATGTCAGGATATGTAGCTATACTTGTCGAACCCAATGCAGGATATGTATACTGTGAGCATCCAATGTCAGGATATGTAGCTATACTTGTCGAGACATCCAATGTCAGGATATGTAGCTATACTTGTCGAGACATCCAATGTCAGGATATGTAGCTATACTTGTAGACATCCAATGTCAGGATATGTAGCTATACTTGTCGAGACATCCAATGTCAGGATATGTAGCTATACTTGTAGACATCCAATGTCAGGATATGTAGCTATACTTGTAGAGACATCCAATGTCAGGATATGTAGCTATACTTGTAGACATCCAATGTCAGGATATGTAGCTATACTTGTCGAGACATCCAATGTCAGGATATGTAGCTATACTTGTAGACATCCAATGTCAGGATATGTAGCTATACTTGTCGAGACATCCAATGTCAGGATATGTAGCTATACTTGTCGAGACATCCAATGTCAGGATATGTAGCTATACTTGTCGAGACATCCAATGTCAGGATATGTAGCTATACTTGTAGACATCCAATGTCAGGATATGTAGCTATACTTGTCGAGACATCCAATGTCAGGATATGTAGCTATACTTGTCGAGACATCCAATGTCAGGATATGTAGCTATACTTGTAGACATCCAATGTCAGGATATGTAGCTATACTTGTCGAGACATCCAATGTCAGGATATGTAGCTATACTTGTAGACATCCAATGTCAGGATATGTAGCTATACTTGTCGAGACATCCAATGTCAGGATATGTAGCTATACTTGTCGAGACATCCAATGTCAGGATATGTAGCTATACTTGTAGACATCCAATGTCAGGATATGTAGCTATACTTGTCGAGACATCCAATGTCAGGATATGTAGCTATACTTGTCGAGACATCCAATGTCAGGATATGTAGCTATACTTGTCGAGACATCCAATGTCAGGATATGTAGCTATACTTGTCGAGACATCCAATGTCAGGATATGTAGCTATACTTGTCGAGACATCCAATGTCAGGATATGTAGCTATACTTGTCGAGACATCCAATGTCAGGATATGTAGCTATACTTGTAGACATCCAATGTCAGGACATGTAGCTATACTTGTCGATACATCCAATGTCAGGATATGTAGCTATACTTGTCGATACATCCAATGTCAGGATATGTAGCTATACTTGTCGAGGCATCCAATGTCAGGATATGTAGCTATACTTGTCGAGACATCCAATGTCAGGATATGTAGCTATACTTGTCGATACATCCAATGTCAGGATATGTAGCTATACTTGTCGAGACATCCAATGTCAGGATATGTAGCTATACTTGTCGAGACATCCAATGTCAGGATATGTAGCTATACTTGTCGAGACATCCAATGTCAGGATATGTAGCTATACTTGTCGATACATCCAATGTCAGGATATGTAGCTATACTTGTCGAGACATCCAATGTCAGGATATGTAGCTATACTTGTCGAGGCATCCAATGTCAGGATATGTAGCTATACTTGTCGAGACATCCAATGTCAGGATATGTAGCTATACTTGTCGATTGTCGAGACATCCAATGTCAGGATATGTAGCTATACTTGTCGAGACATCCAATGTCAGGATATGTAGCTATACTTGTCGATACATCCAATGTCAGGATATGTAGCTATACTTGTCGAGACATCCAATGTCAGGATATGTAGCTATACTTGTAGACACCCAATGTCAGGATATGTAGCTATACTTGTCGAGGCATCCAATGTCAGGATATGTAGCTATACTTGTCGAGACATCCAATGTCAGGATATGTAGCTATACTTGTCGAGATATCCAATGCCAGGATATGTAGCTATACTTGTCGAGACATCCAATGTCAGGATATGTAGCTATACTTGTAGACATCCAATGTCAGGATATGTAGCTATACTTGTAGAGACATCCAATGTCAGGATATGTAGCTATACTTGTAGAGACATCCAATGTCAGGATATGTAGCTATACTTGTCGAGACATCCAATGTCAGGATATGTAGCTATACTTGTCGAGACATCCAATGTCAGGATATGTAGCTATACTTGTCGAGACATCCAATGTCAGGATATGTAGCTATACTTGTCGATACATCCAATGTCAGGATATGTAGCTATACTTGTCGAGACATCCAATGTCAGGATATGTAGCTATACTTGTCGAGACATCCAATGTCAGGATATGTAGCTATACTTGTCGAGACATCCAATGTCAGGATATGTAGCTATACTTGTAGACATCCAATGTCAGGATATGTAGCTATACTTGTAGAGACATCCAATGTCAGGATATGTAGCTATACTTGTAGAGACATCCAATGTCAGGATATGTAGCTATACTTGTCGAGACATCCAATGTCAGGATATGTAGCTATACTTGTCGAGACATCCAATGTCAGGATATGTAGCTATACTTGTCGAGACATCCAATGTCAGGATATGTAGCTATACTTGTCGAGACATCCAATGTCAGGATATGTAGCTATACTTGTCGAGACATCCAA
>CM026399.1:38351613-38420131 GCA_014843695.1 Archivesica marissinica
AACATGTATATAGTATATATATGGGGTCTCCGTGTGCCAGGGTCGTTGGCTTCAAACATGTATATAGTATATATATGGGGTCTCCGTGTGCCAGGGTCGTTGGCTTCAAACATGTATATAGTATATATATGGGGTATCCGTGTTTGGTGTTCAACGTCGTGGTTCAACATCGCACCCACAGCCTAGGTCCTGCTGCTTGGGATTCAACGTCGCACCAACAGCCTAGGTCCTGCTGCTTAGGGTTCAACGTCGCACCAACAGCCTAGGTCTTGCTGCTTGGTGTTCAACGTCGCACCAACAGCCTAGGTCCTGCTGCTTGGGATTCAACGTCGCACCAACAGCCTAGGTCCTGCTGCTTAGGGTTCAACGTCGCACCAACAGCCTAGGTCCTGCTGCTTAGGGTTCAACGTCGCACCAACAGCCTAGGTCTTGCTGCTTGGTGTTCAACGTCGCACCAACAGCCTAGGTCATGCTGCTTGGTGTTCAGCGTCGCACCAACAGCCTAGGTCTTGCTGCTTGGTGTTCAACGTCACACCAACAGCCTAGGTCTTGCTGCTTGGGGTTCAACGTCGCACCAACAGCCTAGGTCATGCTGCTAGGGGTTCAACGTCGCACCAACAGCCTAGGTCATGCTGCTTGGTGTTCAACGTCGCACCAACAGCCTAGCTCATGCTGCTAGGGGTTCAACGTCGCACCAACAGCCTAGGTCTTGCTGCTTGGTGTTCAACGTCGCACCAACAGCCTAGGTCTTGCGGCTTGGGCTTCAGCGTCGCATCAACAGCCTAAATCATGCTGTTTAGGGTTCAACGTCGCACCAACAGCCTAGGTCTTGCGGCTCAACGTCGCACCAACAGCCTAGGTATTGCGGCTTGGGGTTCAACGTCGCTCCAGCAGCCTAGGTCTTGCTGCTTGGGGTTCAATATCGCACCAACATCATAGGTCTTGCTGCTTGGGGTTCAACATAGCACCAACAGCCTAGGTATTGCTGCTTAGGGTTCAACGTCGCACCAACAGCCTAGGTATTGCTGCTTAGGGTTCAATATTGCACCAACAGCCTACGTCATGCAGCTTGGGGTCCAACGTCGCACCAACAGTCTAGGTCTTGCTGCTTTGGGTTCAACGTCGCACCAACAGTCTAGGTCCTGCTGCTTGGGGTTCAACGTCGCACCAACAGTCTAGGTCCTGCTGCTTGGGGTTCAATATCGCACCAACAGCCTAGGTCATGCTGCTTGAGGTTCAACGTTGCATCAACAGCATAGGTCTTGCTGCTTGGGGTTCAATATCGCACCAACAGCCTAGGTCATGCTGCTTGGTGTTCAACGTCACACCAACAGCCTAGGTCATGCTGCTTGGGGATCAACGTCGCACCAACAGCCTAGGTCTTGCTGCTTGGTGTTCAACGTCGCACCAACAGCCTAGGTCTTGCGGCTTGGGGTTCAACGTCGCATCAACAACCTAGGTCATGCTGTTTAGAGTTCAACGTCGCACCAACAGCCTAGGTCTTGCGGCTCAACGTCGCACCAACAGCCTAGGTCTTGCGGCTTGGGGTTCAACGTCGAACCCTAGCTGATTGGGGTTCAATATCGCACCAACATCATAGGTATTGCTGCTTGGGGTTCAATATCGCACCAACAGCCTAGGTCTTGCTGCTTGGGGTTCGACGTCGCACCAACAGGTTAGGTCCTGCTGCTTGGGGTTCAATATCGCACCAACAGCCTAGTTATTGCTGCTTAGGGTTCAATATTGCACCAACAGCCTAGGTCATGCAGCGTGGGGTCCAACGTCGCACCAACAGTCTAGGTCTTGCTGCTTTGGGTTCAACGTCGCACCAACAGTCTAGGTCCTGCTGCTTGGGGTTCAACGTCGCACCAACAGCCTATGTCCTGCTGCTTGGGGTCCAACGTCGCACCAACAGTCTAGGTCCTGCTGCTTGGGGTTCAACGTCGCACCAACAGTCTAGGTCTTGCTGCTTGGGGTTCAACGTCGCACCAACAGTCTAGGTGCTGCTGCTTGTGGTTCAATATCGCGCCAACAGTCTAGGTCCTGCTGCTTGGGGTTCAACGTCGCACCAACAGCCTAGGTCATGCTGCTTGGTGTTCAACGTCGCACCAACAGCCTAGGTCTTGCTGCTTGGTGTTCAACGTCGCACCAACAGCCTAGGTCATGCTGCTTGGTGTTCAACGTCACACCAACAGCCTAGGTCTTGCTGCTTAGGGTTCAATATTGCACCAACAGCCTAGGTCATGCAGCTTGGGGTCCAATGTCGCTCCAACAGCCTAGGTCTTGCTGCTTGGTGTTCAACGTCGCACCAACAGCCTAGGTCATGCTGCTAGGTGTTCAACGTCGCACCAACAGTCTAGGTCATGCTGCTTGGGGTTCAACGTCGCACCAACAGCCTAGGTCTTGCTGCTTGGTGTTCAATGTCGCACCAACAGCCTAGGTCTTGCGGCTTGGGGTTCAACGTCGCATCAACAGCTTAGGTCATGCTGTTTAGGGTTCAACGTCGCACCAACAGCCTAGGTCTTGCGGCTCAACGTCGCACCAACAGCCTAGGTCTTGCGGCTTGGGGTTCAACGTCGCACCAGCAGCCTAGCTGATTGGGGTTCAATATCGCACCAACATCATAGGTATTGCTGCTTGGTGTTCAACGTCGCACCAACAGCCTAGGTCTTGCTGCTTGGTGTTCAACGTCGCACCAACAGCCTAGGTCATGCTGCTTGGTGTTCAACGTCGCACCAACAGCCTAGGTCCTGCTGCTTGGGATTCAACGTCGCACCAACAGCCTAGGTCATGCTGCTTAGGGTTCAACGTCGCACCAACAGCCTAGGTCTTGCTGCTTGGTGTTCAACGTCGCACCAACAGCCTAGGTCCTGCTGCTTGGGATTCAACGTCGCACCAACAGCCTAGGTCATGCTGCTTAGGGTTCAACGTCGCACCAACAGCCTAGGTCTTGCTGCTTGGTGTTCAACGTCGCACCAACAGCCTAGGTCTTGCGGCTTGGGGTTCAACGTCGCATCAACAGCCTAGGTCATGCTGCTTAGGGTTCAACGTCGCACCAACAGCCTAGGTCCCCAACCACAACACCACCCAACCCACCACACCACAACCACCAACACATTGCTGCTTGGTGTTCAACATCACACCAACAGCCTAGGTCTTGCTGCTTGGGGTTCAACGTCGCACCAACAGCCTAGGTCATGCTGCTAGGGGTTCAACGTCGCACCAACAGCCTAGGTCATGCTGCTTGGTGTTCAACGTCGCACCAACAGCCTAGCTCATGCTGCTAGGGGTTCAACGTCGCACCAACAGCCTAGGTCTTGCTGCTTGGTGTTCAACGTCGCACCAACAGCCTAGGTCTTGCGGCTTGGGCTTCAGCGTCGCATCAACAGCCTAAATCATGCTGTTTAGGGTTCAACGTCGCACCAACAGCCTAGGTCTTGCGGCTCAACGTCGCACCAACAGCCTAGGTATTGCGGCTTGGGGTTCAACGTCGCTCCAGCAGCCTAGGTCTTGCTGCTTGGGGTTCAATATCGCACCAACATCATAGGTCTTGCTGCTTGGGGTTCAACATAGCACCAACAGCCTAGGTATTGCTGCTTAGGGTTCAACGTCGCACCAACAGCCTAGGTATTGCTGCTTAGGGTTCAATATTGCACCAACAGCCTACGTCATGCAGCTTGGGGTCCAACGTCGCACCAACAGTCTAGGTCTTGCTGCTTTGGGTTCAACGTCGCACCAACAGTCTAGGTCCTGCTGCTTGGGGTTCAACGTCGCACCAACAGTCTAGGTCCTGCTGCTTGGGGTTCAATATCGCACCAACAGCCTAGGTCATGCTGCTTGAGGTTCAACGTTGCATCAACAGCATAGGTCTTGCTGCTTGGGGTTCAATATCGCACCAACAGCCTAGGTCATGCTGCTTGGTGTTCAACGTCACACCAACAGCCTAGGTCTTGCTGCTTGGTGTTCAACGTCGCACCAACAGCCTAGGTCATGCTGCTTGGTGTTCAACGTCGCACCAACAGCCTAGGTCATGCTGCTTGGGGATCAACGTCGCACCAACAGCCTAGGTCTTGCTGCTTGGTGTTCAACGTCGCACCAACAGCCTAGGTCTTGCGGCTTGGGGTTCAACGTCGCATCAACAACCTAGGTCATGCTGTTTAGAGTTCAACGTCGCACCAACAGCCTAGGTCTTGCGGCTCAACGTCGCACCAACAGCCTAGGTCTTGCGGCTTGGGGTTCAACGTCGAACCCTAGCTGATTGGGGTTCAATATCGCACCAACATCATAGGTATTGCTGCTTGGGGTTCAATATCGCACCAACAGCCTAGGTCTTGCTGCTTGGGGTTCGACGTCGCACCAACAGGTTAGGTCCTGCTGCTTGGGGTTCAATATCGCACCAACAGCCTAGTTATTGCTGCTTAGGGTTCAATATTGCACCAACAGCCTAGGTCATGCAGCGTGGGGTCCAACGTCGCACCAACAGTCTAGGTCTTGCTGCTTTGGGTTCAACGTCGCACCAACAGTCTAGGTCCTGCTGCTTGGGGTTCAACGTCGCACCAACAGCCTATGTCCTGCTGCTTGGGGTCCAACGTCGCACCAACAGTCTAGGTCCTGCTGCTTGGGGTTCAACGTCGCACCAACAGTCTAGGTCTTGCTGCTTGGGGTTCAACGTCGCACCAACAGTCTAGGTGCTGCTGCTTGGGGTTCAATATCGCGCCAACAGTCTAGGTCCTGCTGCTTGGGGTTCAACGTCGCACCAACAGCCTAGGTCATGCTGCTTGGTGTTCAACGTCGCACCAACAGCCTAGGTCTTGCTGCTTGGTGTTCAACGTCGCACCAACAGCCTAGGTCATGCTGCTTGGTGTTCAACGTCACACCAACAGCCTAGGTCTTGCTGCTTAGGGTTCAATATTGCACCAACAGCCTAGGTCATGCAGCTTGGGGTCCAATGTCGCTCCAACAGCCTAGGTCTTGCTGCTTGGTGTTCAACGTCGCACCAACAGCCTAGGTCATGCTGCTAGGTGTTCAACGTCGCACCAACAGTCTAGGTCATGCTGCTTGGGGTTCAACGTCGCACCAACAGCCTAGGTCTTGCTGCTTGGTGTTCAATGTCGCACCAACAGCCTAGGTCTTGCGGCTTGGGGTTCAACGTCGCATCAACAGCTTAGGTCATGCTGTTTAGGGTTCAACGTCGCACCAACAGCCTAGGTCTTGCGGCTCAACGTCGCACCAACAGCCTAGGTCTTGCGGCTTGGGGTTCAACGTCGCACCAGCAGCCTAGCTGATTGGGGTTCAATATCGCACCAACATCATAGGTATTGCTGCGTGGGGTTCAATATCGCACCAACAGCCTAGGTCTTGCTGCTTGGGGTTCAACGTCGCACCAACAGCCTAGGTCATGCTGCTAGGGGTTCAACGTCGCACCAACAGCCTAGGTCATGCTGCTTGGTGTTCAACGTCGCACCAACAGCCTAGCTCATGCTGCTAGGGGTTCAACGTCGCACCAACAGCCTAGGTCTTGCTGCTTGGTGTTCAACGTCGCACCAACAGCCTAGGTATTGCGGTTTGGGCTTCAGCGTCGCATCAACAGCCTAAGTCATGCTGTTTAGGGTTCAACGTCGCACCAACAGCCTAGGTCTTGCGGCTCAACGTCGCACCAACAGCCTAGGTATTGCGGCTTGGGGTTCAACGTCGCTCCAGCAGCCTAGGTATTGCTGCTTGGGGTTCAATATCGCACCAACATCATAGGTATTGCTGCTTGGGGTTCAACATCGCACCAACAGCCTAGATATTGCTGCTTAGGGTTCAACGTCGCACCAACAGCCTAGGTCTTGCTGCTTAGGGTTCAATATTGCACCAACAGCCTAGGTCATGCAGCTTGGGGTCCAACGTCGCACCAACAGTCTAGGTCTTGCTGCTTTGGGTTCAACGTCGCACCAACAGTCTAGGTCCTGCTGCTTGGGGTTCAACGTCGCACCAACAGTCTAGGTCCTGCTGCTTGGGTTCAATATCGCAGCAACAGCCTAGGTCATGCTGCTTGAGGTTCAACGTTGCATCAACAGCCTAGGTCGTGCTGCTTGGGGTTCAATATCGCACCAACAGCCTAGGTCTTGCTGCTTGGGGTTCAATATCGCACCAACAGCCTAGGTCATGTTGCTTGGTGTTCAACGTCGCACCAACAGCCTAGGTCTTGCTGCTTGGTGTTCAACGTCGCACCAACAGCCTAGGTCATGCTGCTTGGTGTTCAACGTCGCACCAACAGCCTAGGTCATGCTGCTTGGGGTTCAACGTCGCACCAACAGCCTAGGTCTTGCTGCTTGGTGTTCAACGTCGCACCAACAGCCTAGGTCTTGAGGCTTGGGGTTCAACGTCGCATCAACAACCTAGGTCATGCTGTTTAGAGTTCAACGTCGCACCAACAGCCTAGGTCTTGCGGCTCAACGTCGCACCAACAGCCTAGGTATTGAGGCTTGGGGTTCAACGTCGCACCCTAACTGATTGGGGTTCAATATCGCACCAACATCATAGGTATTGCTGCTTGGGGTTCAATATCGCACCAACAGCCTAGGTATTGCTGCTTGGGGTTCAACGTCGCACCAACAGGTTAGGTCCTGCTGCTTGGGGTTCAATATCGCACCAACAGCCTAGTTATTGCTGCGTAGGGTTCAATATTGCACCAACAGCCTAGGTCATGCAGCGTGGGGTCCAACGTCGCACCAACAGTCTAGGTCTTGCTGCTTTGGGTTCAACATCGCACCAACAGTCTAGGTCCTGCTGCTTGGGGTTCAACGTCGCACCAACAGCCTATGTCCTGCTGCTTGGGGTCCAACGTCGCACCAACAGTCTAGGTCCTGCTGCTTGGGGTTCAACGTCGCACCAACAGTATAGGTCTTGCTGCTTGGGGTTCAACGTCGCACCAACATTCTAGGTCCTGCTGCTTGGGGTTCAATATCGCGCCAACAGTCTAGGTCCTGCTGCTTGGGGTTCAACGTCGCACCAACAGCCTAGGTCATGCTGCTTGGTGTTCAACGTCGCACCAACAGCCTAGGTCTTGCTGCTTGGTGTTCAACGTAGCACCAGCAGCCTAGGTCTTGCTGCTTGGGATTCAATATCGCACCAACATCATAGGTCTTGCTGCTTGGTGTTCAACATCGCACCAACAGCCTAGGTCTTGCTGCTTAGGGTTCAATATTGCACCAACAGCCTAGGTCATGCAGCATGGGGTCCAACATCGCACCAACAGTCTAGGTCTTGCTGCTTTGGCTTCAACGTCGCACCAACAGTCTAGGTCCTGCTGCTTGGGGTTCAATATCGCACCAACAGCCTAGGTCTTGCTGCTTGGGGTTCAATATCGCACCAACAGCCTAGGTCATGCTGCTTGGTGTTCAACGTCGCACCAACAGCCTAGGTCTTGCTGCTTGGTGTTCAACGTCGCACCAACAGCCTAGGTCATGCTGCTTGGGGTTCAACGTCGCACCAACAGCCTAGGTCTTGCTGCTTGGTGTTCAACGTCGCACCAACAGCCTAGGTCTTGCGGCTTGGGGTTCAACGTAGCATCAACAGCTTAGGTCATGCTGTTTAGGGTTCAACGTCGCACCAACATCCTAGATCTTGCGGCTTGGGGTTCAACGTGGCATCAACAGCCTAGGTCATGCTGTTTAGGGTTCAACGTCGCACCAACAGCCTAGGTCTTGCGGCTTGGGGTTCAACGTCGCATCAACAGCCTAGGTCCTGCTGTTTAGGGTTCAACGTCGCACCAACAGCCTAGGTCTTGCGGCTTGGGGTTCAACATCGCATCAACAGCCTAGGTATTGCGGCTTGGGGTTCAACGTCGCATCAACAGCCTAGGTCCTGCTGTTTAGGGTTCAACGTCGCACCAACAGCCTAGGTCCTGCTGTTTAGGGTTCAACGTCGCACCAACAGCCTAGGTCATGCTGTTTAGGGTTCAACGTGGCACCAACAGCCTAGGTATTGCTGCTTAGGGTTCAATATTGCATCAACAGCCTAGTTATTGCTGCTTGGGGTTCAACGTCGCACCAACAGGCTAGGTATTGCTGCTTAGGGTTCAACGTCGCACCAACAGGCTAGGTATTGCTACTTGGGGTTCAACATCGCACCAACAGCCTAGGTATTGCTGCTTGGGGTTCAATATCGCACCAACAGCCTAGGTATTGCTGCTTAGGGTTCAATATTGCACCAACAGCCTAGGTCATGCAGCTTGGGGTCCAACGTCGCACCAACAGTCTAGGTCTTGCTGCTTTGGGTTCAACGTCGCACCAACAGTCTAGGTCCTGCTGCTTGGGGTTCAACGTCGCACCAACAGTCTAGGTCCTGCTGCTTGGGATTCAATATCGCACCAACAGCCTAGGTCTTGCTGCTTGGGGTTCAATATCGCACCAACAGCCTAGGTCATGCTGCTTGGTGTTCAACGTCGCACCAACAGCCTAGGTCTTGCTGCTTGGTGTTCAACGTCGCACCAACAGCCTAGGTCATGCTGCTTGGGGTTCAACGTCGCACCAACAGCCTAGGTCTTGCTGCTTGGTGTTCAACGTCGCACCAACAGCCTAGGTCTTGCGGCTTGGGGTTCAACGTCGCATCAACAGCCTAGGTCATGCTGTTTAGGGTTCAACGTCGCACCAACAGCCTAGGTCTTGCGGCTCAACGTCGCACTAACAGCATAGGTCTTGCGGCTTGGGGTTCAACGTCGCACCAGCAGCCTAGCTGATTGGGGTTCAATATCGCACCAACATCATAGGTATTGCTGCTTGGGGTTCAATATCGCACCAACAGCCTAGGTCTTGCTGCTTGGGGTTCAACGTCGCACCAACAGCCTAGGTCATGCTGTTTAGGGTTCAACGTCGCACCAACAGCCTAGGTCTTGCGGCTCAACGTCGCACCAACAGCCTAGGTCTTGCGGCTTGGGGTTCAACGTCGCACCAGCAGCCTAGGTCTTGCTGACTGGGGTTCAATATCGCATCAACAGCCTAGGTATTGCTACTTGGGGTTCAACATCGCACCAACAGCCTAGGTATTGCTGCTTAGGGTTCAATATTGCATCAACAGCCTAGTTATTGCTGCTTGGGGTTCAACGTCGCACCAATAGGCTAGGTATTGCTGCTTAGGGTTCAACGTCGCACCAACAGGCTAGGTATTGCTACTTGGGGTTCAACATCGCACCAACAGCCTAGGTATTGCTGCTTGGGGTTCAATATCGCACCAACAGCCTAGGTATTGCTGCTTAGGGTTCAATATTGCACCAACAGCCTAGGTCATGCTGCTAGGGGTTCAACGTCGCAAGGTCTTGCTGATTGGTGTTCAACGTCGCACCAGCAGCCTAGGTCTTGCTGCTTGGGGTTCAATATCGCACCAACAGCCTAGGTATTGCTGCTTAGGGTTCAACGTCGCACCAACAGCCTAGGTCTTGCTGCTTAGGGTTCAATATTGCACCAACAGCCTAGGTCATGCAGCTTGGGGTCCAACGTCGCACCAACAGCCTAGGTATTGCTGCTTATGGTTCAACGTCGCACCAACAGCCTAGGTCTTGCTGCTTAGGGTTCAATATTGCACCAACAGCCTAGGTCATGCAGCTTGGGGTCCAACGTCGCACCAACAGTCTAGGTCTTGCTGCTTTGGGTTCAACGTCGCACCAACAGTCTAGGTCCTGCTGCTTGGGGTTCAACGTCGCACCAACAGTCTAGGTCCTGCTGCTTGGGGTTCAACGTCGCACCAACAGTCTAGGTCCTGCTGCTTGGGGTTCAATATCGCACCAACAGCCTAGGTCATGCTGCTTGGTGTTCAACGTCACACCAACAGCCTAGGTCTTGCTGCTTGGGGTTCAATATCGCACCAACAGCCTAGGTCATGCTGCTTGGGGTTCAACGTCGCACCAACAGCCTAGGTCTTGCTGCTCGGTGTTCAACGTCGCACCAACAGCCTAGGTCTTGCGGCTTGGGGTTCAACGTCGCATCAACAGCCTAGGTCATGCTGTTTAGGGTTCAACGTCGCACCAACAGCCTAGGTCTTGCGGCTCAACGTCGCACTAACAGCCTAGGTATTGCGGCTTGGGGTTCAGTGTCGCACCAGCAGCCTAGCTGATTGGGGTTCAATATCGCACCAACATCATAGGTATTGCTGCTTGGGGTTCAATATCGCACCAACAGCCTAGGTCTTGCTGCTTGGGGTTCAACGTCGCACCAACAGGCTAGGTCCTGCTGCTTGGGGTTCAATATCGCACCAACAGCCTAGGTCCTGCTGCTTGGGGTCCAACGTCGCACCAACAGTCTAGGTCCTGCTGCTTGGGGTTCAACGTCGCACCAACAGCCTAGGTCTTGCTGCTTAGGGTTCAATATTGCACCAACAGCCTAGGTCATGCTGCTTGGTGTTCAACATCGCACCAACAGCCTAGGTCTTGCTGCTTGCTGTTCAACGTCGCACCAACAGCCTAGGTCTTGCGGCTTGGGGTTCAACGTCGCATCAACAGCCTAGGTCATGCTGTTTAGGGTTCAACGTCGCACCAACAGCCTAGGTCTTGCGGCTTGGGGTTCAACGTCGCATCAACAGCCTAGGTCTTGCAGTTCAACGTCGCATCAACAGCCTAGGTCCTGCTGTTTAGGGTTCAACGTCGCACCAACAGCCTAGGTCCTGCTGTTTAGGGTTCAACGTCGCACCAACAGCCTAGGTCTTGCGGCTTGGGGTTCAACATCGCACCAGCAGCCTAGGTCTTGCTGATTGGGGTTCAATATCGCATCAACAGCCTAGGTATTGCTACTTGGGGTTCAACATCGCACCAACAGCCTAGGTATTGCTACTTGGGGTTCAACAGCCTAGGTCCTGCTGTTTAGGGTTCAACGTCGCACCAACAGCCTAGGTCATGCTGTTTAGGGTTCAACGTCGCACCAACAGCCTAGGTCTTGCGGCTCAACGTCGCACCAACAGCCTAGGTCTTGTTAACGACCGTAACCACTCGGCCACGGAGACCCCTTGGTAATATATATACAGTCAAACCTGTCTTAAGCCAGTCAAGGGAATCGCAAAAAGTGGCTGCTCAGCATATGCGGCTGCTTAATAGAGGGCAAATATATATATGTATGTATAATAAACCAACATATTGGAAATCTGGAAACTGGCTGATTAATTGGGGTGACCACTAACACAGGTTTCACTGTATATAGTTAGATTGTCATATTTGTGTTTAAGTTGACTGTCACCATTTCCAATACAAAATGCACAGTATTATTATTGTCATACTTGTTACAAATGCACAGTATTATTGTCATTGTAGCTGCGGTTTTTTCCGTGAAAGCAATGCAAACAGACATCCTCCAAAAAGCTGTAAATTCACATACCTGTGGTGTACTATCAATGAAATGCGGTCGGTTGTCAATATTCATTAGTAGTTCACATTTTACTCGTATTAGTTGCTTTTAAATTCATGAAACAAATATAAATTTAATACCGACACCAGAATTACGATGCCATGTTGGTTGCTTTGTTTACAGAGCGAATGAATAAATACCGTGCTCATTTACACTAGTGTAATACAAAATATGCAATGGCGATATTACCCGTCGCCAGTGAAAATTATTCATAAGCGTGAAACGATGTTTTCAGACCCTAACTACACGGACATGGATGAAACATAATACAATTCTCCACAGTACTAGAATCATTTAATCAACAATTAATTTGTAATAAATATTAAAACGGTATACAAACAACACTAAAACAAAATCGAAAGTAGGACTTTCCGGTCGGTCAATCATGCACTTGTTTACATTCGGAATGCATCGTCCCTTCATATCTCTTGTTATCTAAGTCTTAGAGGAGGAAGATAGATTAGACAGTCTTCGTATACGACGGGTGTATATTTATTGGATCGTTTCTGAGCGACAATTTTTCGATTTTTTTGGCAAAATATATATATATCATAGTGCTACTATAAAAGCTAAAAATCGTCTTTCACACACACTGGACGGAGAGATTTATAACATGTCTCTATGCATGCAAACTACAGGTATGCAACTTTAACACATTCAACACCAAGTAACTGACATTGACTGGTCCATGATATTTTTAGACCAATAAATTAAATGAACCGGTCCAAATGTATTTTTATTATTATCAAAATGGGTAATTTTGTCTAAAAATAGTAAAATTACTGGCAAAAAGTGCAGATCTTGATGAGACGGCTCGTCACGAGCCGTCTCATCTGGATCTACACTTTTTGTAAGCATATTTAGAGGTCTGTGGTGTTGAACGGGTTAATAATAACAACAATGGCAATGTTTCAACACTTTCTTTCTACTCGACAGATACATATTACACATATATAGTGTTCTATTGTCACGCCTAGTGAAAGCGAGACATCTCTTATGAAGAACAGTACTTCCCGAATCCTATCCCTGCAGCTCACCAACAGACAATGAGACGCAGACCCAGTAACCATTAGGCCACGGGGCCCCTGTTGACGCAGACCCAGTAACCATTAGGCCACGGGGCCCCTGTTGACGCAGACCCAGTAACCATTAGGCCATGGGGGCCCCTGTTGACGCGGACCCAGTAACCATTAGGCCACGGGGCCCCTGTTGACGCGGACCCAGTAACCATTAGGCCACGGGGCCCCTGTTGACGCGGACCCAGTAACCATTAGGCCACGGGGCCCCTGTTGACGAGGACCCAGTAACCATTAGGCCACGGGGCCCCTGTTGACGAGGACCCAGTAACCATTAGGCCACGGGGCCCCTGTTGACGAGGACCCAGTAACCATTAGGCCACGGGGCCCCTGTTGACGAGGACCCAGTAACCATTAGGCCACGGGGCCCCTGTTGACGAGGACCCAGTAACCATTAGGCCACGGGGCCCCTGTTGACGAGGACCCAGTAACCATTAGGCCACGGGGCCCCTGTTGACGAGGACCCAGTAACCATTAGGCCACGGGGCCCCTGTTGACGAGGACCCAGTAACCATTAGGCTTAGGGATGACATGGTCTCTCAAAATACTATTTTTCAAATTTGATCAGTACTTCGAGAGAATATTGTGTATCAGTTGAGCCAAATTGTCTTATATTTTAGAGAACATTAATAATTATTAGATCCATCTACAGAAATGGGGAAAAATAAAATTAGCATCAAATTCTTTCAATAGTACATGGTATTGTATACAGGGTGGATAAAAATATTGTTCCCATTTCACAAGGAATTACATTTCCAATTTACTCACTGTAGAGAATTTATATGAAGCAAGCGGCTTCATTGTTTTGCACAAAATTAGTAGGAACATTTTCTAAACAGCCTGTATTTTATCCCACTCTTTGCCAAATTAATACTGACATCGACAATGTCACGAATTAAGTCAAACACACAACTATTTCTTCATTTTATGATGGTGCTGCCCTCTCTGTAAAACCACCAAAGGTGAGGTTCTATTGTTAGGGGAACCAGCATCTACATATCCTCCCATCTGGTACCCAGCATCTTGATTCTGATATCCTGTCTGACCTTGACCTCTGTTGTTGTAATGTCTTTGATTGTAATAAAACCTCGGTTGTTGTTGTTGTTGTTGGTCTCCGTAGTAACTGCTCCATGACTGGTAGCTGTCATAATCCGACTGAACATATGGTTGTCCCTGGTGACTGAACTGTTGCCCCTGGTTACCATACAGAACTTGACCATTGCTATCACCTCCTTCGTATTCTCCTAATAACAAAGTTCAACATAGGACATTAAATTTCTTATTCTTCTAAACAACAAATTTGTTTTTTGGGGTTAGTCGCACCAACAGCTTAGGTCATAATCTCTCAAGCTATTATTGATGGAGGAAGAGCCTGGATGTCCTTCCGAGCAGTATTCCAGGACACCCAGGTAGAACCACGACCTACTGCAAGCCAGCTGGAGCATTTATAGCCACATAAGAGCTAACGCTAGACAATATATATATATATATTGTTCCCCTAGCCAGTACCCTCTCGTGTGCTTGGACAAACAGACGGTGTAAAACAATATGTCTCACCCCCATTAGGGTGACACTTGTATTATAGTCTTTTGTATGGGACTTTAAGCCGAGTCCTAGTGTTGGGTGTTTACACCGTGCACCAGTGGAGTCTCTGAAATGGGTCTCTGTTTGAATCATTGCACTATATTACAAACATCTAAAATGACTAATCTCTTCAGTAGGCGTCGCTCATATGGGCAACCGGTAACAACGATAAATAAATGTAAAACACACAAGTCCAACAATATATGGCGAATGATATGGATGTACACTGGGCAGGACAGACTTTATACATACCTTAGAATGATATGGATGTACACTGGGCAGGACAGACTTTATACATACCTTAGAATGATATGGATGTACACTGGGGCAGGACAGACTTTATACATACCTTAGAATGATATGGATGTACACTGGGCAGGACAGACTTTATACATACCTTGAGCATGGCAAGTTCTTCCTCCATAGTTGCCAGACTGGTTATATGACTTTGGTGAGCGACTATTGTACGACTGTTGGTAGGAATCATTCCACCTTGAACCCGGCCCCTCGGCTTGATCGTTGTTAGGATAACCATCCCATAGACTCAGCAATGCTTCACCCACTGATTGCTCTACTTCCTGAACCAAAGCATAAATATATTAGCTTATAGTACATGACGAAATATGGTACAAGTTACCTCCCTTGAACAAAGAACAGCAGCATAAAACAGTCATATGTACATAGCAAATACACGCTTCAGGAGTGAAAGGCCTGGAGTTCGAGCCCCGATGGAACTGTAGTGATTGTGTTTAAGGCATTTAAAATCCATGTTGCCTCTTCTCTCCCTCGTGACGATGGATTCCATCAGGAATGGGGTCGAGAGAGTGATTAATATAATTAAGCTAAAATAAATTCACATGTTGGTGATCACCTCTATTAACCAGCCAACCGGTATTAAGCAACAAGTTTGCAGATTCCCAATATAGTGATTTGCTATACATGTGACCTCTATTGTCCATCAGTACTATATATATATATATACCATACCATATAATACACCACACACCATACCATACCCCACACCCCCCCATCCCATACTATACTACACACCATACAATATACCACACCATACCATCACACCACCATCACCACACCATCACCCCACCATCACATCACACCACACCACCACCACACCATCACCCCACCATCATACCATCACACCACACCATCACATTACACCATACCACCACACCAATCATACCATCCAACCATCCCATCCCATCATACCATACCATCCCACCATACCATACCACACCACATACCATCCCATCCCACCACACCATCCCACCACACCATACCATCATACATCATACCACACCACACCATCATATCACACCACACCATCATATCACACCACACCACACCACACCATCATACCACACCATCATATCACACCATACCACACCATCATATCACACCACACCACACCACCATATCACACCACACCACACCATCATATCACACCATACCACACCATCATATCACACCACACCACCAATCACACCACACCACACCATCAACCACACCATCAATCACACCTACCACACCATCATATCACACCACACCACACCACCATATCACCACACCACACCATCATATCACACCACACCACACCACCATATCACACCACACCACACCATCATATCACACCACACCACACCATCATATCACACCACACCACACCATCATATCACACACACACACATCATATCACACACCACACACCATATCACACCACACCATCACCACACCATCATATCATACCCACCACCACCCCACACCACACCAAACCATCATACCACACCATCATATCACACCATACCACACCATCATATCACACCACACCACCATATCACACCATACCACACCATCATATCACACACCACCACCATATCACACCATACCACACCATCATATCACACCACCATATCACACCACACCACACCATCATATCACACCACACCACACCATCATATCACACCACACCACACCACCATATCACACCATCATATCACACCATACCACCATATCACACCACACCACCATATCACACCACACCACACCACCATATCACACCATCATATCACACCATACCACACCATCATATCACACCACACCACACCATCATATCACACCACACCATACCACCATATCACACCATACCACACCACCATATCACACCACACCACACCACACCATCATATCACACCATACCACACCATCATATCACACCACACCACACCATCATATCACACCATACCATATACACACTATTGTTCATCAGTACTATATACTACATTCATTAATACCTGGCCATCTCTGCTGATCTGAACTCTCTTATTCTCATTCCAGGGGTTTAGTAAATGATGCGTTGCCTGGAACTGCAAGTTGCTCCTGAAAAGTAAACACACATTACGTGTGAACCAAAGGGGGACATTTAAATATCTCGAAAGAAGGGAAGAGACTCCAGAGTTCTCAAGGGGCATTAATTTAGGTTGGCTAAAAAAAAGCTCATAATAAAGAAGAAATTTGGACCATTTGTCTTTTTAACGTCGCTACCGGTTACCCATTTGAGCGACAGGCAGTTATCTAACAACATCTTTCCTGGGCAGGCTCCTGGGCGGTTAACCAGTACTTGTTGCACCAATCTCCGTAAGAAACTGCCAACTTTTTCATATAAATGAAACACGGTCTGAGCGAGGCTCGAACCCGTGACTTCTGTACCTATATGCAGGTTGACCAATGAAATGCTTGCTTACAATTAGAAATGGGTGTGCTCGATTGCAGTAGTATCGGAGTACATGGAAGTCGGAACCAAATTAAATTTCCATCAGAATTTTATATTATAAAATCGGGAACACATAACCCGGAAAACGTACCACTCTGTTCCAGATATCTTACCTCTTTATCCAGTCTACAGAGAATACACCACCCTGTCCATTATAGTCGGATGATTTGTCCGTACCGGCACAAGATGACATGCTGGCATACCCTTGGAAATGACCGCTGCCTTGGATGGAATATATGAGTTGCACCGTGTGCC
Organism: Archivesica marissinica; assembly: GCA_014843695.1. Lineage (NCBI taxonomy): Eukaryota > Metazoa > Mollusca > Bivalvia > Venerida > Vesicomyidae > Archivesica > Archivesica marissinica. The sequence goes on from CM026399.1 coordinate 38,368,692, forward strand.
CGTCCTGCAATGCAACAATAGTTAGCAAATTATTGGAACCGGGTTCTTATGTTTGTACGCACAATATCGGGGTTGCCAATGGCGCCAAAAAACAAATATTGGCCCAACTTTGTTTTTTGTTTTTTTGTCGAATACATGGTTTCAAATATTTATTTGTAAACTATATGGCTGTTAGTTGGCTCCAGTGTTTTTCAATTGGCGAGAGAAGTGGCGCAAACAAACATTCAGACAGAGGGAACCCTGAATATAATTGATGAAAAGCAGATTGACAACTTTGAATACCATGTTGTATATTTATTGGTCGTATTACATTTTGTCTGTTTTTGGGGTACACCCAAGTCGCACCAACAGCTTATAGGTCATATGGCGATTCTCTAGCTATTATTGGTGGAAGAAGAGCCCGGGTGTCCCTAGGAGCAGTAATGTAGGTACAGACTGGCACCCAGGTAGAACCACTGACCATGAAAGAATTTGACGTCCCCAGTGGGATTCGAACCTACAGTGGTGAGGGGAAAGTGACCGTAACCACACGACTACCCTTATACATGTACAAATATAATCGCTACAAAACAAGTATTACAAAAGATTTGCATAATTAAAGTGTGTTTTTACGTTTATTTATCGTCCATCAATATTTACCTGGAAAGCTTTGTTCAGCTTCTGTTCGTTCATCTTTGAAGTGGCCCAAGCACCCTTTCTAACAGACACGTCAATATTCCTCTCACTGCTACACTTCATGATGAAGTAGCGGGTCCCTGCTGTGGCCCCTATCTGGGGACTGTGGTAGGGGGAACTTTTATTACTACTGTTACGCGTAGAACCGTCTCCCACTTCTGTAAGTAGGTCAATAGAAACTGCCTTAATGGTTTTACAAGCTACTCCGGAATACTAAGAGCGGTGTGTTATTCAGTGAGGGACATTAGTCGATTACTGACCCATTTTTAGTTTATATAAATTTATTTTAGCTCAAGTTCTTACAACTTTTATATAAGAATTAATCACTCTCGAGACCACATTTCTGATGGAATCCATCGCCACGAGGGAGAGAGAAGATGCATGTTGAATTTAAACTCCAGGCCTTTCGCACCTGAAGCGAACACTCTACCACTGCGCCATCACGACTTCCATGAATAATTTTTAACGAGGATCTGTCCTCTTAATTGGTTTCCTCTGCAGCATATTCTACCAATTTTCATATATTTACTAAATTATTAAATCTCGACAGATATCCAATGGCTACTTTACAGTAAACATTTGTTATCAATTAATTAACTTGAATTAGCATTTATTATACCACAACATCGCGGTAGGGAACAGCAGTAAACACAAAGGAAACCAACTAAAATAACCAATATACGATTCAATACTAAAGGAAACTATTCACTACTAGATGAAACTATTATTCACCACTAAACAAAACAATTCACTACTAACGGACACTATTCACTATATTAATGAAAACTGAACATATTCACTACCAACAGAAATGATTCACTATCAATGAGTCCATATTTACTTGGTGAGATTAAATCTTTTCTCATCGGTGGTGTAACGGAAGCCTTCTTCGCCGAGGTGGAGAACCGGTGTCTCGTGCTGTCTGTCATACTCTCGTGCTTCCCGTGCCCACGACCTCGGTAGTCTCCAGACATTATACTCTCAGCAGCTGAGCAAATAAAGAAGGGACATAACTTATGCACCAGAGCTCTGTGCAAGCTTGGCCAAACAGCAGTCGGTAATTGGTTGCTTGCAAAAGTTAATTATTGTGACCCATCATTTGATTGTTTTTGTTGAATTTGATTTTGAAATAATCTATTGTCCTCTATTCTTTTTATTGTAAATTAAATAACATTTTAAAACTGATTTTCCATACGATGTAGATATTTAGACTCAACGAAATCAGGAACATGTCGGGAGAAAAATAGTACAAAACATTTATTTCCCTTTGTTGTAATACGCCATTTGCCGTTTTTGAGTCCTGGAAACCATTAAATTTAGTTCTAATCTGCAGTATAAGACGCAGCAGACTTTTGGATAAAAACAAACCTGCGTCTTATATATAGACGATTACGGTAGGTTAGTCACATATGATCCGTGGTGGTACAAACTCAATAAATGACAAATTAGAGAACAAGCTAATAAAAGAAAACTGACATACCACCTCCTTTAAGAGAAGAGAAGTATATTATGGTAGTTCCATTAATGGTTTACTTACACATGGGCTTGGGCCTCTGTCCTATCCCAGCAGGCTGCTGAAGGCCTAGGGCCTGTTCTTCATTTGTCAAGACATTTACAACCGCACTGATTACTGCCTGCAACAGTTAGAAGAAAATCTTATCTCTAGTTGTCAGGTACAGTTAAACCTGTCTTAAGCAGCCAGCCAAGGAAATCACAGAAAGTGGCTGCTTAGCACAGGTGGCTGCTTAATAGAGGCTAAATATATATATAATAAAACAACATATCAGAATCTGAAAACTGGCTGCTTAATAACGGTTGACTGCTAAATAGAGTTGACCGCTACACCCTATCTCTGTGTCGGGTGTTCCCTATCTCTGTGGCGGGTGTACCCTATCTCTGTGTCGGGTGTACCCTATCTCTAGTGTCGGGTGTACCCTATCTCTGTGTTGGGTGTACCCTATCTGTGTCGGGTGTACCCTATCTCTGTGTCGGGTGTACCCTATCTCTGTGTCGGGTGTACCCCATCTCTAGTGTCGGGTGTACCCCATCTCTAGTGTCGGGTGTACCCTATCTCTAGAGTCGGTACACCCCATCTCTAGTGTCGGGTACACACCATCTCTAGTGTCGGGTACACCCCATCCTGTCGGGTACACCCATCTCTAGTGTCGGGTACACCCCATCTCTAGTGCGGGTACACCCCATCTCTAGTGTCGGGTACACCCCATCTCTAGTGTCGGGTACACCCCATCTCTAGTGTCGGGTGTACCCTATCTCTAGTGTCGGGTGTACCCTATCTCTAGTGTCGGGTGTACCCTATCTCTAGTGTCGGGTGTACCCTATCTCTAGTGTCGGGTTACCCACCCATCTCTAGTGTCGGGTACCCCATCTCTAGTGTCCCACCACCCATCTCTAGTGTGACCCTATCTCTAGTGTCGGGTGTACCCTATCTCTAGTGTCGGGTGTACCCTATCTCTAGTGTCGGGTACACCCTATCTCTAGTGTCAGGTACGGTACATATAATTTAAATTTATTTCAGTTTTCACAACATTATATTAATCACTCTCGAGACCTTGTTCCAGGTAGAATCCATCGCCAGGAGGGAGAGAGAAGAGGCAACGTGGATTTAAGCGACTTGCCTAAGGACACCACCACCGTGGTTCTGAGGAGGCTCAAACTCGCAACCTCTTGTTTACAATGCAGACACCGTATCTATTATCTCCACCGTTGCCATTATTATAAATTCTAACAAGCTAATAACATATATATTACTTATAGAGTAAAATCTACCTCGGGTTATTCTGCGATATACCTACCTTGAATTAGGCGGTGCGCGCACCGTGTTTTGGCTATTCCATTTATACAATGCGTGTAAAGTTTTATGAATGAAAGTCACGTGATGTTTGTAAATACTACCGAGGGAATTCGCGGAAGTGAGCTATTTTTAGAATCAGATAATCTCTTGTCCGTCTTGTTTTTCTGTTAAGTAACGTTTCAGTTACTATTCTGTACAGTTTTATTTGACAAAATAAATAAAATTATTAATCAGTTACAATGAAGAATGAATAATAATGAATGAATGAATGAATGAATGGTGTTTTACAGCGCATCGACATCTAAGGTCATGTAGCGCGCATTAAAGTTATGTTTATTGTCGAGTGTATGAAATAAAATTCTATATAAGTATATGCATTACGTAAAAATTAATACTAAGAAGTTATAAAGACGTAAGATTAATTACAGGTAATATATGAATGAATGATTACTACAAATGCATGATTAACAATTGATATCACAGCTTATTATAAATTCCTATTGCCTTGATAAATGATCAGTTACAACTTCGTTCATTTATGCACTAGATTGATATTTTCCATAAAAAATAACGTCATCACCCCTTACGCGGGAGGAAATTTCGAAAGCCAAATGCAGCGGTGTAGCACCGCGTTTGAAGAAAATACTCCTGATTCTAGTCTAAAATTATTAGAAGTAAGTCGTGTTAGAATCGAAATAATAAGTATCAACCGTGGTATATCGCAGAATAACCCGAGTTTGAAGTTCTTATGCGTAGAAATATATCACGAAGGCCAGCTATTCGACTGTGTTTTACGTTTATTTATCGTCGCTACCGGTTGCCCATATCAGCGACGCCTCCTGAAGAGATTAGTTATTTTAGATTTTGGAGGATAGTGCATGATACAGACAGAGACACATTCCAGAATCTCCTCTGGTTCTTTTACGTGCACGGTGTAAAGCACCGACACGAGACTTTGGTTTAACGTCCCATCTGAAAGACTTAATTTTATTAGGGTCAGACAGGGGATCGAACCTGCGATCCCTGGATTACCAGTCCAGCGTGCTACCACTGAACTACAGATCCATCTGCTATTCGACTAATTACATACATTTCTTTTATGCTTACCAATAAATTATTTAATAGTTTTCTCTATGAATGAAAACTGCATCTTACACCGCTTTGAAACAGTGAAAGATGGCATTTTCTCCGTCACCGGTTGCATTTCGTATTTTAGCTATTTTCTGACATGAACAGTTAATTAAGTGATATATTGTATTGAATTTGTTTTGTCTGTCTGTATTTTGACAGCAAACAGGAACTATTTCTTATTACCAATGTTCACACTAACGGAAGTGGTTGTGCGACGTAGTACAATGAGGCTCCAGACAAGGCAGTTAAAATGAATAAAATTATATTCGCCAAAGTCATTGGAAATCATAAAAGAAAAAGAAGATTTGTGTTTATTAGTAATTGGATCGCGAAATCAACTCGTATGAAATAATAGTATGAAAATATGATCTCGAAATTTTCTACTGGTCCACAACATGCTATTCCAAAATTGTACTAGTGACCCACCATGACAAAATCAGTTACAGTTCGGAAAAAATAAATAATGAGTTAACTATACCATCATATAGGTATAAGTATAAGCTTTCTAGTGATATCAGTAGCATTCATGTACCTCGTTTCAATCCAAAGTTATGACCATTTGAATAATGGACTTCGCACAATTAATATTCCGAGAAAACGGCTGTCAAAGATTTTCAGAAATTCTGACTTATTTTAACAAAATTTGGAGACGCAGTGAAATCAAAACACCATAGCAACCAATATGTTCCACATGACACAACTAGTCATGTTTGGTATCAAATTAAAGGTAAATGTCCATTCTTTAAAATGCACGCTGAACTTAGTAGTATCCATAGTGGTTCAGCTGTTCTAGTATAAATACAATAATAATAATTAAAAATAAATTTAAAACTTAAATTTTATTTACTTAAACCAATATATCCTGAAAGGATTATTCTGACTTTTCAGAGTACATGTAGCAATCTCCATGTCTGATGATGATTTGAGCTTATTTACCCTCGCCGCCGGCGAACCATGTCTTTGTAGATATTCTAGTTTTATGGCCCCTGTATATTGACTCCTTTGATCTGACAGGGCATAAGTGGACACCTGCTGTTATATATATAATCCTGTTAATTGGATCATAGTACAAAGTAGCAGTGTTTCATTGATCAATTAAAATGCACAATTCCCCTTATCAGTTGTGTTGTTTTAGGAAAGGATTAGGGGGTAATTTATGGCTTTTTGTGGGAAGTAAAGTAACCTTGTATAATTGTGCAGCTGTGAATTATTTTGTAATATTATGAAACATAAAAGCTGAATTAAGTCATAGTTATTAAAAAATGAATGAACTTTTGGATTCAGGTGAAGTATTATTTTAGAATTTATATTAAATACATGTACGTCCGAAATACTGGGCTACATTGAACACAGGTGCAGATAACGGTGTGTTAAAATTTCACACAACAAATCAGCAGATAAAGGTTCTACACTTGTCTAGGTTTACCATTTACCTATATATGACTGATTTGCATCGAAATAAATATTAAGCTATATAATGAATAATCGTCATGAAATCACACCGAAAATCGTTTTGTTTCTATCCAATCGTCTGTGAACATAGGAACAGGTGCGCCCTTGCAGATCACGTGGTGTTTATCGGCCAATGGATGAGTGGGAATCACGTTTACGTCGCAACCGAAGAGATTTTTGAAAAAATTCGATTGATTTAAAGCCGTTGATTAGTCGGAAGCATATAAGATCTTACTTCAAAAATAGCATCAGCTGAAAATACGTCATCTCTAGATTATTTCGGTACCAAATACATGGGGCCAAACCACGGGACAGTATCATTGAAGGCTATCGGAAAACACCGCCTACCCGGCTTAGATCTTTTGTTTCACTGCGATTAATAACAATGGCAATTAACACCAAGCTAATTAAAATGTGTTTTTAATGCCTTAAATTACACAAATACGTGCTTCTATCACATTTATTATAAAGATAAATGATTATAAAATGCCATTATACAATAATCTGAAAATTGTTAAAATACCATTTTGTTGACTTATAATGTAATTATCTGCCTTACGATAATCCCGACTTACGACTGATTTTGATATGGCGGGTCACATATTATACATTATAAACTAATGGCTAGAAATCCACCCATATTGTGTCTAACATGGTAGATTGGGGGAGGGAATGGGTGCTGTGGTGTGTACTTATCGTCGCTACCAGTTGCCCATGAGCGACGCCTCCAGAAGAGATTAGTCATATTAGATGTTTGGAGGATAGTGCAATGCAGACAGAGATCCATTCTCCTCTGGTTCTTTTACGTGCACTGTGTACAGCACCGACACGATACCTCGGTCTTAAGTCCCATCTTTAAGACTTAATTTTATTAGGGTCAGACAGTGGATCGAACCTGCAATCCCTGGATTACAAGTCCAGCGTGTTAACCACTGGACTACAGATCCGTAGGTTTCATATAATCATGTTTTAACATTAGAATTGGGAGGGGAATGGCTTGAATAGGAGAGACCGGGCAGTGACGAAATTTAGAAATTATTTTATAACCCAGATAACCATTCAGCATTAATGCTTTGATTAAATCCATTTTCATTCTGTATACAATAGATATGTACTGTACATTATGAATGAATAAATATGTTTAAATAGACAAGCATTATATTCATATATAAGGGGCCTCCACGTACGATTGGATACGGTCTTTGACTTCTAATAATATGCCCCTCACCGTTGTTGGTTCAAATCCCATTGGGGATGTAAAATTATTTCATACGAGAAAGCTATCCAGCTGACTTGCAGTGGGTAAGTTGTTCTACCGAGTGCCTGTCCGTGCCTGCAGTACTGCTCGGAGGGGGCACCCGGGGTCTACCTCCACCCCGAGTGCCTGTCCGTGCCTGCAGTACTGCTCGGAGAGGCACCTGGGGTCTACCTCCACCCCGAGTGTCTGTCCGTGCCTGCAGTACTGCTCGGAGAGGCACCCAGGGTCTACCTCCACCCCGAATGCCTGTCCGTGCCTGCAGTACTGCTCGGAGGGGCACCCGGGGTCTACCTCCACCAATCATAGCTGGAGAGTCGCCATATGACCTACGCTGTTGGCCAAAAATATTAAGTATGCTAAAAAATAAAATCAACCTCGTCCATCTGTGACCATGGTTTGGATGGCGCTCTCATTCTTCTCAGAAACAGACAATTCCACTTCTGTCTCAGCTGTAGAGTAAGGTTAGCCGACTGAAATATACAACACATGGCAGGCTGAAACATACAAAACATGGCAGGCTGAAATATACAAAACATGGCAGGCTGAAATATACAACACATGGCAGGCTGAAATATACCAAACATGGCAGGCTGAAATATACAAGGCTGAAATATACAAAACATAACATATGTCTACCAAGTTTGAGGACTGTATGGGTAATCAAGCGGAAATGATGTGTGACTGGACACACTCATGAACGGTATCTTGGGAAATTTTGCTTTATTCTCAAACAAGTGAGAGACAATTAAAGGGGCAAAATAAATGTAAATGGTATATGTACATAATTAATATAATATTATCCTATAGTCCATATCCCTTAAAGCGACACCACATCAGTGAAATATCAAATTTCCTATTATATGGTATAATTTTTTTCCAAATATTTGCCTCAAAAACTGAATATTTCAACAAATATACAAACGTCGTATATATTATTTTGTTATGTCAACAAACTGCGTAAATAGGGTCGAAATTCATGCGTAATACAACAAGTGTATTATAACGGTAAATCTGTACCATAAATAGTTAATATCTCACATTTGTGCCTACGCATATTTATTTGTAGACAATCACGCGTTTATTATTGACTCCAAATCATGGATGAACATTATATGAAATGCTACTTTCACTTTTGAAAGGTTGTAAACAACAAAAACAATGTTTATTGATTCATTGTTAGTGTTCGAATGTATTCGGAAGAAATTGTAATGAAAACAATGCATTCTAATTGCTTTTTGCGATGTAATGTCTCTTTAACCACTGGTTGGATAGACACATGAAGGAAGAGATGTAGAAAGCAATGAAACTAAACCAGCTAACCTCGGCATCGGAGTTGAACATGAGCCAGTCTCCAAGTTGTAGGCTACAGTTGTTGTTGTCCTCTGGGTCTTCATTCTCACTGTCGCTTGTTGGCCCGTGAATCGCATTCATGCCATCTGTAATAGTATGTATAAATATACATCACTGCCGACAACCCATCATAGGTTCGATCCCCCGTCTGACTCTAATAAAATTAACTCTTTCAGATGGGACTTTAAACCGAGGTCTTGTGTCGGTGCTTTACACCGTGCACGTAAAAGAAACAGAGGAGATTCTGGAATGGGTCTCTGTCTGTATCATTGCACTATCCTCCAAAAATCTAAAATGACTAATCTCTTCACGAGGCGTCGCTCATATGGGCAACCGGTAGCGACGATAAATAAACGTAAAACACACACACAACCCATCACTGGAATATTTCCAAGATAACTAGGGTTTATTCTACAGAGAAAATAAGGGCATGGTGGATCAGAAAAGAGACAGGGTGCAATTTTAGCAGGGGTAGATGTGGCAGGGGATATTTGGGGGTTACCCCCTTGAAAATGTTGACAGAGATTGACAGCTAATTATCCTTGATCAAAGAAGCAGTAGGGCAGCACATATCGGTCATTAGGGCGGACAAGTTGAGGTATAAAGGTCTGCCCGCCTAGAGGATTATATAAAAAAAGACAAGAGTTGGGCTAAAATGGGGCAAGGCAGGTGCCCTGTTATTCGGCCCTAGAAAAACCCCTAATAGTATCGCATACATTACGAGATAAAGAACATGCACTAACCTATTGTTTCAGCCGTGGAATCCTTCAATGCGTCATTTGGCAGCTTCGCTGGTCCTGCAAATATTGCTACTGTGGCAGGGGACAGAACAGTGCAACACCGGACACAGGCCACACCTCCAAACGACCCCTTTCCTGCCCGAGTCATTTCCTCATAGATCAACCAATCAGATGGCAGAGCAGCGACCTGCTGTGGCAACACGGACGACATATGGATCTTTATCTTTTCGCTAGCTCTGAAGGCAGACACAGGAACTCTATAGAACAGCGCTATAAAACCAGGGGTGTCACAATATAACTGCTATACCAGTACAGTCAAACCTGTGTTAGTGGTCACCTGCATTAAGCAGCCAACCTGTATTAAGCAGCCAGTTTCAAGATTTCATATATGTTGTTTTACTATACATTTGCCCTCTATTAAGCAGCCACCTGTGCTAAGCAGCCACTTTCTCCGAGTCCCTTGGCTGGCTGCTTAAGACAGGTTTGACTGTATATTGCAATATGCTGCAAAACTGTAGTTTACTGCAATCTGAAATTAACGTACCTGTTTTCGACGATATGTTTTGTACTTTCCACTTTCGTGAAGCTATCGTTCTTTGCATGGTTTGTTCAATTAATGAAATGAGATTGATAACTGCTTTGTTTTAGCTTATGTTTACTTCATGCAGCAGTTCAAAGTTTACTTCATGCAGCAGTTCAAAGTTTACTTCATGCAGCAGTACGAAGTTGAATAAAAGTGTTCACCCAATTAAAATATCTGCTGCAATATATCGTGGGGCGCATTGCAATATGTTGAGAAATATTACAATATATCACGGCGAATATAGTTCAACATTCTACCGTGTATACAGTAATAATACCGTAATCTTCTCTTTATATACCTTAAACTTAGTGCAAGTCGTGATAGCGCAGTGGATGAAGGTGAGAAAGGTCTGGAGTTTGAGCCCCGCTGGAGCCATTACGTTTGTGCCCTTAGGCAAGGCATTTAAATTCCACATTGCCTCTTCTCTCTCACTCGTGGCGATGGATTCATCAGGAATGAGGTCTCGAGAGTGATTAATATAAGTTGTAAGAACTTGTTTCGCAATCGAGCTAAAATAAATTTGTATATACTACCTTAAACTTCTCCTATATATATTTTTATAGAGATGGCAACGAATGGTGATTTTGGCATTGGAATGATTTTCCAAATAAATATTCGAATATTTGCTAATTTCTTTATCTTTCGAATTGTACACAATTTCTACTTTCTGTTAGCAGCACTGCGATGTAGCACCGTTATTGAAAACGGTGGCTCGGTAGAATTCTAAACAAGTTCTCACAACTTATATTAATCAATCTCGAGACCTCATTCCTGATGGAATCCATCGCCACGAGGGAGAGAGTAGAGGCAACGTGGAATTTAAAAAATGCCTTGCCTAAGGGCACAATCGTATTGGCTCCATGGTGCACAAACTCTGGGCCTTTCACACCTGAAGCGAACGCGCATCCACCTCGCTATCACGACTTCCACTGATGATAGGTTACAGTGGTATACAAGTCAGCGACCATAACCACTTGAGCACGGTGGCGGACTCACCTTATTTGAAGCTTAACCCTTTCCCACTTAGGATTTAGGCTAATATACTACTATATATCCATGCATAGGACAGCCAGTTAGATATCAATCAGTGGATAGATAGGCAGTCAATGTATCTACCCCACCGACATAGAGACTTAGGCTAATATTCTACTATATCTACACACATACACCCATTTAGCTATCAATCAGTGAATAAACAGTCAGAATATCTACCCTACCGCCATAGATATTACTGGGACTACATGAGATTCTGGCATATATTAAGAATGTTGGGTCGGGCTACTACATTGTCAATGTATGTGATATTTATTGGTAAATAGGTGCTTCTATGAGGGAAAGGGTTAAGTTATCTTTAAGCTATCCAGAGTACTTACTGTCCCACAAATCTGTAGGTAGTCTTGTCCCAGCGAACGACATTGGGGTACGCTCCAGCACAGAGTGCAGCCTTCACAACAGTCCAGTTCTCCGAGTTTGTGTTCAAGTCTCTGATATCACCACCACCACGTGCTCGCACGAATCCTGAAGCTCGCAGCTGACCAAGGAGTTGGGTCCTAAAACAGTTCATTAAACTCGATGACATATGGACAAAGGTCAAAAATTATTATATTTTATTCAATCATTTCAATGCAATTCTCAAGGCTAGCAGCCCAAGGATGTTTCTACACGGTTGATTGACTGTATAAGTGATTGTTCTCCGAAATAATAATATTTCATGAATCAAGTGTCGCTCCGAGACAGGGCAGGATAATTGTAATCAAGCTCCGACCGGTGAACGACTTATGTCCTAGCACCAACATTGCAATCGGGCTGACAGACCTCGATAAAGTTAAGCAGCATGACATTTCGCAAAACATTGAAATCAAACACATGTACTATAGAATAATCTTAGGTTGTGGAGTACAGAGTTAACCCTTTCCTTCATAGAGATTTAGGTTAATATACTATTACATCTCCATACAAACGACAGCCATTTAACCCTTTCCTTCATAGAGATTTAGGTTAATATACTATTACATCTCCATACAAACGACAGCCATTTAACCCTTTCCTTCATAGAGATTTAGGTTAATATACTATTATATGTCCATACAAACGACAGCCATTTAACCCTTTCCTTCATAGAGATTTAGGGTAATATACTATTATATGTCCATACAAACGACAGCCATTTAGCTATTATGCAGTGAATAAGTAGTCGCCATATCTATCCCACCTCCATAGATATTACTGGGAATACATGAGATTTAGGTTAATATACTATTATGTCTCCATACAAACGACAGCCATTTAACTATCATGCAGTGAATAAGTAGTCGCCATATCTATCCCACCTCCATAGATATTACTGGGACTACATAGAGATTTAGGTTAATATACTATTATGTCTCCATACAAACGACAGCCATTTAGCTATCATGCAGTGAATAAGTAGTCGCCATATCTATCCCACCTTCATAGATATTACTGGGACTACATAGAGATTTAGGTTAATATACTATTATATCTCCATACAAACGACAGCCATTTAGCTATCATGCAGTGGATAAGTAGTCACCATATCTATCCCACCTCCATAGATATTACTGGGACTTCATGAGATTTAGGTTAATATACTATTACATCTCCATACAACCGACAGCCATTTAGCTATCATGCAGTGGATAAGTAGTCACCATATCTATCCCACTTCCATAGATATTACTGGGACTAGATGAGACTCTGGCCTTCATTATGAACATTGGTTTGGCTACTACATTGTCAATGAATGTCGTATTGGTAATGGCTTCAAGAGGTGCTTCTATGAGGGAAAGGGTTAAGAATAAATATAAATAAATAAGAATAAAGAAGTTGAGAGTGACATTAATTATTCTGTTACAATCTCTTGTTGAGCTATCCTGCCACAGACTGCTGGCTCCAACATTGGAGCCATTGACGCAAGCCTTTTCTGATTGACGAATTTGCTGGCGCAAACTAAAATTGACCCAGAGGAGGCCCTGATGGTGCTTAACCCATTCAACCCCAGGTAACTGACATGGACTGGTGCATGATATTTTTAGATTCGTGACTAGCCGGCTCATCTGGATCTACACTTTTTGTAAGTCTATTTAGAGGTCTGTAGTGTTGAAAGGGTTAAATGACGTCGCAATCCAAGCAAAAATGCTAGTAAATTAACGTCACGTTTGACATACGAGCTAAACCATGTTTTATGGCAGATTTAAACACGGTAAATTCCTTCATTGCGTATTCAGACAAAATGCCGAGCCATGTAAGAATAATACTTAGAATTAATGTTCAATGTTCTGCATTCAAGCAAATAATCACCAGGACATATTATAGTGCACCTGAACAGTTACGATACTGCATCAGTGGTCGAGTGCTTAAACTTCAAACCAGCCACCCCACTGCTGAAAGTTCAAATACTGCTCTGGGGGCGTCAAATTCTTTCAAGTGAGCTATCCAGCCGGCTTGCGGAAGGCCGATGGTGCTCCCGTCAAGGACTGAAATACTGCTCGGAAGACACCAATGGACTTCCTCCACCAATAATAACTGAAGAGTCGCCTTATGCTATGTTATATTTATATTTCGGGTTTTACGCCTGCATCAGCACCATTTTGGGCTATATCGCCGGCGGGCAGTTTACCTAACAACACCTTTACTGGGCAGGCTCCAGCGGTTAACCAGTACTTGGGTACACCAACCTCCGTAAGAAACTGCCAACTTTTCATATAAATGAGACACGGCCTGAGCGGGGCTCGAACCCGTGACCATCAAGAGTCGCCTTATGACTAAAGCGAAGTGCGACGTTAAACCCACACAAACAATCGATACCTCATCAATTGGAATTAAATTCACCTCATTCCCACGATCATCTCCATAACAGCTGAAGAAATGTAATTCTTGGAGCAAAATGCTCTCTCCCAGCCATCCGTGCGTGCCTTCTGCCATGCCTGTAGAGACAATCATATTACAGAGTTAGAACTATTCTCAAACAAGATCAGGAATTTCTCACTGTCCCCGCCCCTTCCCCTGTCACAGCAAGACAAACGTTTATTTATCTTTTTTGCTTTCCAATGAATGATAAGAGTTTTCTCAGTGAAAGAAAACTCCATCTTACACAGCTCTGAAACAGTGAAAGATAGCATTTTCTCATCCACCGGTTTCATTTCATATTCCTGCGCGTTTTTTAAAAAATAATATTTTTTTTTACAACGATTGCGAAGCAAGCTGTAACAACTTATATTAATCACTCTCGTTGGCGCGGATGACATCGTATTTGTGATCATTAGTGGGAGAAAACCCACCTGTCCAATATGGCGACAACCGTACCATCTCACATACTTCCCAGTCCGAGTATCGAACCAAGCATTGGTGAGAAGCAAGCACACTAACCACTGTGCTAATCAGACAGCCGTTAGTATGAGCGGTTAGTAGTACTTTCTGTATTTTAGCTATTTTCTGATTATCATGAACAGTTAATTATAAAGTAATATATTCTAATGAATTTGTTTTGTAATTTTTACAGCAAACAGAAAATAACGTGCAAATTATACAGGGACTATTTCTTATTACGGACGTTCACACTAACAGAAGTGGTTGTGCAGTTGTGTCACATAGTGCAATGAGGCTCCAGACAGGGCGGTTAAAATGACTAATATTTTAAAACAAATAATATATTAGCCAAAGTCATTGTAAATCATGAAATAAAACGAAAATTTTTGTTTATTAGTGCAAGAATTTTATTTCATCTCATGATTAATGAAATATTTATATTTGTATTATATTGTGGAAGTCGTGGTAGCGCGTTCGCTTCAGGTGCGAAAGGTCCGGAGTTCGAGCCCCACTGGAGCCGTTACGATTGTGCCCTTAGGCAAGGCATTTAAATTCCACGTTGCCTCTTCTATCGCCCTCTTGGCGATGGATTCCATCAGGAATGAGGTCTCGAGAGTGATTAATAAAAGTTGTAAGAACTTGTTTCGCAATCGAGCTAAAATAAATTTGTATAAAATAATGACATATGTATTTCCACTCATTGCGAAACAAGTTATATTAATCACTCATTCCTGATGGAATCCATGACCATGAGGGGGAGGAAAGAGGCAATATGGAAATAAGTGCCTGCGGTTGTAAGGCTCAAAATCACAATCACTCCGTCTAAAAGTGGACAAAACTAGAAGTCTTACTGATAATTCTTGCCAGCTTTAAACTATATGTACAACAAAAATAATTTAAAATCAACCTGGAATAGACGCAATAATGTCATATGATCACTGTATGTGGAGGCTGCAAAGTCCCGACGGATCATACCCACTTGCCGTTTCTCCGATGGTTGTCCCGGCAACAGAACTGAAATACACAAATAGAATTAATACGTGTCTGGTATTTATTCCTGTAATTTAGCACATTTTATTATACTTAATCCTAAACCTGCCAAATAAATTGGACGGAATGTGCAAATAACATAGATCCAGATCAGCCGCAGCGTAGTGTTTTAGCTCCACTATCTGAATAGCAAACAACATAGACCCAGATCAGCTGCAGCATAGTGTTTTAGCTCCACTCTCTGAATAGCAAACAACATAGATCCAGATCAGCTGCGTTTACGCAGCGTCTGATCAGGATCTATGTTGATTGCTATTCAGCCAAGTGTTTTATCTCCACAATTCGAATAGCAAACAGCATAGAGCCTGATCAGACGGAACGTCGTGGGTTGAATATTATTTCGATTTTCGCTAAATTTTTGTTAATTTTATCTTGCGTGAGACTTATACTGCATGCGTGGGACTTACACTGCATGCGTGGGACTTACACTGCATGCGTGAGACTTATACTGCATGCATGGGACTTACACTGCATGCGTGAGACTTATACTGCATGCATGGGACTTACACTGCATGCGTGAGACTTATACTGCATGCGTGGGACTTACACTGCATGCGTGAGACTTATACTGCATGAGTGAGACTTATACTGCATGCGTGAGACTTATACTACATGCGTGGGACTTACACTGCATGCGTGAGACTTATACTACATGCGCGAGACATATACTGCATGCGTGGGACTTACACTGCATGCGTGAGACTTATACTACATGCGTGAGACTTATACTGCATGCGTGAGACTTATACTGCATGTGTGAGACTTATACTACATGCGTGGGACTTATACTACATGCGCAAGACATATACTGCATGCGTGGGACTTACACTGCATGCGTGAGACTTATACTACATGCGTGAGACTTATACTGCATGCGTGAGACTTATACTGCATGCGTGAGACTTATACTACATGCGTGGGACTTACACTGCATGCGTGAGACTTATACTGCATGCATGGGACTTACACTGCATGCGTGGGACTTACACTGCATGCATGGGACTTATACTGTATGCATGCGACTTATACTGCATGCGTGGGACTTATACTGCATGTGTGAGACTTATACTGCATGCGTGAGACTTATACTACATGCGTGGGACTTATACTACATGAGTGAGACTTATACTGCATGCGTGGGACTTATACTACATGAGTGAGACTTATACTGCATGCGTGAGACTTATACTACATGCATGGGACTTATACTGCATGCGTGGGAGGGACTTATACTACATGCGTGGGACTTATACTGCATGCATGGGACTTATACTACATGGGACTTATACTGCATGCATGGGACTTATACTGCATGCATGGGACTTATACTACATGCGCGAGACTTACACGGATCCTTGTATGCTAGTGAGGGACTTCTACACACCAACACACTACATGCGCGAGACTTACACTACATGCGCGAGACTTACACGGATCCTTGTATGCTAGTGAACACACTATGGTGAGTACTGGATCTATACACTTGAGTACAATGGAGTTAAGAACCATCTTTCCCAGGTGCGGCTCCACGGGAAGGTCTGCCAGGTGACGACCCAACTCTGTCATCTCCTCCCGGCAGTCTAACGCATCCATTTGCTGCAAAATATGTATTCTAAACATGTATGTTTGTATTCATTTTACAACCTAGATAAATTTATTTGAGCTTCTTTGTATAATATCTATTATGCCCCTATTTAATTATAAGGCACATAAATATCTTGCACGAGGGTTGGTTTCATATTTACGAGCACGGAGGAGGTTTGCTGTCTCGGGATTGTTTAATATTGCAACACATCTACTAATATCTGGTACGAAATATTGTTATAAATCTAACACATACACACACTCAATTGCGAAACAAGTTCTTACAACATTAGTTTAATTAATGGCTCTTGAGACCTCATTCCTGATGGAATCCATCGCCATGTAAGAGAGAGAAGAGGCAATGTGGAATAACTCCATGCCATTCATGCCTGAAGCAAACTTGCTATCACGACAACTTCTATAAATACATATTGTTATTAACAAAAGGCCATTAACTTGGTCTAACCTTCAGTATAGAGATACATATTGTTATTGACAAAAGGCCATTAACTTGGTCTAACCTTCAGTATTGAGATACATATTGTTATTGACAAAAGGCCATTAACTTGGTCTAACCTTCAGTATTGAGATACATATTGTTATTGACAAAAGGCCATTAACTTGGTCTAACCTTCAGTATTGAGATACATATTGTTATTGACAAAAGGCCATTAACTTGGTCTAACCTTCAGTATTGAGATACATATTGTTATTAACAAAAGGCCATTAACTTGGTCTAACCTTCAGTATTGAGATAGCTGATCTGGTGACAAGGAAGGGAGGGGGTTCCGGCGCCTTGTTCAGAAAATCTCCTATGCTCTCATTCGCAGGAGACAGTAATTTGGTCTGAAGACACAATTCCTGAAATCAACAATTATCTTGTACTGCAACTTGCATTGTAACATGTATTGTAACTTGATGTGAAGACAGCATTTATCATACATAGTAACTTGATCTGAAGATGCAATTCCAGAAACAAACATATTTTCTTTAGTAACTTGATCTGAAGACAGAATTTAAGAAACAAAACAATTTTTTTGCATAGAAACTTGATCTGAAGACAATTTTATTATTATATTTCGGGTTTTATGCCTGCATCAGCACCATTTTGGGCTATATCGCCGGCAGGCAGTTTACCTAACAACACCTTTCCTGGGCAGGCTCCAACGGTTAACCAGTACTTGGGTGCACCAACCTCAGTAAGAAACTGCCAACTTTTTCATACAAATGAGACACGGTCTGAGCGGGGCTCGAACCCGTGACCATCAGTGATGATAAGTTACAGTGGTATACAAGTCAGCGACCTTAACCACTCGACCACGGAGGCGGACTCTGAAGACAATTTAAGAAACAAAACAATTATCTTGTTTAGCAACTTGATCTGAAGACAGAATTTAAGAAACAAAACAATTATCTTGTATTGAAACTTCATCTGAAGAAACCATTCCTGAAACAAACAGGCGGACACCTTGGTTAATATTCATGTTCTTGGGACACCTCGGTTAATATTCATGTTATTGGGACACCTCGGTTAATATTCATGTTCTTGGGACACCTCGGTTAATATTCATTTTCTTGGGACACCTCGGTTACTATTCATGTTCTTGGGACACCTCGGTTAATATTCATGTTCTTGGGACACCTCGGTTAATATTCATGTTCTTGGGACACCTCAGTTAATATTCATGTTCTTGGGACACCTCGGTTAATATTCATGTTCTTGGGGGATATTTTTCATATTACCCACTCAGGAATGCAATATTTATATAGTATTGTGTTACTACACAGACAGACAGACAGACAGACAGACAGACAGACAGACAGACAGACAGACAGACAGACAGACAGACAGACAGACAGACAGACAGACAGACAGACAGACAGACAGACAGACAGACAGACAGACAGACAGACAGACAGACAGACAGACAGACAGACAGACAGACAGACAGACAGACAGACAGACAGACAGACAGACAGACAGACAGACAGACAGACAGACAGACAGACAGAGACAGACACAGACATACCTGGAGAGGGCATCGGAGAAGCTCGGGAGTAGCGTAATCACACATGTGCTGGTGTCGTACCTTACTGTACATGTTGTAGCACACACCTGGGCGTACACGACCGGCTCTGCAAGAAGTAAATCACTTGATCGCGAGTGTTCATAAGATGTTTATTTGTTTTCGAAGTTTATGGTCGCACGAACAGCTTAGGTCATACGGCGACTCTCCAGCTATTCTTGGTCGAGGTAGAAACTGGGCGATGTACGTAACAGTATTTCGTATCATGGACGGGAACCCATGTAGAACCATCAACCTTCCAAATGCTAGCTGGATAGTAACAACCCATCGGGCGTGTCCAAATTCATGTGTTCCGTGGGCCCATCGGGCGTGTCCAAATTCATGTGTTCCGTGGGCCCATCGGGCGTGTCCAAATTCATATGTTCCGTGGGCCCATCGGGCGTGTCCAAATTCATGTGTTCCGTGGGCCCATCGGGCGTGTCCAAATTCATGTGTTCCGTGGGCCCATCAGGCGTGTCCAATTTCATGTGTTCCGTGGGCCCGGCGAGCGTGTCCAATTTCATGTGTTCCGTGGGCCCGTCGGGTGCATCCAATCACCGCTGCACATTTGATCACTTTCCGCAGTATAAGCCCCTTACGCTTATAAGACGCAATTGCACCTAAAGTGAACATCCTTCGTAGACTGTGCTCCCATCCATAAACTTGCTATCACGTTTACATATTATTTGTACGGGGACCCATGTAGAACAACCAACCTTCCAAATGCTAGCTGGATAGCTTGCTCACATGGAACACTGATAATTTGTAGACGGCTGATAAGAGAACATTGAAACTATATTTGATTAATCGAATAATCTTCCGAACGAACATTCGCTAATTTCTTGAACTTTCGAATTGGACACCTTTTCTACTTTCTGTTTGCAGCACTGTGACATAGCACCATTTTCATTTGAAAACAGTGTCTTGGTATTATATTATATAAACGCGACGTCTGCTTAGCCGCTTAGCGGGATATGTTTTTTTTAACTCATTTATTTACAAATATTTCCAAGTATAATACGTGATAATCAATGATAAATACATACACAAGAGGAAATACTACTAGGATTTAGTTAGTAATGTACATGTACGCATATATCGATTTCTATAAACGAGAATTAAATGTTATTTATTCTTTTAAATAACAAGTATTTGTTTTTAATTTTGAAATATTCATATATGACTGCTATTTCATATTTCATTATGTTCATTGTATTAACATGTTTCTTTCTGTTTTCGCCAATGATGTCTGCCTTATATATATAGAATCCAATTATAGTAAATAACAAATTCATTTCAGAGTATTCCGAAGTTTCCATCTTGTAACCTAAAACAATGGCTGACAATCTATTAAAATAATTTTCTATCCCGCATTGATCGAGAATTTGTATGATATTTTGCCAGAAAGGACTTACTAAATTGCCTGAGAGGAAAAAATGATCAGCTTTCAGTATTTCCGATAATTGTGAAACTAAAAGGGACATATCGTAACAAATAAATACTACTGAATCAAACTAGTTGACTATGGTTGGTCCGCAGAATCTATGATTTATCTGTATGGGAATGTTTGATCTTAATTATTGTGTCTTATATTTATTTATCATCACTACCAGTTGCCCATATGAGCGACGCCTCCAGAAGAGGTTAGTCATTATAGATTTTTGGAGGATAGTGCAATGATACAGACAGAGACCCATTCCAGAGTCTCCTCTGGTTCTTTAAGTGCACGGTGTAAAGCACAAACACGAGACCTTGGTTTAAAGTCCCATCTCTGAAAGACTTCATTTTATTAGGGTCAGATGGGGGATCGAACCTGCGACCTGCGTGTTAACACTGGACTACAGATCCATCTGTGATTTTAATTAGGCAACACAATCTCTTTTTATTGGCTTCCGATGGAATCGGCGTTGCCGTAACAACCAGTACGTACGAACATTGCCATCCCTAATAAAAATATAAGATATAGGCACCTGGTATTTTACTAAAGGAATATTCGCAGACAGATTATATATCATTGCACTGTATGCAGTGTTCAATCTATGCTGCACAATTGACCACCTTTTTATCTGAGCGGCACAATTTCATGTGTTCCATGGGCCCATCAGGCGTGTCCAAATTCATGTGTTCCGTGGGCCCATCGGGCGTGTCCAAATTCATGTGTTCCGTGGGCCCATCAGGCGTGTCCAATTTCATGTGTTCCATGGGCCCGGCGAGCGTGTCCAATTTCATGTGTTCCGTGGGCCCGTCGGGTGCATCCAATCACCGCTGCACATTTGATCACTTTCCGCAGTATAAGTCCCTTACGCTTATAAGACGCAATTGCACCTAAAGTGAACATCCTTCGTAGACTGTGCTCCCATCCATAAACTTGCTATCACGTTTACATATTATTTGTAGCTGTCGGTCACCAATGGCACAAATTGCCACCTTTATTTTTTGGCACAAAATGTTTTGTCAAATACATGGCTTCAAATATTATCTAAACTATATGGACCTTTTTCAAATTGGCTCCATTTGTTTTCAATTGGCGACAGAAGTGGCGCAGACAAAAATTCAGGCAGAGCTAACATTGTTGTAGTATTACCAGTCCGTAAATTTAGTGCAAAAACAGCTCGAGTCACTTCCATTTCAAGCTTAATTCAAATAGAAGAGTATTTCTGAATATTTTTTCGTCTTGTGTCGGCGAAACCAGCAAATTCCACAATAGCGGATCCTACCCAAATTGAATATGCTACCCCTGTTGTGGTTGATAATAGTGTGCCAAAGAGTATAACCGTTATTAAAATGTAATTTCATTGATATTTATGTGTGTCTCCCATATTTGTAAAATGACCCCATATTTCAGAGGCAGTGGGCCCCAATGGTCCCGGATTTGGAAAACCTGGATTGAACACTGCTGCATGTGTGTAAATAAAAGGGCTTGTTTACCTCCCCCGCCTCTGTTTAGCGCTGGCTTTAGATACCCAGCTACTCTTCAACATCGTTATCTGCAGCAATGCATCAAATGTTTTCTGAAACAAAAATAGTCTCATAATTCAGCTTCGAATATTTGGTGAAGTGGATAGGCAGGGAGGATTATACAAAATCTGATGAAATGGATAGGCAGGGAGGATTATACAAAATCTAATGAAGTGGATAGGCAGGGAGGGTTATACAAAATCTGATGAAATGGATTGGCAGGGAGGATTGTGCAAAATCTGGTGAAGTGGATAGGCAGGGAGGATTATACAAAATCTGATGAAGTGAATAGGCTGGGAGGATTGTACAAAATCTGGTGAATAGGATAGGCAGGGAGGATTATACAAAAGCTGGTGAACAGGATGGGCATGGAGTAATGCACACAATCTGGTGAAGTGGATAGGCAGGGAGGATTGTGCAAAATCTGATGAAATGAATAGGCAGGGAGGAATGCACAAATCTAGTGAAGTGGATAGGCAGGGAGGATTATACAAAATCTGGTGAAGTGGATAGGCTGTGAGGATTATACAAAATCTGATGAAGTGGATAGGCTGGGAGGGTTATACAAAATCTGATGAAGTGGATAGGCAGGGAGTATTATACAAAAGCTGGTGAACAGGATAGGCAGGGAGGATGCACAAAAGCTAGTGAAGTGGATAGGCAGGGAGGGTTGTGCAAAATCTGATAAAATGGATAGGCAGGGAGGATTATACAAAATCTGATGAAATGGATAGGCAGGGAGGATTGTGCAAAATCTGATTAAGTAGATAGGCTGGGAGGGTTATACAAAATCTGATGAATAGGATAGGCAGGGAGGATTATACAAAAGCTGGTGAACAGGATGGGCATGGAGTAATGCACACAATCTGGTGAAGTGGATAGGCAGGGAGGATTGTGCAAAATCTGATGAAATGAATAGGCAGGGAGGAATGCACAAATCTAGTGAAGTGGATAGGCAGGGAGGATTATACAAAATCTGGTGAAGTGGATAGGCTGTGAGGATTATACAAAATCTGACGAAGTGGATAGGCTGGGAGGGTTATACAAAATCTGATGAAGTGGATAGGCAGGGAGGGTTATACAAAATCTGATGAAATGGATAGGCAGGGAGGATTATACAAAATCTGGTGAAGTGGATAGGCAGGGAGGATTATACAAAATCTGATGAAATGGATAGGCAGGGAGGATTGTGCAAAATCTGATGAAATGGATAGGCAGGGAGGATTGTGCAAAATCTGGTGAAGTGGATAGGCAAGGAGGATTGTGCAAAATCTGGTGAAGTGGATAGGCAGGGAGGGTTATACAAAATCTGATGAATAGGATAGGCAGGGAGGATTATACAAAAGCTGGTGAACAGGATGGGCATGGAGTAATGCACACAATCTGGTGAAGTGGATAGGCAGGGAGGATTGTGCAAAATCTGATGAAATGAATAGGCAGGGAGGAATGCACAAATCTAGTGAAGTGGATAGGCAGGGAGGATTATGCAAAATCTGGTGAAGTGGATAGGCAGGGAGGAATGCCAAAATCTGATGAAATGGATAGGCAGGGAGGATTATACAAAATCTGATGAAGTGGATAGTCAGCGACCTTAACCAAACGGAGGCGGACCCGATAGGCAGGGAGGATTGTGCAAAATCTGGTGAAGTGGATAGGCAGGGAGGATTGTACAAAATCTGATGAAATGGATAGGCTGGGAGGGTTATACAAAATCTGATGAAATGGATAGGCAGGGAGGATTGTGCAAAATCTGGTGAAGTGGATAGGCAGGGAGGGTTATACAAAATCTGATGAATAGGATAGGCAGGGAGGATTATACAAAAGCTGGTGAACAGGATGGGCATGGAGTAATGCACACAATCTGGTGAAGTGGATAGGCAGGGAGGATTGTGCAAAATCTGATGAAATGAATAGGCAGGGAGGATTGTACAAATCTGGTGAAATGGATAGGCAGGGAGGATTATACAAAATCTGATGAAATGGATAGGCAGGGTGGATTATACAAAATATGATGAAATGGATAGGCAGGGAGGATTGTGCAAAATCTGATGAAGTGGATAGGCTGGGAGGGTTATACAAAATCTGATGAAATGGATAGGCGGGAGGATTGTACAAAATCTGGTGAATAGGATAGGCAGGAGGATTATACAAAAGCTGTGAACAGGATGGGCATGGAGTAATGCACACAATCTGGTGAAGTGGATAGGCAGGGAGGATTGTGCAAAATCTGATGAAATGAATAGGCAGGGAGGGTTGTACAAAATCTGATGAAATGGATAGGCAGGGAGGATTATACAAAATCTGGTGAAGTGGATAGGCAGGGAGGATTATACAAAAGATGGTGAACAGGATAGGCAGGGAGGAATGCACAAAAGCTAGTGAAGTGGATAGGCAGGGAGGGTTGTGCAAAATCTGATAAAATGGATAGGCAGGGAGGATTGTGCAAAATCTGATTAAGTAGATAGGCTGGGAGGGTTATACAAAATCTGGTGAAGTGGATAGGCTGGGAGGGTTATACAAAATCTGATGAAGTGGATAGGCTGGGAGGGTTATACAAAATCTGATGAAGTGGATAGGCAGGGAGGATTATACAAAATCTGATGAAGTGGGTAGGCTGGGAGGGCTATACACAATCTGGTGAAGTAGATAGGCTGGGAGGGTTATACAAAATCTGGTGAAGTGGATAGACAGGGAGGATTGCACAAAAGTTGATGAAGTGGATAGGCTGGGAGGGCTATACACAATCTGGTGAAGTAGATAGGCTGGGAGGGTTATACAAAATCTGGTGAAGTGGATAGGCAGGGAGGATTGCACAACATTTGATGAAGTGGATAGGCAGGGAGGGTTATACAAAATCTGGTGAAGAGGATAGGCAGGGAGGATTAAACAAAATATGGTGAAGTGGATAGGCAGGCAGGATTGTGCAAAATCTGGTGATGGTGAAGAGGATAGGCAGGGTGGATTGTGCAAAATCTGGTGAAGAGGATAGGCAGGAAGGATTATACAAAATCTGATGAAGAGGATAGGCAGGGAGGATTATACAAATCTGGTGAAGTTGATAGGCAGGGAGGATTGTGCAAAATCTGGTGAAGAGGATAAGCAGGGAGGATTGTGCAAAATCTGGTGATGGTGAAGAGGATAGGCAGGGAGGATTATACAAAATCTGGTGAAGTGGATAGGCAGGGAGGATTAAACAAAATCTGGTGAAGTGGATAGGCAGGGAGGATTGTGCAAAATCTGGTGTGAAGAGGATAGGCAGGGTGGATTGTGCAAAATCTGGTGAAGTGGACAGGCAGGGATGATTATACAAAATCTGGTGAAGAGGATAGGCAGGGAGGATTATACAAAATCTGATTAAGAGGATAGGCAGGGAGGATTATACAAATCTGGTGAAGTTGATAGGCAGGGAGGGTTATACAAATCTGGTGAAGTTGATAGGCAGGGAGGGTTATACAAAATCTGATGACATGGATAGGCAGGGAGGATTATACAAAATCTGATGAAGAGGATAGGCAGGGAGGATTATACAAATCTGGTGAAGTTGATAGGCAGGGAGGGTTATACAAAATCTGATGACATGGATAGGCAGGGAGGATTATACAAAATCTGATGAAGTGGATAGGCAGGGAGGGTTATACAAAATCTGATGACATGGATAGGCAGGGAGGATTATACAAAATCTGATGAAGAGGATAGGCAGGGAGGATTATACAAATCTGGTGAAGTTGATAGGCAGGGAGGGTTATACAAAATCTGATGACATGGATAGGCAGGGAGGATTATACAAAATCTGATGAAGTGGATAGGCAGGGAGGGTTATACAAAATCTGATGACATGGATAGGCAGGGAGGATTATACAAAATCTGATGAAGAGGATAGGCAGGGAGGATTATACAAATCTGGTGAAGTTGATAGGCTGGGAGGGTTATACAAAATCTGATGACGTGGATAGGCAGGGAGGATTATACAAAATCTGATGAAGTGGATAGGCAGGGAAGAATGTACGAGGACGACAACATCATGATATAACTACCTCTTTAACTTTGCCGGAATTGATGACATACACTACATCATTGATCGTAATACTCGTCTCGGCAATGTTCGTTGCTAAAATCTAATAATGGAAACAAATACATCAATTATAACCTTATAAAATCTTGTAATTTTGTTGATATTACCTGTCATGTACATTGAAAGCATGCGTGACTTGCATCACCTCGTTAACTGTTTACACGCTAGCGATGAAAATAAGGCAAATATATCGTGCAATAACACTAGAATTGTGTCACAGTGACGCACGACAAAATTATAAGGAAATTCCATGACATATTTTCAGAGTTTCCAGTAACAATAACAAATACACAGTAATGAATTGTCGCTAGTTTCATGACACACTGACCTATTTAAACACATTAGGTAGAGGCAATTGTCATGTTTGCCAGACATACAGACAAATGTACACAAAATTTCATATTAAGTGGCTGTTCTTTTGTTCTCTATAGTCACATAAACGCAATTCGTAGCCACATAAACCCTAACCCTAAACAACTAGATAGTAAACCTATTGTTCTCTTAGCTGCACATGTGCCATTTTATGGGTGCGGACAGACAGGCGGGAGGGCAGGTAGACAGACAGTGTTTTGTATGTTTGCTTTTGTAACTGTCAAAACAGTATAAAAGCTGGTGTTTAGTTTATACAAATATATACAAATTTATTTGAGCTTGATTGCGAAATAAATTCTTACAACTTGTATTAATCACTATCGAGACCTCATTCCTGATGGAATCCATTGTCACAAGGGAGAGAGAAGAGACAACATGGAATTTAAATGCCTTGCCTAAGGGCACGGCACAATCGTAAGGGAAAATGCACAAAATCTGGTGAGGC
This sequence comes from Archivesica marissinica, assembly GCA_014843695.1. Classification (NCBI taxonomy): domain Eukaryota; kingdom Metazoa; phylum Mollusca; class Bivalvia; order Venerida; family Vesicomyidae; genus Archivesica; species Archivesica marissinica. Next base: position 38,395,569 of record CM026399.1, read on the forward strand.
TCCAGCGAGGCTCTAACTCCGGACCGTTCGCACCTGAAGCGAGCGCTCTACTACTGTGCTATCACGATTTCCACACTGGTGTTCTCTTTCCGATTTGTAAGTGATGGCTGTCCGATTAGTGCAATGGTTAACAAGCATGCGAGATGGTACGCTAGAGGTTTCGTGTTGCTGCTTTACACAGTGCACGTAAAAGTACCAGAGGAGAGACTCTGGAATGGGTACCAGAGGAGAGACTCTGGAATGGGTACCAGAGGAGCGACTCTGGAATGGGTCTCTGTCTGTATCATTGCACTAACCTCCAAACATCTAAAATGACTAATCTCTTCAGGTGGCGTCGCTCATACGGTCAAACGGTAGTGATGATAAATAAACGTAAAGCACACACAACACGACTGTTTGATATACATTTGTAAATTATAAAAACTTGTTTCATAGTCATTGTAAAATAAATAAAGTTTAAACCAATTTGCTAAGGCAAATGGATTTACTAACAATTTTCCTAATACCAGATGGTGAAGCTTTGAACACTTTCTTCTGGTCCACTGACTGCATGGCCGAGTGCAACAGGAACATGGAGTATCTACAATATAATGGACACTGGTCAAGACACTAGTTTATCCATCAGTAGTAATAGCGACCATATCGGTGTCACGGTCTGTAGGCATTCTATGATTAACTATTTAAAGCTTCACAAATTTCTGAGCATCCATTCATTGATGAGACCTTTTTTTTACTAAGAAATAATTCAAAGAAGATTAAAGTAGCGGAGAGTTTTTGTGTTTTGTGAGGTTTAAAGTCGCACCTACAGCTTAGGTCATACTGGCGACTCTCCAGCTCTTATTGTTGGAGGAAGACCCCGGCTGCCCCTCCGAGCAGTAGTCCAGGCACCAACAGGCACCCAGGTAGAACCACTGACCTTCCACAAGCCAGATGGATAGCTGCTTCACTTGAAAAAATTCAACAGCCAAGTGGGATTCGAACCTGCAATGTTGAGAGGCAAGTTAACGACCGTAACCACTTGGCCATGGAGGCCACCCGGCGAGTTTGATTGGTTTGATTGATTACAATAATGGTTTTTATTCTGGTGGTTCTTAATAAACAAAACAGAGATTACTGTAAAGAAATAAACTCCAATCGGACTCCATTCCACGGCAAATGATTGTTTGCCCGTGACTCTTAACATAAAGGCAGGCATAGAGAACATTCTAGAAGGTAGAAGAGAGATGCATGTACCTGATGCCGGACAACTCCATTCCACGGCAAATGATTGTTTGCCCGCGACTCTTAACATAAAGGCAGGCATAGAGAACATTCTAGAAGGTAGAAGAGAGATGCATGTACCTGATGCCGGACAGCTCCATTCCACGGCAAATGATTGCTTGCCCGCGACTCTTAACATAAAGGCCATAGAGAACATTCTAGAAGGTAGAAGAGAGATGCATGTACCTGATGCCGGACAACTCCATTCCACGGCAAATGATTGTTTGCCCGCGACTCTTAACATAAAGGCCATAGAGAACATTCTAGAAGGTAGAAGAGAGATGCATGTACCTGATGCCGGAGAACCTATCATCATCGTCGATTCTGTTCCGTAACGAGACAATCTCGTCGTATCCCGGCAAGAATATTAATACTGCACCTGCATTAACCAAATACATACAATAATTATGTTAAAGGTTTTTATATATTGGTTGGTGAAATTTAAAAAAAGACGTGTACTCAGTTTAAAAAATAAATAAACTTGCATTTTGAAATGCACATATGCATCAATAGATATATGGGACGATTTGAATGAAATGTCACATGACAAGGTAATCCAGGGATCGCAGGTTCGATCCTCCCGTCTGACCCTAATAAAATTAACAGTCTTTCAGATGGGACGTTAAACCGAGGTCTCGTGTCGGTGTTGTACACCGAGCACGAAAAAGAACCATAGAAGACTCTGGAATGCTGTTTGTATCATTGCACTATCCTCCAAAAATCTAAAATGACTAATCTCTTCAAGAGGCGTCGCTCATATGGGCAACCGGTAGCGACGATAAATAAACGTAAAATACACACAACCCAGGAAGGAGATATATCGGTAAGAAATATATTATACATTTGTTATCTGCTCATTTCGTCTACAGCATGCTAACGGTTAATCTGCCATTTACTTAAGGAATGAACCGCAGGTTAGTAGTTTCCATCGGAGTATGACCTACATTGGGCGTGGTTAAAGTGTGTGGAGGCTGAAGACATAAACGTGTACAAATAAAATTGTTTGTTTGCACTACACATTGGTTATTAGTCACTTATTACATTTCCAATTAATTTACAATGCAGAGTGATCTAATCTTGTCAGAAGCATGTGATGTCACCAATTTCAAAAACTTTAAGTTTAAACTTTCTTTATTTTGCGAGGCAAGTTTTAACAATTTATATTAATCACTCTCGTTGGCGCGATGAAAGCATAAATGTGGTCATTCGTGTGGGAGGAAACCGGAGTACCTGGAGAAAACACACCTGTCCGATCCAGCGACCATCGTACCATCTCACATACTTCCCAGTCCGAGGATCGAACCCGGGTTGCATTGGTGAGAAGCGTGCACGCTAATCGGACGGCCACTGATTAGATTTCTATCCCATAGTAGAAAGATTTATTGGCGTTTCTCTTTCCGAACCGAGTGTGGGTTTAATTTTGACAGGGGTAAAGGTAAGCGCCAATTTAAGACTTCGCCAATACAAAACTCCTCAAAAAACTCCTAACATTTGGCACCGCAGTTATATTACGCTATACAGTATACGTTCATCGAAGAAAATACAATAGCGATGTAAATATTATTCTACCAAATAAAATATAGGTGGCGTATATTGAAAAGTTGAAACCAATAAATAAATAAATGTATAACATTCAAATAGTAATTGCCCATGCCTGATTGGTAATACGATCAGCGTGTACAGTTGAAAAAAGCTGTCAATTATAATAAGACAGATTGTTACCCTCTGGTTGTGTGGAAACTATAATACATTACAAATATAAGACAGATTATTACCCTCTGGTTGTGTGGAAACTATAATACATTACAAATATAAGACAGATTGTTACCCTCTGGTTGTGTGGAAACTATAACATTACAAATATAAGACAGATTGTTACCCTCTGGTTGTGTGGAAACTATAATACATTACAAATATAAGACAGATTGTTACCCTCTGGTTGTGTGGAAACTATAATACATTACAAATATAAGACAGATTGTTACCCTCTGGTTGTGTGGAAACTATAATACATTACAAATATAAGACAGATTGTTACCCTCTGGTTGTGTGGAAACTATAATACATTACAAATATAAGACAGATTGTTACCCTCTGGTTGTGTGGAAACTATGCTATGTAGCAGATGTGTGACAAGCTCTATATCTACTTTATCATCGTCCCAGCAATGCTGGTAAACTGTCAACATCTGTTTATCTTCCTCCGATATTTCAGGATCATCGTAGTTATCTATGGCATCATGCTCCGATCCCATCTGAGAAGCAAACCTGTCAACAAAGTGAATTAAAGCCCAATTACGAGATTACTTAGAATGTCCTGCACACCGAGGTATTGTAAGGAGCGGATGATTAGAATGTGCTGCACACCGAGGTATTGTAAGGAGTGGATGATTAGAATGTGCTGCACACCGAGGTATTGTAAGGAGCGGATGATTAGAATGTGCTGCACACCGAGGTATTGTAAGGAGCGGATGATTAGAATGTGCTGCACACCGGGTATTGTAAGGAGCGGATGATTAGAATGTGCTGCACACCGAGGTATTGTAAGGAGCGGATGATTAGAATGTGCTGCTCACCGAGATATTGTAAGGAATGGATGATTACAATGTGCTGCACACCGAGGTATTGTAAGGAGCGGATGATTAGAATGTGCTGCACACCGAGATATTGTAAGGAGCGGATGATTAGAATGTGCTGCTCACCGAGATATTGTAAGGAATGGATGATTAGAATGTGCTGCACACCGAGGTATTGCAAGGAGTGGATGATTAGAATGTGCTGCACACCGAGGTATTGTAAGGAGCAGATGATTAGAATGTGCTGCACACTGAGGTATTGTAAGGAGCGGATGATTAGAATGTGCTGCACACTGAGGTATTGTAAGGAATGGATGATTAGAATATGCTGCACACTGAGGTATTGTAAGGAATGGATGATTAGAATGTGCTGTACACCGAGGTAATGTAATGATCGGATGATTAGAATGTGCTGCACACCGAGGTATTGTAAGGGTCAGATCATTAGAATGTGCTGCACACCGAGGTATTGTAAGGAATGGATGGTTAGAATGTGCTGCACACTGAGGTATTGTAAGGAATGGATGATTAGAATGTGCTGCACACCAAGGTATTGTAAGGAATGGATGGTTAGAATGTGCTGTACACCGAGGTATTGTAAGGAGCGGATGATTAGAATGTGCTGCACACTGAAGTATTGTAAGGAGCGGATGATTAGAATGTGCTGCACACTGAGGTATTGTAAGGAGTGGATGATTAGAATGTGCTGCACACTGAGGTACTGTAAGGAATGGATGATTAGAATGTGTTGCACACCGAGGTATTGTAAGGAATGGATGGTTAGAATGTGCTGTACACCAAGGTATTGTAAGGAGCGGATGATTAGAATGTGTTGCACACCGAGGTATTGTAAGGAATGGATGATTAGAATGTGCTACACACTGAGGTATTGTAAGAAGCGGATGATTAGAATGTGCTGCACACTGAGGTATTGTAAGGAGCGGATGATTAGAATGTGCTACACACTGAGGTATTGTTAGGAGCCGATGATTAGAATGTGCTGCACACTGAGGTATTGTAAGGAGCGGATGATTAGAATGTGCTGCACACTGAGGTATTGTAAGGAGTGGATGATTAGAATGTGCTACACACCGAGGTATTGTAAGGAATGGATGATTAGAATGTGCTGCACACCGAGGTATTGTAAGGAATGGATGATTAGAATGTGCTGCACACTGAGGTATTGTAAGGAATGGATGATTAGAATGTGTTGCACACCGAGGTATTGTTATGTTATGTTATATTTCGGGTTTTACGCCTGCATCAGCACCATTTTGGGCTATATCGCCGGCGGGCAGTTTACTTAACAACACCTTTCCTGGGCAGGCTCCAGCGGTTAACCAGTACTTGGGTGCACCAACCTCCGTAAGAAACTGCCAACTTTTTCATATAAATGAGACACGGCCTGAGCGGGGCTCGAACCCGTGACCATCAGTGATGATAGGTTACAGTGGTATACAAGTCAGCGATCTTAACCACTCGACCACGGAGGCGGACACACCGAGGTATTGTAAGGGTCGGATCATTAGAATGTTCTGCACACTGAGGTATTGTAAGGAGCAGATGATTAGAATGTGCTGTACACCAAGGTATTGTAAGGAGCGGATGATTAGAATGTGCTGCACACTGAGGTATTGTAAGGAGTGGATGATTAGAATATGCTACACACCGAGGTATTGTAAGGAATGGATGATTAGAATGTGCTGCACACCGAGGTATTGTAAGGAATGGATGATTAGAATGTGCTGCACACTGAGGTATTGTAAGGAGCGGATGATTAGAATGTGCTGCACACTGAGGTATTGTAAGGAGTGGATGATTAGAATGTGCTACACACCGAGGTATTGTAAGGAATGGATGATTAGAATGTGCTGCACACTGAGGTATTGTAAGGAATGGATGATTAGAATGTGCTGCACACTGAGGTATTGTAAGGAATGGATGATTAGAATGTGCTGCACACTGAGGTATTGTAAGGAGCGGATGATTAGAATGTGCTGCACACTGAGGTATTGTAAGGAATGGATGATTAGAATGTGCTGCACACTGAGGTATTGTAAGGAGTGGATGATTAGAATGTGCTGCACACTGAGGTATTGTAAGGAATGGATGATTAGAATGTGCTTCACACCGAGGTATTGTAAGGAATGGATGATTACAATGTGCTGCACACTGAGGTATTGTAAGGAATGGATGTTTAGAATGTGTTGCACACCGAGGTATTGTAAGGAGCGGATGATTAGAATGTGCTGCACACCGAGGTATTGTAAGGAGCGGATGATTAGAATGTGCTGCACACTGAGATATTGTAAGGAATGGATGATTAGAATGTGCTGCACACTGAGGTATTGTAAGGAGCGGATGATTAGAATGTGCTGCACATTGAGGTATTGTAAGGAGCGGATGATTAGAATGTGCTTCACACTGAGGTATTGTAAGGAGTGGATGATTAGAATGTGCTGCACACCAAGGTATTGTAAGGAGCGGATGATTAGAATGTGCTGCACACTGAGGTATTGTAAGGAGCGGATGATTAGAATGTGCTTCACACTGAGGTATTGTAAGGAGTGGATTATTAGAATGTGCTGCACACCGAGGTATTGTAAGGAGCGGATGATTAGAATGTGCTGCACACTGAGGTATTGTAAGGAGCGGATGATTAGAATGTGCTACACACCGAGATATTGTAAGGAGTGGATGATTAGAATGTGCTACACACCGAGATATTGTAAGGAGTGGATGATTAGAATGTGCTGCACACAGAGGTATTGTAAGGAGCGGATGATTAGAATGTGCTGCACACTGAGGTATTGTAATGAGCGGATGATTAGAATGTGCTTCACACTGAGGTATTGTAAGGAGTGGATGATTAGAATGTGCTGCACACCGAGGTATTGTAAGGAATGGATGATTAGAATGTGCTGCACACTGAGGTATTGTAAGGAGTGGATGATTAGAATGTGCTGCACACCAAGGTATTGTAAGGAACAGTTGATTAGAATGTGCTGCACACTAAGGTATTGTAAGGAGCGGATGATTAGAATGTGTTGCACACCGAGGTATTGTAAGGAACGGATGATTAGAATGTGTTGTACACCGAGGTATTGTAAGGAGTGGATGGTTAGAATGTGCTGCACACTGAGGTATTGTAAGGAATGGATGATTAGAATGTGCTGCACACTGAGGTATTGTAAGGGTCGGATGATTAGAATGTACTGCACACTGAGATATTGTAAGGCTCGGATGATTAGAATGTGCAGCACACCGAGATATTGTAAGGAATGGATGATTACAATGTGCTGCACACTGAGGTATTGTAAGGAATGGATGCTTAGAATGTGTTGCACACCGAGGTATTGTAAGGAGCGGATGATTAGAATGTGCTGCACACCGAGGTATTGTAAGGAGCGGATGATTAGAATGTGCTGCACACTGAGATATTGTAAGGAATGGATGATTAGAATGTGCTGCACACTGAGGTATTGCAAGGAGCGGATGATTAGAATGTGCTGCACATTGAGGTATTGTAAGGAGCGGATGATTAGAATGTGCTTCACACTGAGGTATTGTAAGGAGTGGATGATTAGAATGTGCTGCACACCAAGGTATTGTAAGGAGCGGATGATTAGAATGTGCTGCACACTGAGGTATTGTAAGGAGCGGATGATTAGAATGTGCTTCACACTGAGGTATTGTAAGGAGTGGATTATTAGAATGTGCTGCACACCGAGGTATTGTAAGGAGCGGATGATTAGAATGTGCTGCACACTGAGGTATTGTAAGGAGCGGATGATTAGAATGTGCTACACACCGAGATATTGTAAGGAGTGGATGATTAGAATGTGCTACACACCGAGATATTGTAAGGAGTGGATGATTAGAATGTGCTGCACACAGAGGTATTGTAAGGAGCGGATGATTAGAATGTGCTGCACACTGAGGTATTGTAAGGAGCGGATGATTAGAATGTGCTTCACACTGAGGTATTGTAAGGAGTGGATGATTAGAATGTGCTGCACACTGAGGTATTGTAAGGAATGGATGATTAGAATGTGTTGCACACCGATGTATTGTAAGGAATGGATGATTAGAATGTGCTGCACACCGAGGTATTGTAAGGAACAGTTGATTAGAATGTGCTGCACACCGAGGTATTGTAAGGAACAGTTGATTAAAATGTGTTGCACACCGAGATATTGTAAGGAACAGTTGATTAGATGTTGTAATTATTGTCTTATATTTTCATGATATGGCCACAAACGAACCTGCTATTGTGAAATAATCATTTGTAAATTACCTCCCGTTATTTTTAACAAAATGGTGATTTACTAAAGTTAACACTACGATAAAACACATAAAGACATTAAAGGGATAAAGTGTTACTATTTAGTAAAAAAACCATTGAAGTGTTGGATCACAGAAATAAAAAATGCCTTTTATGCTTTTCAACTTAATTGCTAAAGTTCAAGGTTAGTGGTATAATATACTTTATTTATGTTACAACGATTGCGAAGCAAGTTTTAACAACTTATATTAATCACTCTCGTTGGCTCGGATGAAGGCCTATATGTGGTCATTCATGTGGGAGGAAACCGGAGTACCCGGAGAAAACCCACCTGTCCGATCTGGCGACCATCGTACCATCTCACATACTTCCCTGTCCCGAGTATCGAACCCGGGTCGCATTGGTGAGGTTAGTGGTAGGGTGGGGCTTTACTGTGGGTGTAGAGAATTAGATTAATTAATCTCGAGACCTTCTCCACCCAATCGACAATATTGCACACATACATCCACTCAAGGTCATGGTTATCTAGTGTGAAATCTTGATAGCGTATTCACTTCAGGTATGAAAAGGTCGCAGTTCACGCCCAGCTGGAGCCGTTACGATTGTGCCCTTAGTCACGGCACTTAAATTCCACATTACCTCTTCTCTCTCCCTCATGGCGATGGATTGAGGTCTTGAAAGCAATTAACCCTTTCAACACCACAGACCTCTATATAGGCTTACAAAAAGTGTAGATCCAGATGAGCCGGCTCGTGACGAGCCGTCTCATCAGGATCTGCACTTTTTGCAAGTAGTATTACTAATTTTAGACAAAATTACCCATCTTGATAAATGAACTGGTCCGAATGTAATTTTCTTATTCATTTATTGGTCTAAGAATATCATGGACCAGTCCATGTCAGTTACTTGGTGTTGAAAGAGTTAAACTAACGTTGTAAGAACTTGTTTCGCAATCAAGCTAAATATAGTTTGCATAAACAATAGCGTGTGAGCAGAGGAGTTAGTGGAACATGTCTGCATCAATGCTACTCAAATCATCACCAGTCCTAAGAATAGCTGCAATTATTGCTAAGTCGTGATAGCGCAGTGGATGCGCAATCGCTTCAGGTGCGAAAGGTCGGCAAGGCATTTAAATTCCACGTTGCCTCTTCTCTCTCCCTCGTGGCGATGGATTCCATCAGGAGTGAGGTCTCGAGAGTGATTTATATAAGTTGAAATAACTTGTTTCGCAATCGAGCTAAAATAAATTTGTATAAACTAATTATTGATATTTTTTAAGAATGTGCCTGTGACCTTGACCTTTTGACCTTTGACTCACTGACTCCAAAACCAATATGGGATGTCTACTCCAAAGTCTTGCAATCGAGATGTTAGTTTGAGCCTCGTAAAAACTATGGTAGTGGTGTCCTTAGGGCAGCCACTTAAATCCACAGCGCCTCTCCTCTCTCGTTTATTCCATCAGGAATGAGGTGACGCGAGAAATTGATCTAAACTAAACTAGTTTCGCAATCTGAGCTAAGGGTAGGGGAATAGAGGGGAGATATATTAATCCGACTTACATATGTGCCTCCAGAAGCGCAACAATGTTTGCTTGCCCAAACTTCCTGGCCCAGTCGAGAGCCGTCCAGTCATTGGACGATTTCACCGTAGGGTCGGACCCGAGGCCCAGCAACTGTTCCATAATGCCAACAAACCCGCGACCAGCGGCAATCATCAATGGTGTCACTGTAGTCTCGCTATGCTGATAATCAACTAACAACAAAAACATAAATCAATGGATATTGCAAACAAACGCAGTTTAACCCTTTCCCTCATAGAAGCACCTCTTGACGCAGGGCTCATTCAAGGTCAGAATTGTTAGGAGAAGTGAGAAAAGGCGCTCTTCGCGTCCTTAAATGGTGTTATTTAAATAAATTTCAATTAAAATTTAAACTGCACAGTATGACCATTAAATACAACATTTGAATAGAAAGAGTGCTTTATAATGGGCCAGTGCATCTTACTGGCCAACATTTGTACGAAAATTGTGTAAAATAAAATATTAAAAACAATAAATTGTTTAGGGAGAAGCGGTTTCAGGGTGCCTAGGGCGACTATTTCACCCACATTGCCCTCTAGAATGTTCCCTGGGATATTGCAAACAAATGCAGTTTAACCCTTTCAACCCCACAGGCCTCTAAATAGGCTTATGAAAAGTGTAGATCCAGATTGAGCCGGCTCGTGACGAGCCGTCTCATCAGGATCTGCACTTTTTTGCCAGTAATAATTATTACTATTTTTAGATAAAATTACCCATTTTGATAAATGAACTGGTCCAAAGGTAATTTTCTTATTAATTTATTGGTCTGAAAATATCAGTCCATGTCAGTTACTTGGGGTTGAATGGGTTAAATATCACGCACCAGTCCATGTCAGTTACTTGGTGTTGAATGGGTTAAATATCACGCACCAGTCCATGTCAGTTACTTGGTGTTGAATGGGTTAATATCACGCACCAGTCCATGTCAGTTACTTGGGGTTGAATGGGTTAATATCACGCACCAGTCCATGTCAGTTACTTGGTGTTGAATGGGTTAATATCACGCACCAGTCCATGTCAGTTACTTGGTGTTGAATGGGTTAATATCACGCACCAGTCCATGTCAGTTACTTGGTGTTGAATGGGTTAATATCACGCACCAGTCCATGTCAGTTACTTGGTGTTGAATGGGTTAATATCACGCACCAGTCCATGTCAGTTACTTGGTGTTGAATGGGTTAAATATCATGCACCAGTCCATGTCAGTTACTTGGTGTTGAATGGGTTAAATATCACGCACCAGTCCATGTCAGTTACTTGGTGTTGAATGGGTTAAATATCACGCACCAGTCCATGTCAGTTACTTGGTGTTGAATGGGTTAAATATCATGCACCAGTCCATGTCAGTTACTTGGTGTTGAATGGGTTAAATATCATGCACCAGTCCATGTCAGTTACTTGGTGTTGAATGGGTTAGAGGTTACACGTACAACACTGTCCACACACTATCATGTATCAAACACTTTGTGGCAGAGTCACAAAATTATAAAAACAACTCCGAAGACAAACCGGACCCTAACACTGGCTTAATGACTCGGGAAGTGGTAGCCTTTGAATATAAACACATTTTTGTTGTTGTTTATTTTATTAAATCATTTTATTTATGTGTGTTTTATGTTTATTTATCGTCGCTACCAGTTGCCCATATGAGCGATGCCTCCTAAAGAGATTAGTCATTTTAGTTTTAATTTTTTGGTTTATTTTTATTGTTTAAAGAATTTTATTTATGGACAGCTATTTTGCTATGACCTAAATACAGAGCTGTTGTCTGTAAAATCGTAAACTTACATACCATAATAAAAATTAGAATTTGTTTGCTATTTTTACATTCTCTTCATATTTTGCTAAAATGTTCCCTTACATTCAGTCCGCAAACAGATCATTACTGTGCAGTTTTATGCAAATTGACACGAGAGAATTCCGAAAAGAGATCTTGATTGAAGCAATGTTTAACAGAACACACACAACTGTAGAAGACAGACAACACCAGCTTGCAGTCATCACATCGACCACTGGCTCAAGTCAGCTAACTATACGGATGCAAAAGATACATACCACTGACATTTTCAGAAGCGATCAAATGGAATATTTGTGCAAATGAGTCTTCACTTCCTGTCAACCAGATCTCGGAGAGACATTGATCCATCTCCTTTATCAACCAGGGTTCCAGTTCTTCCTTCTCCTTCCCTAAACCAAGCATTGACAGCTGACTGAAATACATTGCAAACGGATAAACTATAGTATATACACGCAGCATTGACAGCTGACTGAAATACATCACAAACTGTTAAACTATAGTATATAACACAGCATTGACAGCTGACTGAAATACATCACAAACTGTCAAACTATAGTATATAACACAGCATTGACAGCTGACTGAAATACATCACAAACGGATAAACTATAGAATACAACACAGCATTGACAGCTGACTGAAATACATCACAAACTGTTAAACTATAGTATATACACGCAGCATTGACAGCTGACTGAAATACATCACAAACTGTTAAACTATAGTATACAACACAGCATTGACAGCTGACTGAAATACATCACAAACGGATAAACTATAGTATATACACGCAGCAGTGACAGCTGACTGAAATACATCACAAACGGATAAACTATAGTATATACACGCAGCATTGACAGCTGACTGAAATACATCACAAACTGTTAAACTATAGTATACAACACAGCATTGACAGCTGGCTGAAATACATCACAAACGGATAAACTATAGTATATACACGCAGCATTGACAGCTGACTGAAATACATCACAAACTGTCAAACTATAGTATATAACGCAGCATTGACAGCTGACTGAAATACATCACAAACTGTCAAACTATAGCAAGTTAAACTATAGTATAACCAGCATTGACAGCTGACTGAAATACATCACAAACGGATAAACTATAGTATATACACCAGCATTGACAGCTGACTGAAATACATCACAAACGTAAACTATAGTATAAACCAGCATTGACAGCTGACTGAAATACATCAAACTGTAAACTATAGTATATACACGCAGCATTGACAGCTGACTGAAATACATCACAAACTGTCAAACTATAGTATATACACGCAGCATTGACAGCTGACTGAAATACATCGCAAACGGATAAACTATAGTATATACACGCAGCATTGACAGCTGACTGAAATACATCGCAAACGGATAAAATATAGTATATACACGCAGCATTGACAGCTGACTGAAATACATCGCAAACGGATAAACTATAGTATATACACGCAGCATTGACAGCTAACTGAAATACATCGCAAACGGATAAACTATAGTATATACACGCAGCATTGACAGCTGACTGAAATACATCGCAAACGGATAAACTATAGTATATACACGCAGCATTGACAGCTGACAGAAATACATCGCAAACGGATAAACTATAGTATATACACGCAGCATTGACAGCTGACTGAAATACATTGCAAACGGATAAACTATAGTATATACACGCAGCATTGACAGCTGACTGAAATACATTGCAAACGGATAAACTATAGTATATACACGCAGCATTGACAGCTGACTGAAATACATTGCAAACGGATAAACTATAGTATATACACGCAGCATTGACAGCTGACTGAAATACATTGCAAACGGATAAACTATAGTATATACACGCAGCATTGACAGCTGACTGAAATACATTGCAAACGGATAAACTATAGTATATACACGCAGCATTGACAGCTGACTGAAATACATTGCAAACGGATAAACTATAGTATATACACGCAGCATTGACAGCTGACTGAAATACATTGCAAACGGATAAACTATAGTATATACACGCAGCATTGACAGCTGACTGAAATACATTGCAAACGGATAAACTATAGTATATACACGCAGCATTGACAGCTGACTGAAATACATTGCAAACGGATAAACTATAGTATATACACGCAGCATTGACAGCTGACTGAAATACATTGCAAACGGATAAACTATAGTATATACACGCAGCATTGACAGCTGACTGAAATACATTGCAAACGGATAAACTATAGTATATACACGCAGCATTGACAGCTGCTGAAATACATTGCAAACGGATAAACTATAGTATATACACGCAGCATTGACAGCTGACTGAAATACATTGCAAACGGATAAACTATAGTATATACACGCAGCATTGACAGCTGACTGAAATACATTGCAAACGGATAAACTATAGTATACAACACAGCATTGACAGCTGACTGAAATACATTGCAAACTGTTAAACTATAGTATATACACGCAGCATTGACAGCTGACTGAAATACATCGCACACTGTTAAACTATATTATATACACGCAGCATTGACAGCTGACTGAAATACATCGCAAACTGTTAAACTATAGTATATACACGCAGCATTGACAGCTGACTGAAATACATCACAAACTGTTAAACTATAGTATATACACGCAGCATTGACAGCTGACTGAAATACATTGCAAACGGATAAACTATAGTATACAACACAGCATTGACAGCTGACTGAAATACATTGCAAACTGTTAAACTATAGTATATACACGCAGCATTGACAGCTGACTGAAATACATCACAAACTGTTAAACTATAGTATATACACGCAGCATTGACAGCTGACTGAAATACATTGCAAACGGATAAACTATAGTATACAACACAGCATTGACAGCTGACTGAAATACATTGCAAACGGATAAACTATAGTATACAACACAGCATTGACAGCTGACTGAAATACATTGCAAACGGATAAACTATAGTATACAACACAGCATGGACAGCTGACTGAAATACATTGCAAACGGATAAACTATAGTATACAACACAGCATTGACAGCTGACTGAAATACATTGCAAACGGATAAACTATAGTATACAACACAGCATTGACAGCTGACTGAAATACATTGCAAACGGATAAACTATAGTATATACATGCAGCATTGACAGCTGACTGAAATACATCGCAAACGGATAAACTAGAGTATATACATGCAGCATTGACAGCTGACTGAAATACATCGCAAACGGATAAACTATAGAATATACACGCAGCATTGACAGCTGACTGAAATACATCGCAAACGGATAACTATATTATATACACGCAGCATTGACAGCTGACTGAAATACATCGCAAACTGTTAAACTATAGTATATACACGCAGCATTGACAGCTGACTGAAATACATTGCAAACGGATAAACTATAGTATATACACGCAGCATTGACAGCTGACTGAAATACATTGCAAACGGATAAACTATAGTATATACACGCAGCATTGACAGCTGACTGAAATACATTGCAAACGGATAAACTATAGTATATACACGCAGCATTGACAGCTGACTGAAATACATTGCAAACGGATAAACTATAGTATATACACGCAGCATTGACAGCTGACTGAAATACATCGCAAACTGTTAAACTATAGTATGTACACGCAGCATTGACAGCTGACTGAAATACATCGCAAACTGTTAAACTATATTATATACACGCAGCATTGACAGCTGACTGAAATACATCGCAAACGGATAAACTATAGTATATACACGCAGCATTGACAGCTGACTGAAATACATCGCAAACTGTTAAACTATAGTATATACACGCAGCATTGACAGCTGACTGAAATACATCGCAAACTGTTAAACTATAGTATATACACGCAGCATTGACAGCTGACTGAAATACATCGCAAACTGTTAAACTATAGTATATACACGCAGCATTGAAAGCTGACTGAAATACATCGCAAACGGATAAACTATAGTATATACACGCAGCATTGAAAGCTGACTGAAATACATTGCAAACGGATAACCTATAGTATATACACGCAGCATTGACAGCTGACTGAAATACATCACAAACTGTTAAACTATAGTATATACACGCAGCATTGACAGCTGACTGAAATACATTGCAAACGGATAAACTATAGTATATACACGCAGCATTGACAGCTGACTGAAATACATCGCAAACGGATAAACTATAGTATATACACGCAGCATTGACAGCTGACTGAAATACATCACAAACTGTTAAACTATAGTATATAACACAGCATTGACAGCTGACTGAAATACATCGCAAACTGTTAAACTATAGTATATACACGCAGCATTGACAGCTGGCTGAAATAAATCGCAAACGGATAAACTATAGTATATACACGTAACATTGACAGCTGACTGAAATACATCGCAAACTGTTAAACTATAGTATATACACGCAGCATTGACAGCTGACTGAAATACATCGCAAACTGTTAAACTATATTATATACACGCAGCATTGACAGCTGACTGAAATACATCACAAACTGTTAAACTATAGTATATACACGCAGCATTGACAGCTGACTGAAATACATCGCAAACTGTTAAACTATATTATATACACGCAGCATTGACAGCTGACTGAAATACATCGCAAACTGTTAAACTATATTATATACACGCAGCATTGACAGCTGACTGAAATACATCGCAAACTGTTAAACTATAGTATATACACGCAGCATTGACAGCTTACTGAAATACATTGCAAACTGTTAAACTATATTATATACACACAGCATTGACAGCTGACTGAAATACATCGCAAACGGATAAACTATAGTATATAACACAGCATTGACAGCTGTCTGAAATACATCACAAACTGTTAAACTATAGTATATAACACAGCATTGACAGCTGGCTGAAATACATCGCAAACTGTTAAACTATATTATATACACGCAGCATTGACAGCTGACTGAAATACATCGCAAACTGTTAAACTATAGTATATACACGCAGCATTGACAGCTGACTGAAATACATCACAAACTGTTAAACTATAGTATATAACACAGCATTGACAGCTGGCTGAAATACATCGCAAACGGATAAACTATAGTATATACACGCAGCATTGACAGCTGACTGAAATACATCACAAACTGTTAAACTATAGTATATAACACAGCATTGACAGCTGGCTGAAATACATCGCAACCTGTTAAACTATAGTATATACACGCAGCTTTGACAGCTGACTGAAATACATCGCAAACTGTTAAACTATAGTATATACATGCAGCATTGACAGCTGACTGAAATACATCGCAAACTGTTAAACTATATTATATACACGCAGCATTGACAGCTGACTGAAATACATCGCAAACTGTTAAACTATAGTATATACATGCAGCATTGACAGCTGACTGAAATACATCGCAAACTGTTAAACTATATTATATACATGCAGCATTGACAGCTGACTGAAATAAATCGCAAACTGTTAAACTATAGTATATACACGCAGCATTGACAGCTGACTGAAATACATCACAAACTGTTAAACTATAGTATATACACGCAGCATTGACAGCTGACTGAAATACATCACAAACTGTTAAACTATAGTATATACACGCAGCATTGACAGCTGACTGAAATACATCGCAAACTGTTAAACTATATTATATACACGCAGCATTGACAGCTGACTGAAATACATCGCAAACTGTTAAACTATATTATATACACGCAGCATTGACAGCTGACTGAAATACATCGCAAACTGTTAAACTATAGTATATACACGCAGCATTGACAGCTTACTGAAATACATTGCAAACTGTTAAACTATATTATATACACACAGCATTGACAGCTGACTGAAATACATCACAAACGGATAAACTATAGTATATAACACAGCATTGACAGCTGTCTGAAATACATCACAAACTGTTAAACTATAGTATATAACACAGCATTGACAGCTGGCTGAAATACATCGCAAACTGTTAAACTATATTATATACACGCAGCATTGACAGCTGACTGAAATACATCACAAACTGTTAAACTATAGTATATAACACAGCATTGACAGCTGCTGAAATACATCCAAACGTAAACTATAGTATATACACGCAGCATTGACAGCTGACTGAAATACATCACAAACTGTTAAACTATAGTATATAACACAGCATTGACAGCTGGCTGAAATACATCGCAAACTGTTAAACTATAGTATATACACGCAGCATTGACAGCTGACTGAAATACATCGCAAACTGTTAAACTATAGTATATACACGCAGCATTGACAGCTGACTGAAATACATCACAAACTGTTAAACTATAGTATATAACACAGCATTGACAGCTGACTGAAATACATCGCAAACGGATAAACTATAGTATATACACGCAGCATTGACAGCTGACTGAAATACATCACAAACTGTTAAACTATAGTATATAACACAGCATTGACAGCTGACTGAAATACATCGCAAACTGTTAAACTATAGTATATACACGCAGCATTGACAGCTGACTGAAATACATCGCAAACTGTTAAACTATAGTATATACACGCAGCATTGACAGCTGACTGAAATACATCGCAAACTGTTAAACTATAGTATATACACGCAGCATTGACAGCTGACTGAAATACATCGCAAACTGTTAAACTATAGTATATACACGCAGCATTGACAGCTGACTGAAATACATCGCAAACGGATAAACTATAGTATATACACGCAGCATTGACAGCTGACTGAAATACATCGCAAACTGTTAAACTATAGTATATACACGCAGCATTGACAGCTGACTGAAATACATCGCAAACTGTTAAACTATAGTATATACACGCAGCATTGACAGCTGACTGAAATACATCGCAAACTGTTAAACTATAGTATATACACGCAGCATTGACAGCTGACTGAAATACATCGCAAACGGATAAACTATAGTATATACACGCAGCATTGACAGCTGACTGAAATACATCGCAAACTGTTAAACTATAGTATATACACGCAGCATTGACAGCTGACTGAAATACATCGCAAACTGTTAAACTATAGTATATACACGCAGCATTGACAGCTGACTGAAATACATCGCAAACTGTTAAACTATAGTATATACACGCAGCATTGACAGCTGACTGAAATACATCGCAAACTGTTAAACTATAGTATATACACGCAGCATTGACAGCTGACTGAAATACATCGCAAACTGTTAAACTATAGTATATACACGCAGCATTGACAGCTGACTGAAATACATCGCAAACTGTTAAACTATAGTATATACACGCAGCATTGACAGCTGACTGAAATACATCGCAAACTGTTAAACTATAGTATATAACACAGCATTGACAGCTGACTGAAATACATCGCAAACTGTTAAACTATAGTATATACACGCAGCATTGACAGCTGACTGAAATACATCGCAAACTGTTAAACTATAGTATATACACGCAGCATTGACAGCTGACTGAAATACATCACAAACTGTTAAACTATAGTATATAACACAGCATTGACAGCTGGCTGAAATACATCGCAAACGGATAAACTATAGTATATACACGCAGCATTGACAGCTGACTGAAATACATCACAAACTGTTAAACTATAGTATATAACACAGCATTGACAGCTGGCTGAAATACATCGCAAACTGTTAAACTATAGTATATACACGCAGCATTGACAGCTGACTGAAATACATCGCAAACTGTTAAACTATAGTATATACACGCAGCATTGACAGCTGACTGAAATACATCGCAAACTGTTAAACTATAGTATATACACGCAGCATTGACAGCTGACTGAAATACATCGCAAACTGTTAAACTATAGTATATACACGCAGCATTGACAGCTGACTGAAATACATCGCAAACTGTTAAACTATAGTATATACACGCAGCATTGACAGCTGACTGAAATACATCGCAAACTGTTAAACTATAGTATATACACGCAGCATTGACAGCTGACTGAAATACATCGCAAACTGATAAACTATAGTATACAACACTACATTGACAGCTGACTGAAATACATCACAAACTGTTAAACTATAGTATATACACGCAGCATTGACAGCTGACTGAAATACATTGCAAACGGATAAACTATAGTATACAACACAGCATTGACAGCTGACTGAAATACATTGCAAACGGATAAACTATAGTATACAACACAGCATTGACAGCTGACTGAAATACATTGCAAACGGATAAACTATAGTATACAACACAGCATTGACAGCTGACTGAAATACATCGCAAACTGATAAACTATAGTATATACATGCAGCATTGACAGCTGACTGAAATACATCACAAACTGTTAAACTATAGTATATACACGCAGCATTGACAGCTGACTGAAATACATCGCAAACTGTTAAACTATAGTATATACACGCAGCATTGACAGCTGACTGAAATACATCGCAAACTGTTAAACTATAGTATATACACGCAGCATTGACAGCTGACTGAAATACATCGCAAACTGTTAAACTATATTATATACACGCAGCATTGACAGCTGACTGAAATACATCGCAAACTGTTAAACTATAGTATATACACGCAGCATTGACAGCTGACTGAAATACATCGCAAACTGATAAACTATAGTATATACACGCAGCATTGACAGCTGACTGAAATACATCGCAAACTGTTAAACTATAGTATATACACGCAGCATTGACAGCTGACTGAAATACATCGCAAACTGTTAAACTATAGTATATACACGCAGCATTGACAGCTGACTGAAATACATCACAAACTGTTAAACTATAGTATATACACGCAGCATTGACAGCTGACTGAAATACATCACAAACTGTTAAACTATAGTATATACACGCAGCATTGACAGCTGACTGAAATACATTGCAAACGGATAAACTATAGTATATACACGCAGCATTGACAGCTGACTGAAATACATCGCAAACGGATAAACTATAGTATATACACGCAGCATTGACAGCTGACTGAAATACATCACAAACTGTTAAACTATAGTATATAACACAGCATTGACAGCTGACTGAAATACATCGCAAACTGTTAAACTATAGTATATACACGCAGCATTGACAGCTGGCTGAAATACATCGCAAACGGATAAACTATAGTATATACACGCAGCATTGACAGCTGACTGAAATACATCACAAACTGTTAAACTATAGTATATACACGCAGCATTGACAGCTGACTGAAATACATCGCAAACTGTTAAACTATAGTATATACACGCAGCATTGACAGCTGACTGAAATACATCGCAAACTGTTAAACTATAGTATATACACGCAGCATTGACAGCTGACTGAAATACATCGCAAACTGTTAAACTATATTATATACACGCAGCATTGACAGCTGACTGAAATACATCGCAAACTGTTAAACTATATTATATACACGCAGCATTGACAGCTGACTGAAATACAACGCAAACTGTTAAACTATAGTATATACACGCAGCATTGACAGCTTACTGAAATACATCGCAAACTGTTAAACTATATTATATACACGCAGCATTGACAGCTGACTGAAATACATCGCAAACGGATAAACTATAGTATATAACACAGCATTGACAGCTGACTGAAATACATCACAAACTGTTAAACTATAGTATATAACACAGCATTGACAGCTGGCTGAAATACATCGCAAACTGTTAAACTATATTATATACATGCAGCATTGACAGCTGACTGAAATACATCGCAAACTGTTAAACTATAGTATATACACGCAGCATTGACAGCTGACTGAAATACATCACAAACTGTTAAACTATAGTATATAACACAGCATTGACAGCTGGCTGAAATACATCGCAAACGGATAAACTATAGTATATACACGCAGCATTGACAGCTGACTGAAATACATCACAAACTGTTAAACTATAGTATATAACACAGCATTGACAGCTGGCTGAAATACATCGCAAACTGTTAAACTATAGTATATACACGCAGCATTGACAGCTGACTGAAATACATCGCAAACTGTTAAACTATAGTATATACACGCAGCATTGACAGCTGACTGAAATACATCGCAAACTGTTAAACTATAGTATATACACGCAGCATTGACAGCTGACTGAAATACATCGCAAACTGTTAAACTATAGTATATACACGCAGCATTGACAGCTGACTGAAATACATCGCAAACTGTTAAACTATATTATATACACGCAGCATTGACAGCTGACTGAAATACATCGCAAACTGTTAAACTATAGTATATACACGCAGCATTGACAGCTGACTGAAATACATCACAAACTGTTAAACTATAGTATATACACGCAGCATTGACAGCTGACTGAAATACATCACAAACGGATAAACTATAGTATATACATGCAGCATTGAAAGCTGACTGAAATACATTGCAAACTGTTAAACTATAGTATATACACGCAGCATTGACAGCTGACTGAAATACATTGCAAACGGATAAACTATAGTATATACACGCAGCATTGACAGCTGACTGAAATACATCGCAAACTGTTAAACTATAGTATATACATGCAGCATAGACAGCTGACTGAAATACATCACAAACTGTTAAACTATAGTATATACACGCAGCATTGACAGCTGACTGAAATACATCACAAACTGTTAAACTATAGTATATACACGCAGCATAGACAGCTGACTGAAATACATCACAAACTGTTAAACTATAGTATATACACGCAGCATTGACAGCTGACTGAAATACATCGCAAACTGTTAAACTATAGTATATACACGCAGCATTGACAGCTGACTGAAATACATCGCAAACTGTTAAACTATAGTATATACACGCAGCATTGACAGCTGACTGAAATACATCACAAACTGTTAAACTATAGTATATACATGCAGCATTGACAGCTGACTGAAATACATCGCAAACGTAAACTATAGTATATACACGCAGCATTGACAGCTGACTGAAATACATCACAAACTGTTAAACTATAGTATATACACGCAGCATTGACAGCTGACTGAAATACATCGCAAACTGTTAAACTATAGTATATACACGCAGCATTGACAGCTGACTGAAATACATCGCAAACTGTTAAACTATAGTATATACACGCAGCATTGACAGCTGACTGAAATACATCGCAAACTGTTAAACTATAGTATATACACGCAGCATTGACAGCTGACTGAAATACATCGCAAACTGTTAAACTATAGTATATACACGCAGCATTGACAGCTGACTGAAATACATCGCAAACTGTTAAACTATAGTATATACACGCAGCATTGACAGCTGACTGAAATACATCGCAAACTGTTAAACTATATTATATACACGCAGCATTGACAGCTGACTGAAATACATCACAAACTGTTAAACTATAGTATATACACGCAGCATTGACAGCTGACTGAAATACATCGCAAACTGTTAAACTATAGTATATACACGCAGCATTGACAGCTGACTGAAATACATTGCAAACTGTTAAACTATAGTATATACACGCAGCATTGACAGCTGGCTGAAATACATCACAAACATAAACTGTTAAACAATAGTTTGTATGCGCGCATTGACAGCTGACTAACATACATAGCGAACACAAACTGTTAAACTATAGTTTGTATACACAACATTGACAGCTGACTGAAATACATATTGAACACAAACTGTTAAACTATAGTTTGTATGCGCAGCATTGACAGCTGACTAACATACATAGCAAACACAAACTGTTTAACTATAAGAGTACGAGTACTTACTCTGTGAGCTGACAACGATCGTCAGGTTCTCGGTCTGTATCGCTGCTACTCGACTCGTCTCCAATATCGGCACACACACCCGCGATCACATGTCTTCTTTTATTGCGCTTACGGTTAGAGAAAGTACGTGGGTCCACCATACTTGGATCCTGGTTACACCACTGTGACAACCTCTCAGTTTTAATTGCCACTGGGAAAACAGAATCATATTCCACTGCTACCAGTATCAGCCTTGTATAAATATATAGGCTCGTCTATATATATATATATATTGTCCGCCATGGTCGAGTGGTTACGGGCGCTGACTTGTTTACAACTATAACCTATCATCACTGATAGTCACGGGTTCGAGCCCACTCAGATCCTGTCTATTTATATTAAAAAGTTGGCAGTTTCTTACAGATGTTGGTGCTGGTTAATCCAGGTGTTTATAGGTAAAATGTCCGTTGCTCATATTGGTAACCGTTAGCGACGATAAATAAACTTAAGGATGTGAAGCATCAATATCAAGCAAAAATCTTACAAAATGCACAAAAATATTCATTCATTATAAAAAATTAAGTCTTAGCACCTCTGTGGCAGCGTAGGGTATACTGAAAATTGGTTCTACGCAGTACCAGGTTAAATATTAGTGTGACAAAAATCTAGCTCAAGAGTACAATGGTATCAAAATCAATGATGACTTCAGTACCTCAGGACCGGTTATGTTTGAGATTACCTACAGGGTACGTCAGGACCGGTTATGTTTGAGATTACCTACAGGGTACGTCAGGACCGGTTATGTTTGAGATTACCTACAGGGTACGTCAGGACCGGTTATGTTTGAGATTACCTACAGGGTACGTCAGGACCGGTTATGTTTGAGATTACCTACAGGGTACGTCAGGACCGGTTATGTTTGAGATTACCTACAGGGTACGTCAGGACCGGTTATGTTTGAGATTACCTACAGGGTACGTCAGGACCGGTTATGTTTGAGATTACCTACAGGGTACGTCAGGACCGGTTATGTTTGAGATTACCTACAGGGTACGTCAGGACCGGTTATGTTTGAGATTACCTACAGGGTACGTCAGGACCGGTTATGTTTGAGATTACCTACAGGGTACGTCAGGACCGGTTATGTTTGAGATTACCTACAGGGTACGTCAGGACCGGTTATGTTTGAC
>CM026399.1:38421131-38457864 GCA_014843695.1 Archivesica marissinica
TCACCTACAGGGTACGTCAGGACCGGTTATGTTTGACATCACCTACAGGGTACGTCAGGACCGGTTATGTTTGACATCACCTACAGGGTACGTCAGGACCGGTTATGTTTGACATCACCTACAGGGTATGTCAGGACTGGTTATGTTTGACATCGCCTACAGGGTACGTCAGGACCGGTTATGTTTGAGATCACCTACAGTGTACGTCAGGACCGGTTATGTTTGAGATCACCTACAGGGTAAGTCAGGACAGGTTATGTTTGAGATCACCTACAGGGTAAGTCAGGATAGGTTATGTTTGAGATCACCTACAAGGTACGTCAGGACCGGTTATGTTTGACATCACCTACAGGGCAAGTCAGAACAGGTTATGTTTGAGATCACCTACAGGGTATGTCAGAACAGGTTATGTTTGAGATCACCTACAGGGTATGTCAGGACAGGTTATGTTTGAGATCACCTACAGGTACGTCAGGACAGGTTATGTTTGAGATCACCTACAGGGTACGTCAGGACTGGTTATGTTTGACATCACCTACAGGGTACGTCAGGACCGGTTATGTTGGAGATCACCTACAGGGTATGTCAGGACAAATTTATGTTGGAGATTACCTACAGGGTACGTCAGGACAGGTTATGTTTGAGATCACCTACAGGGTACGTCAGGACCGGTTATGTTTGACATCACCTAAGGGTACGTCAGGACCGGTTATGTTTGACATCACCTACAGGGTACGTCAGGACCGGTTATGTTTTCATTTTATGGCCATAACGTGCATTTTAGTTGTTCATGATTAAATAAACGCCTGTCAGATCTAACTGGGGCCGATTTTGGCCAAACACAAAAGCTAAAACTGTGAAATGAAACGTGCATACTTACTTTTTTCCAATTCTATTTGGTACCTCTCCATTTTGCTATTCGTGTACTCCGTCCTGCCGTGTAGAAAATAAGTACATTATTCTCATTTTGAAATACCACCTGCATACTTTGGGGGCCCTTAAAATTAAACGGATCTGTAGTCCAGTTGTAACACGCTGGACTGGTAATCCAGGGATCGCAGTTTCAATCCCCTGTCTAACCGTTAATAAAATTAATAGTCTTTCAGATGGGACTTTAAACCGAGGTCTTGTGTCGGTGCTGTACACCGTGCACGTAAAAGAACCAGAGGAGACTCTGGAATGGGTCTCTGTCTGTATCATTGTACTATACTCCAAAAATCTAAAATGACTAATCTCTTCAGGCGGCGTCGCTTATATGGGCAACCGGTAGCGACGATAAATAAACATAAAACACACACACGCAAAATTAGAAGACAAAACAAAAAACAACACCTGCATACTTGTAAATGTGCCTCAGGGTGGATCCTATACAATAACTATGTAACGATTTGGTGAATACAAATTTTTCTTAGGACTTTTCAGTAATTTAAGAAATCGGTTTTTTTTCTTTCGGAAATTCGCATAATTGTTCTGCCGATTGTGGGATGTGGGAGTTGAAATTGAGACACTCGTGACAATATTGCGAGCTTTCACATGTATATGATAGCAATGTTTTTAGAAATTGTGAAAATCAGTTTAATGTATGTGGTATTGGTAATGGCGTCAAGAGGTGCTTCGATGAGGGAAAGGGTTAATGTATGTGGTATTGGTAATGGCGTCAAGAGATGCTTCGATGAGGGAAAGGGTTAATGTATGTGGTATTGGTAATGGCGTCAAGAGATGCTTCGATGAGGGAAAGGGTTAATGTATGTGGTATTGGTAATGGCGTCAAGAGATGCTTCGATGAGGGAAAGGGTTAATGTATGTGGTATTGGTAATGGCGTCAAGAGGTGCTTCGATGAGGGAAAGGGTTAATGTATGTGGTATTGGTAATGGCGTCAAGAGATGCTTCGATGAGGGAAAGGGTTAATGTATGTGGTATTGGTAATGGCGTCAAGAGATGCTTCGATGAGGGAAAGGGTTAATGTATGTGGTATTGGTAATGGCGTCAAGAGGTGCTTCGATGAGGGAAAGGGTTAATGTATGTGGTATTGGTAATGGCGTCAAGAGGTGCTTCGATGAGGGAAAGGGTTAATGTATGTGGTATTGGTAAAGATGCTTCATGAGGGGGGGCGTAAGAGGTGCTTCAATGAGGGAAAGGGTTAATGTATGTGGTATTGGTAATGGCGTCAAGAGGTGCTTCAATGAGGGAAAGGTTAATGTATGTGGTATTGGTAATGGCGTCAAGAGGTGCTTCTATGAGGGAAAGCGTTAATGTATGTAGTATTGGTAATGGCGTCAAGAGGTGCTTCGATGAGGGAAAGGGTTAATTAAGTGGTATTGGTAGTGGCGTCAAGAGGTGCTTCAATGAGGGAAAGGGTTAATGTATGTGGTATTGGTAATGGCGTCAAGAGGTGCTTCAATGGGGGGAAAGGGTTAATGTATGTGGTATTGGTAATGGCGTCAAGAGGTGCTTCAATGGGGGGAAAGGGTTAAAGAGGACTATATCTTTAACATTTAAATCTCCACACAAAATTGTGTTGGACGGACGTACGAAAATCATTCTAATTTATATCCCCCACACCCACTACCTGTACATTATTGTTGAAAACAGAAACTGAGCAAGTGTCAGCATTACATAAGTAGCAGTGGTGACCGTAGTCCAGTGGTAGAGTGTCGGCAGGGCTCAGTCTAGGTAGGTCATTTTTGGGAGAAGTGAGAAAGCACGTTATTGCGTCCTTTAAATAAATGGCTAGTTATTAAATAAATGTCTGCAAAATAGGGTTAAATTGCACGGTATGACCATTAACCCTTTTCAACACCACAGGCCTCTAAATATGCTTACAAAAAGTGTAGATCTAGATGAGACGGCTCGTCATGAGGATCTGCACTTTTTGCAAGTAATATTACTATTTTTAGACAAAATTACCCATTTTGATAAATTAACTTTGTGATTAATTTATTGGTCTAAACATATCATGCACCAGTCCATGTCACTTACTTGATGTTGAATGGGTTAAATACAATAGTTCAATAGAAGGAGTGCTTTATAATGGGCCAGTGTATCTTGCAGGACAAAATCTTGTGTATGAAAATTGTAAAAAAAAAAAAGCGGGAGAAATGGTCGTCCTCTAGAATGAGCCATGCGTAGGATTTGGAAACAAGGGATTCCAGGTTCGTTACTCGGTCAGGGTATGTAGGTAGTGACCTTGAGCAAGGCATCTCACACACACATTGCTTAGGTTGGCTAAGCCAGTCCAGGAAAACATGTCTAGGTTTCCGCAACCAGATTTACCTAAATGGAAAATAAAAATTACCATTTGAGAACGTCTTCAAGAAAGTATTCCTGTACATCAAATAGGTTGCCAGGCACTGAAAGGTGAACACAATTATTATATATGTAGCTTAAATACTGGGCACCCATTGTCAGAATATACAAATTCTGGGCACCCATTGTCAGAGAATATATAAATTCTGGGCACCCATTGTCAGAGAATATACAAATTCTGGGCACCCATTGTCAGAGAATGTACAAATTCTGGGCACCCATTGTCAGAGAATGTACAAATTCTGGGCACCCATTGTCAGAGAATGTACAAATTCTGGGCACCCATTGTCAGAGAATGTACAAATTCTGGGCACCCATTGTCAGAGAATGTACAAATTCTGGGCACCCATTGTCAGAGAATGTACAAATTCTGGGCACCCATTGTCAGAGAATGTACAAATTCTGGGCACCCATTGTCAGAATATACAAATTCTGGGCACCCATTGTCAGAGAATATACAAATTCTGGGCAACCATTGTCAGAGAATATACAAATTCGGGGCACCCATTGTCAGAGAATGTACAAATTCTGGGCACCCATTGTCAGAGAATATACAAATTCTGGGCACCCATTGTCAGAGAATATACAAATTCTGGGCACCCATTGTCAGAGAATATACAAATTCTGGGCACCCATTGTCAGAGAATATACAAATTCTGGGCACCCATTGTCAGAGAATATACAAATTCTGGGCACCCATTGTCAGAGAATATACAAATTCTGGGCACCCATTGTCAGAGAATATACAAATTCTGGGCACCCATTGTCAGAGAATATACAAATTCTGGGCACCCATTGTCAGAGAATATACAAATTCTATACATCTAATGTAATGTACACTATCCAAGAATCAAATGATTGTTTCCGAGTACTCGATCGGAAATGTGTACGAGTACTCGATCGGAAATGTGTACGAGTACTCGATCGGAAATGTGTACGAGTACTCGATCGGAAATGTGTACGAGTACTGGATCGGAAATGTGTACGAGTACTCGATCGGAAATGTGTACTCGAGTATCAAAATTAGTACTTCCTGTTGCAATCCCTAGTATTAAGTGTAGAGTTCGGTTCTAACCTAAGACAAACGAATCGACAGTCATCAAAATAGTTCACAAACAGTTCTAACCTACCTCAAACAACTGGACAGTTGTCAAAATAGTTCACAAACAGTTCTAACCTACCACGAACAACTGGACAGTCATCAAAATAGTTCACAAACAGTTCTAACCTACCTCGAACAACTGGACAGTTGTCAAAATAGTTCACAAACAGTTCTAACCTACTTCAAACAACTGGACAGTTGTCAAAATAGTTCACAAACAGTTCTAACCTACCTCGAACAACTGGACAGTCATCAAAATAGTTCACAAACAGTTCTGTATTAAGCGTAGCGCTCAGTTCTAACCTACCACGAACAACTGGACAGTTGTCAAAATAGTTCACAAACAGTTCTAACCTACCTCGAACAACTGGACAGTTGTCAAAATAGTTCACAAACAGTTCTAACCTACCTTGAACAACAGGACAGTTGTCAAAATAGTTCACAAACAGTTCTGTATTGAGTGTAGCGCTCATCAGGATGACCTTGAGGTTCGGGTTCCGCTTCATAATGTCACGCAGCGAGATCAACAAGAAATCACTGAACTTGTCACGCTCGTGCACCTCGTCCTATACGAAATATGAACAGGAAAATGATGGTCCGAACAAAACAGGGCAACGGTCTATTGGGCCATGTAATGGGGGATAGAACAAAACAGGGCAACGGTCTATTGGACCATGTAACGGGGGATAGAACAAAACAGAGCAACGGTCTATTGGGCCATGTAACGGGGGATAGAACAAAACAGGGCAACGGTCTATTGGGCCATGTAACGGGGGATAGAACAAAACAGGGCAACGGTCTATTGGGCCATGTAACGGGGGATAGAACAAAACAGGGCAACGGTCTATTGGGCCATGTAACGGGGGATAGAACAAAACAGGGCAACGGTCTATTGGGCCATGTAACGGGGGATAGAACAAAACAGGGCAACGGTCTATTGGGCCATGTAACGGGGGATAGAACAAAACAGGGCAACGGTCTATTGGGCCATGTAACGGGGGATAGAACAAACAGGGCAACGGTCTATTGGGCCATGTAACGGGGGATAGAACAAAACAGGGCAACGGTCTATTGGGCCATGTAACAGGGGATAGAACAAACAGGGCAACGGTCTATTGGGCCATGTAACGGGGGATAGAACAAAACAGGGCAACGGTCTATTGGGCCATGTAACGGGGGATAGAACAAAACAGGGCAATGGTCTATTGGGCCATGTAACGGGGGATAGAACAAAACAGGGCAACGGTCTATTGGGCCATCTAACGGGGGATAGAACAAAACAGGGCAACGGTCTATTGGGCCATGTAACGGGGGATAGAACAAAACAGGGCAACGGTCTATTGGGCCATGTAACGGGGGATAGAACAAAACAGGGCAACGGTCTATTGGGCCATGTAACGGGGGATAGAACAAAACAGGGCAACGGTCTATTGGGCCATGTAACGGGGGATAGAACAAAACAGGATGCATGGCCTAACGACCATGAAACGGAGAGAGAACACAAGGCCACTGCCACAAAGGTGTCTTGCCATGCGCGATTGACTGCTTAGTGCTGGTTCAGCAAAATAAAAAGTATTTTATGCTTTCCAACAAATGGCCAAAATTCAAGTTCAAGGTCACTATATTAGGATGGAGGACATACCGAGAGTGTAGAGAATTAGGACTGGGACGTGTATGCACAGGTTCAAAGCAATAACTTTTAACGGTTCTTGAGACATGATATTGTGAAATATATATTGTGTTGTTTAAGCACAGGTAATTTGAGAAATCTGACTAATTTGGAAACATTTCAAGGTCACTCAAGGGCCCAGACTTACTGTGGATGTAAAGAATTAGTTCCCAGGTGTGTTTGCGCGCAGCAAACACAGTTTCAAAGCAATAACGTTAATGGTTATTGAGAAATGATCATGTGTTCCCTTTTTGTTGCATAAATAATTTCTGAAATTGGGCTACTTGTGGCAAAAATTCAAGTTCAAGGTCATATTTGAGGTGGGACTTGCTGGGAGTGGGCATGGAACATCCCCTAGAACAGTATGAAAGTTATCAAATCATTATATTTGACGGTGTTTTAGCTATATGTAAATATAAAATTATTGATGGCACCATCACCATAGCCATAAAGCAGGCTGCTTAGTCACGATTTCCGTTAAAGTTGGCAAGACAGAAACATGTGTATGGCCTATGTATAACCATGTAACGACATATAGACGATGGAACAGGATTGTCTAATAACAGGTTTTACGGACTACTGACCATGTATGGAGATAGAACAAAACCGGTCACTGGTTCATCGACAATGTAACGGACATGGGCGAAACGTATTCACGACTAGTACGGCCATGGGGCGCCTCAAGATTAAATATAAGACGGGATAGAATAAAACAGTCTACGGCCTATGCACCATGTACGGGGATAGAACGAAACAGGTCTATGGCCTATGAACAATGTACGGGGATAGAACGAAACAGGTCTATGGCCTATGAACAATGTACGGAGATAGAACGAAACAAGTCAACAGTCTATGTAGCATGTACGGTGATAGAACGAAACAAGTCAACAGTCTATGAAGCATGTACGGGGATAGAACGAAACAAGTCAACAGTCTATGGACCATGTACGGGGATAGAACGAAACAAGTCAACAATCTATGGACCATGTACGGGGATAGAATGAAACAGGTCAACAGTCTATGGACCATGTACGGGGATAGAACGAAACAAGTCAACAGTCTATGAAGCATGTACGGGGATAGAACGAAACAAGTCAACAGTCTATGAAGCATGTACGGGGATAGAACGAAACAGGTCAACAGTCTATGAAGCATGTACGGGGATAGAACGAAACAAGTCAACAGTCTATAAACAATGTACGGGGATAGAACGAAACAGGTCAACAGTCTATGGACCATGTACGGGGATAGAACGAAACAGGTCAACAGTCTATGGACCATGTACGGGATAGAACGAAACAGGTCAACAGTCTATGGACCATGTACGGGGATAGAACGAAACAGGTCAACAGTCTATGGACCATGTACGGGAATAGAACGAAACAGGTCAACAGTCTATGGACCATGTACGGGGATAGAACGAAACAGGTCAACAGTCTATGGACCATGTACGGGGATAGAACGAAACAGGTCAACAGTCTATGGACCATGTACGGGGATAGAACGAAACAGGTCAACAGTCTATGGACCATGTACGGGGATAGAACGAAACAGGTCAACAGTCTATGGACCATGTACGGAGATAGAACGAAACAGGTCAACAGTCTATGGACCATGTACGGGGATAGAACGAAACAGGTCAACAGTCTATGGACCATGTACAGGAATAGAACGAAACAGGTCAACAGGTCAACAGTCTATGGACCATGTACGGGGATAGAACGAAACAGGTCAACAGTCTATGGACCATGTACGGGAATAGAACGAAACAGGTCAACAGTCTATGGACCATGTACGGGGATAGAACGAAACAGGTCAACAGTCTATGGACCATGTACGGGGATAGAACGAAACAGGTCAACAGTCTATGGACCATGTACGGGAATAGAACAAAACAGGTCAACAGTCTATGGACCATGTACGGGGATAGAACGAAACAGGTCAACAGTCTATGGACCATGTACAGGAATAGAACGAAACAGGTCAACAGTCTATGGACCATGTACGGGGATAGAACGAAACAGGTCACCAGTCTATGGACCATGTACGGGGATAGAACGAAATAGGTCAACAGTCTATGGACCATGTACGGGGATAGAATGAAACAGGTCTATGGCCTATGAACAATGTACGGAGATAGAACGAAACAAGTCAACAGTCTATGTAGCATGTACGGTGATAGAACGAAACAAGTCAACAGTCTATGAAGCATGTACGGGGATAGAACGAAACAAGTCAACAGTCTATGGACCATGTACGGGGATAGAACGAAACAAGTCAACAATCTATGGACCATGTACGGGGATAGAATGAAACAGGTCAACAGTCTATGGACCATGTACGGGGATAGAACGAAACAAGTCAACAGTCTATGAAGCATGTACGGGGATAGAACGAAACAAGTCAACAGTCTATGAAGCATGCACGGGGATAGAACGAAACAAGTCAACAGTCTATGAAGCATGTACGGGGATAGAACGAAACAAGTCAACAGTCTATGAAGCATGTACGGGGATAGAACGAAACAGGTCAACAGTCTATGAAGCATGTACGGGGATAGAACGAAACAAGTCAACAGTCTATAAACAATGTACGGGGATAGAACGAAACAGGTCAACAGTCTATGGACCATGTACGGGGATAGAACGAAACAGGTCAACAGTCTATGGACCATGTACGGGAATAGAACGAAACAGGTCAACAGTCTATGGACCATGTACGGGGATAGAACGAAACAGGTCAACAGTCTATGGACCATGTACGTGGATAGAACGAAACAGGTCAACAGTCTCTGGACCATGTACGGGGATAGACCGAAACAGGTCAACAGTCTATGGACCATGTACGGGAATAGAACGAAACAGGTCAACAGTCTATGGACCATGTACGGGGATAGAACGAAACAGGTCAACAGTCTATGGACCATGTACGGGGATAGAACGAAACAGGTCAACAGTCTATGGACCATGTACGGAGATAGAACGAAACAGGTCAACAGTCTATGGACCATGTACGGGGATAGAACGAAACAGGTCAACAGTCTATGGACCATGTACAGGAATAGAACGAAACAGGTCAACAGGTCAACAGTCTATGGACCATGTACGGGGATAGAACGAAACAGGTCAACAGTCTATGGACCATGTACGGGAATAGAACGAAACAGGTCAACAGTCTATGGACCATGTACGGGGATAGAACGAAACAGGTCAACAGTCTATGGACCATGTACGGGGATAGAACGAAACAGGTCAACAGTCTATGGACCATGTACGGGAATAGAACAAAACAGGTCAACAGTCTATGGACCATGTACGGGGATAGAACGAAACAGGTCAACAGTCTATGGACCATGTACAGGAATAGAACGAAACAGGTCAACAGTCTATGGACCATGTACGGGGATAGAACGAAACAGGTCACCAGTCTATGGACCATGTACGGGGATAGAACGAAATAGGTCAACAGTCTATGGACCATGTACGGGGATAGAACGAAACAGGTCAACAGTCTATGGACCATGTACGGGGATAGAACGAAACAGGTCAACAGTCTATGGACCATGTACGGGAATAGAACAAAACAGGTCAACAGTCTATGGACCATGTACGGGGATAGAACGAAACAGGTCAACAGTCTATGGACCATGTACGGGGATAGAATGAAACAGGTCAACAGTCTATGGACCATGTACGGGGATAGAACGAAACAGGTCAACAGTCTATGGACCATGTACGGGGATAGAACGAAACAGGTCAACAGTCTATGGACCATGTACGGGGATAGAATAAATAGACCTTGTAACGAGGATTTTTGAACAGAACAGGTTTTACTGTCTGATTTGCCGACAACATTATGATTGGGTCTGAGAAGTTTGTCTGAAAGTTTAATTGATACATTGAAAATGGAATTGCTGTGTTTGTCAACACTCACCACAATAACATGAGTGACAGAATTCAGTGCATCGTCTGTGCCCATCAAGGTTCTCAGTAGCACACCATTTGTACAAAATGTGAGAAGTGTCCGTGGAGACACACTGTAATAAAATTAGTTAGCATTTAAACAAAAGCATAGTGTCCTTGGAGATACACACACACCCTGTAATCAAATCGGTGAATATCTTGAACAGAAGCCCAAAGTATCTTTGGACACACTCTGTAATCAAATCAGTGAATATCTTGAACAGAAGCCCAAAGTATCTTTGGACACACCCTGTAATCAAATCAGTGAATATCTTGAACAGAAGCCCAAAGTATCTATGGACACACTCTGTAATCAAATCAGTGAATATCTTGAACAGAAGCCCAAAGTATCTTTGGACACACTCTGTAATCAAATGAGTTAACATCTAACTGAAGCAGAACCCCTATCAAACCCCTATCACTGGGGATGTTACTCCCTTAATATCAGGGTATATTCCAATATTGCAAATTTCGCATTTATGTGTTAAAGTATAAATGCACTGCTACTACAAATTCTTCTGAATTCTGTTTTTGTGGTCTACAAACTT
The DNA here is from genome assembly GCA_014843695.1 of Archivesica marissinica. NCBI lineage: Eukaryota > Metazoa > Mollusca > Bivalvia > Venerida > Vesicomyidae > Archivesica > Archivesica marissinica. Next base: position 38,431,720 of record CM026399.1, read on the forward strand.
TCAAAAGTGAAAGTAGGATTTCATACAACGGTCATCCACGAGTCAATTCTAAATGCGCGATACTTTCGTTTATAGATAATTTTAACTAAGATTAGTCCTAGATATAACAGTAAATCTGTATGATAAATCGTGTTATTCAGGATATAAGCATTGTATTACGCTTGCATGTCGACCCTATTTACATTATTTTGTTATGTCAACAAACCGCGTATACGACGCATGTTTATTTGTTGAAATACTCGGGTTTTGAGGCAAATATTGGGAAACAAATTATACCATATAATATGAAATTCTGCAGACATTTGCGTTTGCACCGATGTAGTGTCGCTTTAATAATTACCTATGCGGTTATTTAGCTTCGAAATGCAATTTTCGCGTACTGATTACGTGGAGAATTTTACCTTCACATCGGTTCTGGATCAGGATAACATACATAGCCGGTTTGTACGGTGAATACAACCTGTATACGGTAATAACCCATTCAACACCAAGTAACTCACATGGACTCGTGCATCATATTTTTAAACCATTAAATGAATCAGAAAATCACATTTGGACCAGTTCATTTATCAAAATGGGTAATTATGTCTAAAATAGTCGTATCACTGGCAAAAAGTGCAGATCTTGATGAGACGGCTCGTCACAAGCCGGCTCATCTGGATCTACACTTTTTGTAAGCCTATTTAGAGGTCTGTGGTGTTGAAAGGGTTAAATTAATTTCCGAGATTATATTTGCATATATATATATCTATGGAATCATTAATTACAATCAAAAGCTGTGATGTGCACATGTTTTTTTTTATTTACAGCATACAATATCGATATGTATATATTTTCCATTGAAAAACGTGCACCGGAAGTATGCATGTTCATAATTTATTCATTTATAAGCATGAAATTGTTTTTCACAATATCAGCCTTCCCAAACATTTGCCATATTTAACCCTTTCAACACCACAGACCTCTATATAGGCTTACAAAAAGTGTAGATCCAGATGAGCCGGCTCGTGACGAGCCGTCTCATCAGGATCTGCACTTTTTGCAAATAGTATTACTAATTTTAGACAAAATTACCCATCTTGATAAATGAACTGGTCCGAATGTAATTTTCTTATTCATTTATTGGTCTAAGAATATCATGGACCAGTCCACGTCAGTTACTTGGTGTTGAAAGAGTTAATTAGCTGTAGAGGACTGAATGTTACACAAACAGAGGTATTTTGTCGATACTATTTAATCAACAAACTGACCCAGCTGTTAATTAGCACTACACAAAGCTTACCTGTCGTAATTAATGCCCTAATCGTGAAAAGCGTGGAAATCTATGAAAACTACGTCATCAGTAATGGTACATTGTCTGTACGTTTGAAGATTTCATACTATCGATCGGTGTAGCTTTGAAAAATATTAATGAAAATATTATGAACAGTCTTCACGAAAAACTTTTTGAGACTTGAAAAATTTACTTGCCCGAATGAACTTCTAGGTGCCCATATATTTGCAGAATTTTACCCGCTTATTGGCGGTTAAATGTATAGTAGTATATGTAACATAATGTGGCATATCATGCATTTATTAGTAATACTTATAATATGGCCATATGAGTAAACAATGTATAAAGACAAACTAATGTTTTATTATTATTAATATTTTACGATTGTTCAATCATTGCGGCTGGAAGCTACGTTTTCTTTTTGCTTCATACTCTGTTTTTGATGACGCCTGTCGTTCAGATGGCCGTGTCTTCCCCGGCTTTGCGCCCTCGACATATCGCAAGAAATCTGATATGTTTCCATGCAGTTGTTTTCATTTGTTAACAGGAAATAACCTAAGCGGTATCGGATCGTTTCGCCATAAACATGGATATCGGGCAGAATGTGTGAAAATAGTCTGGAGGTGGGTCGTTTCACCCCAGAATTATAGATTTCGTACTGAGCGACACGACACGTGATTTTTTTTTACCAAATTTGATGATATAATGCATCGATCGGCCGATTCGTCATAGGGCCGAGATGTTAGTAAGCGAAAACGCGAATTTACACCTGTCCGCTTCTAGACGACTTTCAATTCCGGTGTAAACAATTCGTAATTGTAAAGAATTTAGAAAAACATTTCTACTGTCCAGTTTATTACAGGGGCCTCCGTGGTCTAAAGCGCTGGCTGTGAGATCACTAACCTCTCACCGCGGTGGTTCGAGTCCCGGGTAAAACCCCAATTAATAAAAAATTAAAAAAATTTAATTTTTTTTTTTAAAAAACAGGTGCCCGTCGGGCATGTGAGATTGCAAAATTTACACGTCCGTCCCGATTTCTACACGTCTCGGGCATCGGGCACCCGGCTAATTTCGCAGACTGTATGAATCAAGCTTAACTCTTCTAATTTCGATAATTGAAGGTGAACGCGAATAAAACGGTCGCGAAAAAAACAAATGTACGGTAAATGTGAGAAAGATGCTTGCGGATGTTGGAGAATTGAGTACTCATTTCTACACACGGAATACTAGTGGTCTTCTCCCCAACAACACACTAACATTGTATGAAAATGCTCTAGAATGGGGGCTCTGTACAAACATCCAAAATAAGAAAAAATAAATTGTCAACAAAATATACCTGCTCTCCAGTCTAATCTGAAACCCCACCGTCTGACCTACACTCTCCCCTCGCTCCATAGCAACTCTCTCGGAGATACTGAGTGCCGCTATTCTACGTGGCTGCGTACAGAATGTTCGACACATGCGGTTATTGGCGTGACAATCGTCCAGAATCATCTGCGGAACCTGAATAGCAAACACGATACTGGAAAATTTACTGGAACATAAATTCTTAGAAAACTGCCAACCTGTGGGTTTTGGCATACACTCGCCTATAAGACGACCCCCCTACTGGTCAGGAAACCTGTGGGTTTTGGCATACACTCACCTATAAGACGATCTCGCCTATAAGACGACCCCCCTACTGGTCAGGAAACCTGTGGGTTTTGGCATGCACTCGCCTATAAGACGACCCCCCTACTGGTCAGGAAACCTGTGGGTTTTGGCATACACTCGCCTATAAGACGATCACGCCTATAAGACGACCCCCTACTGGTCAGGAAACCTGTGGGTTTTGGCATGCACTCGCCTATAAGACGACCCCCCTACTGGTCAGGAAACCTGTGGGTTTAGGCATACACTCGCCTATAAGACGACCCCCCTACTGGTCATGAAACCTGTGGGTTTTGGCATGCACTCGCTTATAAGACGACCCCCCAACTGGTCATGAAACCTGGGGTTTTGGCATGCACTCGCCTATAAGACGACCACCCAACTGGTCATGAAACCTGTGGGTTTTCGCATGCACACGCCTATAAGACGATCTTGCCTATAAGACGACCCCCCCCAACTGGTCATGAAACCTGTGGGTTTTGGCATGCACTCGCCTATAAGACGACCCCCCCCCCAACTGGTCATGAAACCTGTGGGTTTTGGCATGCACTCGCATATAAAATGATCTCGCCTATAAGACAGGTTGATAAAATGGACACCAGACCATGAATAAATACCATGTTTGGCCAGTGCAAGTGGAAGTAATTTTCAGTGTCAGATTGCTTTATTTCTTAAAAACGTAATTATGGATGCCATTTAGCAAATTTTTAAAAAAAAATTTCACCACCCACTTATCAAACGTGAAGCCAGTTTGAGGCAAGAATCTAGTGGTGTCTTCTAGGCGTATGAATGGTACTAGTAGAATCACTCCTTTTGTTGAAACTACTTTCAGAAAATACATGTATCCATTCTAAGGCATTTAGCGGGTCACACATGTTCAGTAATAATAATAGATCAAATAACATAAGTATTTATGAAGCATTTAGCAGGTCACACGTGTTCAGTAATAATAATAGATCAGATAACATAAGTATTTATGAAGCATTTAGCAGGTCACACATGTTCAGTAATAATAATAGATCAGATAACATAAGTATTTATGAAGCATTTAGCAGGTCACACATGTTCAGTAATAATAATAGATCAGATAACATAAGTATTTATGAAGCATTTAGCGGGTCACACATGTTCAGTAATAATAATAGATCAGATAACATAAGTATTTATGAAGCATTTAGCGGGTCACACATGTTCAGTAATAATAATAGATCAGATAACATAAGTATTTATGAAGCATTTAGCGGGTCACACATGTTCAGTAATAATAATAGATCAGATAACATAAGTATTTATGAAGCATTTAGCGGGTCACACATGTTCAGATAATAATAGATCAGAAACAAAAAAACACCACACATGTTCAGTAATAATATAGATCAGATAACATAAGTATTTATGAAGCATTAGCGGGTCACACATGTTCATAATAATAATAGATCAGATAACATAAGTATTTATGAAGCATTTAGCGGTCACACATGTTCAGTAATAATAATAATCAAATAACATAAGTATTTATGAAGCATTTAGCAGGTCCACATGTTCAGTAATAATAATAGATCAATAACATAAGTATTTATGAAGCATTTAGCGGGTCACACATGTTCAGTAATAATATAGATCAGATACATAAGTATTTATGAAGCATTTAGCGGGTCACACATGTTCAGTAATAATAATAGATCAGATAACATAAGTATTTATGAAGCATTTAGCGGGTCACACATGTTCAGTAATAATAATAGATCAGATAACATAAGTATTTATGAAGCATTTAGCAGGTCACACATGTTCAGTAATAATAATAGATCTTCAGTAATAATAATAGATAGATAACATAAGTATTTATGAAGCATTTAGCGGGTCACACATGTTCAGTAATAATAATAGATCAGATAACATAAGTATTTATGAAGCATTTAGCGGGTCACACATGTTCAGTAATAATAATAGATCAATAACATAAGTATTTATGAAGCATTTAGCAGGTCACACATGTTCAGTAATAATAATAGATCAGATAACATAAGTATTTATGAAGCATTTAGCGGGTCACACATGTTCAGTAATAATAATAGATCAGATAACATAAGTATTTATGAAGCATTTAGCGGGTCACACATGTTCAGTAATAATAATAGATCAGATAACATAAGTATTTATGAAGCATTTAGCGGGTCACACATGTTCAGTAATAATAATAGATCAGATAACATAAGTATTTATGAAGCATTTAGCGGGTCACACATGTTCAGTAATAATAATAGATCAGATAACATAAGTATTTATGAAGCATTTAGCGGGTCACACATGTTCAGTAATAATAATAGATCAGATAACATAAGTATTTATGAAGCATTTAGCGGGTCACACATGTTCAGTAATAATAATAGATCAGATAACATAAGTATTTATGAAGCATTTAGCGGGTCACACATGTTCAGTAATAATAATAGATCAGATAACATAAGTATTTATGAAGCATTTAGCGGGTCACACATGTTCAGTAATAATAATAGATCAGATAACATAAGTATTTATGAAGCATTTAGCGGGTCACACATGTTCAGTAATAATAATAGATCAGATAACATAAGTATTTATGAAGCATTTAGCGGGTCACACATGTTCAGTAATAATAATAGATCAGATAACATAAGTATTTATGAAGCATTTAGCGGGTCACACATGTTCAGTAATAATAATAGATCAGATAACATAAGTATTTATGAAGCATTTAGCGGGTCACACATGTTCAGTAATAATAATAGATCAGATAACATAAGTATTTATGAAGCATTTAGCGGGTCACACATGTTCAGTAATAATAATAGATCAGATAACATAAGTATTTATGAAGCATTTAGCGGGTCACACATGTTCAGTAATAATAATAGATCAGATAACATAAGTATTTATGAAGCATTTAGCGGGTCACACATGTTCAGTAATAATAATAGATCAGATAACATAAGTATTTATGAAGCATTTAGCGGGTCACACATGTTCAGTAATAATAATAGATCAGATAACATAAGTATTTATGAAGCATTTAGCGGGTCACACATGTTCAGTAATAATAATAGATCAGATAACATAAGTATTTATGAAGCATTTAGCGGGTCACACATGTTCAGTAATAATAATAGATCAAATAACATAAGTATTTATGAAGCATTTAGCAGGTCACACATGTTCAGTAATAATAATAGATCAGATAACATAAGTATTTATGAAGCATTTAGCGGGTCACACATGTTCAGTAATAATAATAGATCAGATAACATAAGTATTTATGAAGCATTTAGCGGGTCACACATGTTCAGTAATAATAATAGATCAAATAACATAAGTATTTATGAAGCATTTAGCGGGTCACACATGTTCAGTAATAATAATAGATCAGATAACATAAGTATTTATGAAGCATTTAGCGGGTCACACATGTTCAGTAATAATAATAGATCAGATAACATAAGTATTTATGAAGCATTTAGCAGGTCACACATGTTCAGTAATAATAATAGATCAGATAACATAAGTATTTATGAAGCATTTAGCGGGTCACACATGTTCAGTAATAATAATAGATCAGATAACATAAGTATTTATGAAGCATTTAGCAGGTCACACATGTTCAGTAATAATAATAGATCAGATAACATAAGTATTTATGAAGCATTTAGCAGGTCACACATGTTCAGTAATAATAATAGATCAGATGTTCAGTAATAATAATAGATCAGATAACATAAGTATTTATGAAGCATTTAGCAGGTCACACATGTTCAGTAATAATAATAGATCAGATAACATAAGTATTTATGAAGCATTTAGCGGGTCACACATGTTCAGTAATAATAATAGATCAGATAACATAAGTATTTATGAAGCATTTAGCGGGTCACACATGTTCAGTAATAATAATAGATCAAATAACATAAGTATTTATGAAGCATTTAGCAGGTCACACATGTTCAGTAATAATAATAGATCAGATAACATAAGTATTTATGAAGCATTTAGCAGGTCACACATGTTCAGTAATAATAATAGATCAGATAACATAAGTATTTATGAAGCATTTAGCGGGTCACACATATTCAGTAATAATAATAGATCAGATAACATAAGTATTTATGAAGCATTTAGCAGGTCACACATGTTCAGTAATAATAATAGATCAGATAACATAAGTATTTATGAAGCATTTAGCAGGTCACACATGTTCAGTAATAATAATAGATCAAATAACATAAGTATTTATGAAGCATTTAGCAGGTCACACATGTTCAGTAATAATAATAGATCAGATAACATAAGTATTTATGAAGCATTTAGCATGCTCTTTATACACTTGAATATGCTTCACATGGGTAACTGTGACCATTCTATGTAGACGGAAAGAAAATCACAGATGGAAACAGTTACTGCAAATAATTAGCTGGTATCAAATGAAGATTTACATGAATTTCCAGTCCGCCTCCGTGGTCGAGTGGCTAAGGTCGCTGACTTGTATACCACTGTAACCTATCATCACTGATGGTCACGGGTTCAAGCCCCGCTCAGACCGTGTCTCATTTATATGAAAAAGTTGGCAGTTTCTTACGGAGGTTGGTGCACCCAAGTACTGGTTAACCGTTGGAGCCTGCCCAGGAAAGGTGTTGTTAGGTAAACTGCCCGCCGGCGATATATCCCAAAATGGTGCTGATGCAGGCGTAAAACCCGAAATAACATTACATGAATTTCCTGTCTACTAAACAGTTATGTTATATTTCGGGTTTTACGCCTGCATCAGCACCATTTTGGGCTATATCGCCGGCGGGCAGTTTACTTAACAACACCTTTCCTGGGCAGGCTCCAGCGGTTAACCAGTACTTGGGTGCACCAACCTCCGTAAGAAACTGCCAACTTTTTCATATAAATGAGACACGGCCTGAGCGGGGCTCGAACCCGTGACCATCAGTGATGATAGGTTACAGTGGTATACAAGTCAGCGACCTTAACCACTCGACCATGGAGGCGGACTCTACTAAACAGAACTAGACGATTAATTAACATCAACTAAATTATAAAGGTTAACTAATTAAAGTGTGTATTGAATGGTAGTAATGATGTTTTTGAATATGAGGGGCTCTCAGCAGGGGGAAATAAAAACATGCGATTGGCCGTATACCACAAAAATGTGCAATCACCATTGGAAACATAAAACAGAAAGAAAATTTGTGTTTTTCAGCGTAAGTTTATATTTTATCTCATATTGTAAAAAAAAAATTAAAATATTTTTTTATAGAGAAGTGCATGGGGCGAAGTCGGGTCCCTATACAGCGATTATTTCGCCCATGTCGCCCTCTAGAATGAGCCCTGTATAACTGTATAAATCTACCCTGCGTTGATTTTCCTGGGTAGGTCTGACTGACACTCTTGAACTTGTGTAGATTTCCCCGTGACTCCGGGATACAGCTACGTTATTTATTTGCAGTAACTGCTAGAGTATCATTCTAACCTGTGTTGTTTTCCCCGAGCCGGTTTCCCCAGAGATTAGGCACACTTGATTATCTCTGATCGTTTGTAGGATATGTTCCTTGTACTGGTTGATAGGCAGCAATTTCGTGAAGCCGAGTAAGTCAGAGTTACCTCTCTTGGGTGGTACTTGGGGTACACCATTGTTCAGTCGGCCCGTTGCAGTACGCGCTAGCTCCTTCGAGACTGCAAACCAACAGTATATTCCCATTATTGGCATACCCAATTTGTGAAACTAAAATATGAAATTTCTATACTACTATGACATTATACTAACAATCAGATTGAAATTCAACAAATTCGACTGTCGACTGTTTAGCACATTATTTGCATACCCAATTTGTGAAACTAAGATATGAAATTTCTATACTACTACTACGACATTATACTAACAATCAGATTGAAATTCAACAAAGTCACCGACTGTCGACTGTTTAGCACATTATTTGCATACCCAATTTGTGAAACTAAAATATGAAATTTCTATACTACTACTACGACCACAGGGATTCGGCACGTTTGGGGGTACTAGTATATATATTTAAGCACAGGGATTCGGCACGTTTGGGGGTACTAGTATATATATTTAAGCACAGGGATTCGGCACGTTTGGGGGTACTAGTATATATATTTAAGCACAGGGATTCGGCACGTTTGGGGGTACTAGTATATATATTTAAGTACAGGGATTCTACTCTGTGGGATGTCAGATTTCGCATCGATCAGTAAAATGGCCCTATCTGAGACAATTTTGTACAAAGCTGTCCAAATATAACGCCTATCCCGAGTCTTTATATTGTTCTTCAAATAAAACACAACTTTCAGCTGCATGCATGTATACTTTGCAAACAATTGCCACAAACATTGGCCATAGCAGGTCACATTTCCGTACTAGGACACGGGTTCTGTCAGCAACAAAAAAAAATCTTCGACGGGAGAGTTTTAACTGTGAATAACATTATCAATAAAATGTGTTTCCACTAACGTGTAGGTTTATTCGGCAAAAATGTACGTCAAAAAGAGATTTCGTAGCATTTTCAATTTGTTTTGAAAAATTCTAAAGCGGCGCAATTCGCGTTAAAACGAGCGTTGAAACGAGCGTTCTGATTGGATTATTAGAATGTAACAAGATGTTTTTTTATATATGAAGAATAATCATAATCCAATCAGAACGCTCAAATTGCGCCGCTTTAGAATTTTTCAAAACAAATTGAAAATGCTACGAAATCTTCATTTACTTGCGTCTTGTCTGTGCTTGGCAGAAGCTCTAGAACAGGATGCATACCTTCATTTACTTGCGTCTTGTCTGTGCTTGGCAGAAGCTCTAGACGTTCCTTGCTGCTCACCGGGAACCTTTGCAACATGTTGCACACCTGGTACCGGGAATTACGCGTCAGCTGCAGCGCGGCATTATGGGTCGCTGTGGATCCTGTATCTTTCTTCGAGAGAACCAAGTATCGACTGGCGGCCTGCCTACATAAAACAGTGGCAGTGTTATATCTATGACAAGGTGATTCATGATCAACTCAAAACTCACGCAATCAATTGTGTTCAGAACGATTGTCCACTTTATAAGACAACAGTAGTAGATCCATTTGATACAGTCCACTTTATATATAAGACAACAGTAGGGACCCGTTTGATACAGTCCACTTTATATATAAGACAACAGTAGGGACCCGTTTGATACAGTCCACTTTATAAGACAACAGTAGGGGATCTGTTTGATACAGTCCACTTTATACGACAACAGTAGTGGATCTGTTTGATACAGTCCACTTTATACGACAACAGTAGTAGATCCGTTTGACACAGTCCACTTTATAAGACAACATTAGTGGATCTGTTTGATACAGTCCACTTTATAAGACAACATTAGTAGATCCGTTTGATACAGTCCACTTTATAAGACAACAGTAGTGGACCCGTTTGATACAGTCCACTTTATACGACAACAGTAGTGGATCTGTTTGATACAGTACACTTTATAAGACAACAGTAGTGGACCTGTTTGATACAGTCCACTTTATACGACAACAGTAGTGGATCTGTTTGATACAGTCCACTTTATAAGACAACAGTAGTGGACCCGTTTGATACAGTCCACTTTATAAGACAACAGTAGTAGATCCGTTTGATACAGTCCACTTTATAAGACAACAGTAGGGGATCTGTTTGATACAGTCCACTTTATACGACAACAGTAGTGGATCTGTTTGATACAGTCCACTTTATAAGACAACAGTAGGGGATCTGTTTGATACAGTCCACTTTATACGACAACAGTAGTAGATCCGTTTGACACAGTCCACTTTATAAGACAACATTAGTGGATCTGTTTGATACAGTCCACTTTATAAGACAACATTAGTAGATCCGTTTGACACAGACCACTTTATAAGACAACAGTAGTGGATCCGTTTGATACAGTCCACTTTATAAGACAACATTAGTAGATCCCTTTGATACAGTACACTTTATAAGACAACATTAGTGGATCCGTTTGATACAGTCCACTTTATAAAGACAACATTAGTAGATCCGTTTGATACAGTACACTTTATAAGACAACATTAGTGGATCCGTTTGATACAGTCCACTTTATAAAGACAACAGTAGTGTACCCATTTGATACAGTCCACTTTATAAGACAACATTAGTAGATCTGTTTGATACAGTCCACTTTATAAGACAACATTAGTAGATCTGTTTGATACAGTCCACTTTATAAGACAACATTAGTAGATCTGTTTGATACAGTCCACTTTATAAGACAACATTAGTAGATCTGTTTGATACAGTCCACTTTATAAGACAACATTAGTAGATCTGTTTGATACAGTCCACTTTATAAGACAACATTAGTAGATCTGTTTGATACAGTCCACTTTATAAGACAACATTAGTAGATCTGTTTGATACAGTCCACTTTATAAGACAACATTAGTAGATCTGTTTGATACAGTCCACTTTATAAGACAACATTAGTAGATCTGTTTGATACAGTCCACTTTATAAGACAACATTAGTAGATCTGTTTGATACAGTCCACTTTATAAGACAACATTAGTAGATCTGTTTGATACAGTCCACTTTATAAGACAACATTAGTAGATCTGTTTGATACAGTCCACTTTATAAGACAACATTAGTAGATCTGTTTGATACAGTCCACTTTATAAGACAACAGTAGTGGATCTGTTTGATACAGTCCACTTTATAAGACAACAGTAGGGGATCCGTTTGATACAGTCCACTTTATACGACAACATTAGTAGATCCGTTTGATACAGTCCACTTCATAGGACAACAGTAGGGGATCTGTTTGATACAGTCCACTTTATAAGACAACAGTCCATTTTATACAAAATCTGCCTTACAAGGCAAAACTAGGGTACCAGTTTTATACAACATCACACATGTTATTTGCTTACCCTTTACTTTTGTGCTTGAGGTGAAGGTCATCTGACAGTCTGTGTATATAGGCTCTCTCGGTGGCTGTCAGGGATGTCGGGAACTCCAACTCTACAACATAACATTACCCCCAGTTAATAATAAAACAAGAACAGAGTCATATACATGTTACTGTCCCTACTGACACATTGACTTGCAACAGAGCCATATACTGTGGTTACAAACACGGTGTAACAGAGCCATATACTGTGGTTACAAACACATTGTAACAGAGCCATATATTGTGGTCACAAACACGGTGTAACAGAGCCATATACTGTGGTTACAAACACATTGTAACAGAGCCATATACTGTGGTTACAAACATGGTGTAACAGAGCCATATACTGTGGTTACAAACACGGTGCAACAGAGCCATATACTGTGGTCACAAACACATTGTAACAGAGCCATATACTGTGGTTACAAACATGGTGTAACAGAGCCATATACTGTGGTTACAAACACGGTGCAACAGAGCCATATTCTGTGGTTACAAACACGGTGCAACAGAGCCATATACTGTGGTTTCAAACACGGTGCAACAGAGCCATATATTGTGGTTACAAACACGGTGCAAGAGAGCCATATACTGTGGTTTCAAACACGGTGCAACAGAGCCATATACCGTGGTTACAAACACGGTGCAACAGAGCCATATACTGTGGTTACAAACACAGTGAAACAGAGCCATATACTGTGGTTACAAACACATTGTAACAGAGCCATATACTGTGGTTACAAACACAGTGAAACAGAGCCATATACTGTGGTTACAAACAAACATGGTGCAACAGAGCCATATACTGTGGTTACAAACAAACACGTTGCAACAGAGCCATATACTGTGGTTACAAACACGGTGAAACAGAGCCATATACTGTGGTTACAAACAAACACAGCGCAACAGAGCCATATACTGTGGTTACAAACACGGTGCAACAGAGCCATATACTATGGTTACAAACACGGTGCAACAGAGCCATATACTGTGGAACCTTACAAACACAGTGAAACAGAGCCATATACTGTGGTTACAAACACATTGTAACAGAGCCATATACTGTGTTTACAAACACATTGTAACAGAGCCATAAACTGTGGTTACAAACACGGTGCAACAGAGCCATATACTGTGGTTACAAACACATTGTAACAGAGCCATATACTGTGGTTACAAACACATTGTAACAGAGCCATATACTGTGGTTACAAACACATTGTAACAGAGCCATATACTGTGGTTACAAACAAACACGGTGCAACAGAGCCATATACTGTGGTTACATTTACAAATACAGTGAAACAGAGCCATATACTGTGGTTACATTTACAAATACAGTGAAACAGAGCCATATACTGTGGTTACATTTACAAATACAGTGAAACAGAGCCATATACTGTGGTTACATTTACAAACACAGTGACACAGCCATATAATGTGGTTACATTTACAAACACAGTGAAACAGAGCCATATACTGTGGTTACAAAGTTGAAACAGAGCCATATACTGTGGTTACATTTACAAACACAGTGACACAGCCATATAATGTGGTTACATTTACAAACACAGTGAAACAGAGCCCTATACTGTGGTTACAAACACATTGTAACAGAGCCATATACTGTGGTTACAAACACATTGTAACAGAGCTATATACTGTGGTTACAAACACATTGTAACAGAGCCATATACTGTGGTTACAAACACAGTGAAACAGAGCCATATACTGTGGTTACAAACACATTGTAACAGAGCCATATACTGTGGTCACAAACACAGTGAAACAGAGCCATATACTGTGGTTACAAACGCATTGTAACAGAGCCATATACTGTGGTTACAACCACATTGTAACAGAGCCATATACTGTGGTCACAAACACATTGTAACAGAGCCATATACTGTGGTCACAAACACATTGTAACAGAGCCATATACTGTGGTTACAAACACATTGTAACAGAGCCATATACTGTGGTCACAAACACATTGTAACAGAGCCATATACTGTGGTTACCAACACATTGTAACAGAGCCATATACTGTGGTTACAAACACATTGTAACAGAGCCATATACTGTGGTCACAAACACATTGTAACAGAGCCATATACTGTGGTTACCAACACATTGTAACAGAGCCATATACTGTGGTTACAAACACATTGTAACAGAGCCATATACTGTGGTCACAAACACATTGTAACAGAGCCATATACTGTGGTTACCAACACATTGTAACAGAGCCATATACTGTGGTCACAAACACATTGTAACAGAGCCATATACTGTGGTCATAAACACATTGTAACAGAGCCATATACTGTGGTCATAAACACATTGTAACAGAGCCATATACTGTGGTCATAAACACATTGTAACAGAGCCATATATTGTGGTCACAAACACATTGTAACAGAGCCATATACTGTGGTTACAAACACATTGTAACAGAGCCATATACTGTGGTCACAAACACATTGTAACAGAGCCATATACTGTGGTTACCAACACATTGTAACAGAGCCATATACTGTGGTCACAAACACATTGTAACAGAGCCATATACTGTGGTTACAAACACATTGTAACAGAGCCATATACTGTGGTCACAAACACATTGTAACAGAGCCATATATTGTGGTCACAAACACATTGTAACAGAGACATATACTGTGGTTACCAACACATTGTAACAGAGCCATATACTGTGGTTACAACACATTGTAACAGAGCCATATACTGTGTACGAACACATTGTAACAGAACCATATACTGTGGTTACCAACACAGTGTAACAGAGCCATATACTGTGGTCACAAACACATTGTAACAGAGCCATATACTGTGGTTACAACACATTGTAACAGAGCCATATACTGTGGTTACAAACGCATTGTAACAGAGCCATATACTGTGGTTACAAACGCATTGTAACAGAGCCATATACTGTGGTTACAAACACATTGTAACAGAGCCATATACTGTGGTTACAAACACATTGTAACAGAGCCATATACTGTGTTTACAAATGCATTGTAACAGAGCCATATACTGTGGTTACAAACACATTGTAACAGAGCCATATACTGTGGTTACAAACGCATTGTAACAGAGCCATATACTGTGGTTACAAACACATTGTAACAGAGCCATATACTGTGGTTACAAACGCATTGTAACAGCCATATACTGTGGTTACAAACACATTGTAACAGAGCCATATACTGTGGTTACAAACACATTTTAACAGCCATATACTGTGGTTACAAACACATTGTAACAGAGCCATATACTGTGGTTACAAACACATTGTAACAGAGCCATATACTGTGGTTACAAACGCATTGTAACAGAGCCATATACTGTGGTTACAAACACATTGTAACAGAGCCATATACTGTGGTCACAAACACATTGTAACAGAGCCATATACTGTGGTTACAAACACATTGTAACAGAGCCATATACTGTGGTCACAAACACATTGTAACAGAGCCATATACTGTGGTCACAAACACATTGTAACAGAGCCATATACTGTGGTCACAAACACATTGTAACAGAGCCATATACTGTGGTTACCAACACATTGTAACAGAGCCATATACTGTGTACAAACACATTGTAACAGAGCCATATACTGTGGTTACCAACACATTGTAACAGAGCCATATACTGTGGTCACAAACACATTGTAACAGAGCCATATACTGTGGTTACAACACATTGTAACAGAGCCATATACTGTGGTTACAAACACATTGTAACAGAGCCATATACTGTGGTTACAAACGCATTGTAACAGAGCCATATACTGTGGTTACAAACACATTGTAACAGAGCCATATACTGTGGTTACAAACACATTGTAACAGAGCCATATACTGTGGTTACAAACACATTGTAACAGAGCCATATACTGTGGTTACAAACACATTGTAACAGAGCCATATACTGTGGTTACAAACACATTGTAACAGAGCCATATACTGTGGTTACAAACGCATTGTAACAGAGCCATATACTGTGGTTACAAACACATTGTAACAGAGCCATATACTGTGGTTACAAACACATTGTAACAGCCATATACTGTGGTTACAAACGCATTGTAACAGAGCCATATACTGTGGTTACAAACACATTGTAACAGAGCCATATACTGTGGTTACAAACACATTGTAACAGAGCCATATACTGTGGTTACAAACGCATTGTAACAGAGCCATATACTGTGGTTACAAACACATTGTAACAGAGCCATATACTGTGGTTACAAACACATTGTAACAGAGCCATATACTGTGGTTACAAACACATTGTAACAGAGCCATATACTGTGGTTACAAACACATTGTAACAGAGCCATATACTGTGGTCACAAACACATTGTAACAGAGCCATATACTGTGGTTCACAAACACATTGTAACAGAGCCATATACTGTGGTTACCAACAAACACATTGTAACAGAGCCATATACTGTGGTTACCACAAACACATTGTAACAGAGCCATATACTGTGGTTACCACAAACACATTGTAACAGAGCCATATACTGTGGTTACACAAACACATTGTAACAGAGCCATATACTGTGGTTCACAAACACATTGTAACAGAGCCATATACTGTGGTTACAAACACATTGTAACAGAGCCATATACTGTGGTTACAAACACATTGTAACAGAGCCATATACTGTGGTTACAAACACATTGTAACAGAGCCATATACTGTGGTTACCACAAACACATTGTAACAGAGCCATATACTGTGGTTACCACAAACACATTGTAACAGAGCCATATACTGTGGTTCACAAACACATTGTAACAGAGCCATATACTGTGGTTACCAACACATTGTAACAGAGCCATATACTGTGGTTACCAACACAGTGTAACAGAGCCATATACTGTGGTCACAAACACATTGTAACAGAGCCATATACTGTGGTTACAAACACATTGTAACAGAGCCATATACTGTGGTTACAAACACATTGTAACAGAGCCATATACTGTGGTTACAAACACATTGTAACAGAGCCATATACTGTGGTTACAAACACATTGTAACAGAGCCATATACTGTGGTTACAAACACATTGTAACAGAGCCATATACTGTGGTTACAAACACATTGTAACAGAGCCATATACTGTGGTTACAAACACATTGTAACAGAGCCATATACTGTGGTTACAAACACATTGTAACAGAGCCATATACTGTGGTTACAAACACATTGTAACAGCCATATACTGTGGTTACAAACGCATTGTAACAGAGCCATATACTGTGGTTACAAACACATTTTAACAGAGCCATATACTGTGGTTACAAACACATTGTAACAGAGCCATATACTGTGGTTACAAACGCATTGTAACAGAGCCATATACTGTGGTTACAAACGCATTGTAACAGAGCCATATACTGTGGTTACAAACACATTGTAACAGAGCCATATACTGTGGTTACAAACACATTGTAACAGAGCTATATACTGTGGTTACAAACACATTGTAACAGAGCCATATACTGTGGTCACAAACACATTGTAACAGAGCCATATACTGTGGTCACAAACACATTGTAACAGAGCCATATACTGTGGTCACAAACACATTGTAACAGAGCCATATACTGTGGTTACCAACAAACACATTGTAACAGAGCCATATACTGTGGTTACCAACAAACACATTGTAACAGAGCCATATACTGTGGTTACCAACAAACACATTGTAACAGAGCCATATACTGTGGTTACAACAAACACATTGTAACAGAGCCATATACTGTGGTTACCAACACATTGTAACAGAGCCATATACTGTGGTTACCAACACATTGTAACAGAGCCATATACTGTGGTCACAAACACATTGTAACAGAGCCATATACTGTGGTTACAACACATTGTAACAGAGCCATATACTGTGGTTACAAACGCATTGTAACAGAGCCATATACTGTGGTTACAAACGCATTGTAACAGAGCCATATACTGTGGTTACAAACACATTGTAACAGAGCCATATACTGTGGTTACAAACACATTGTAACAGAGCCATATACTGTGGTTACAAACGCATTGTAACAGAGCCATATACTGTGGTTACAAACACATTGTAACAGAGCCATATACTGTGGTTACAAACACATTGTAACAGAGCCATATACTGTGGTTACAAACACATTGTAACAGAGCCATATACTGTGGTTACAAACACATTGTAACAGAGCCATATACTGTGGTTACAAACACATTGTAACAGAGCCATATACTGTGGTTACAAACACATTGTAACAGAGCCATATACTGTGGTTACAAACACATTGTAACAGAGCCATATACTGTGGTTACAAACACATTGTAACAGAGCCATATACTGTGGTTACAAACACATTGTAACAGAGCCATATACTGTGGTTACAAACACATTGTAACAGAGCCATATACTGTGGTTACAAACACATTGTAACAGAGCCATATACTGTGGTTACAAACGCATTGTAACAGCCATATACTGTGGTTACAAACGCATTGTAACAGAGCCATATACTGTGGTTACAAACACATTTTAACAGAGCCATATACTGTGGTTACAAACACATTGTAACAGAGCCATATACTGTGGTTACAAACGCATTGTAACAGAGCCATATACTGTGGTTACAAACGCATTGTAACAGAGCCATATACTGTGGTTACAAACACATTGTAACAGAGCCATATACTGTGGTTACAAACACATTGTAACAGAGCCATATACTGTGGTTACAAACACATTGTAACAGAGCCATATACTGTGGTTACAAACACATTGTAACAGAGCCATATACTGTGGTTACAAACACATTGTAACAGAGCCATATACTGTGGTTACCAACACATTGAAACAGAGCCATATACTGTGGATACCAACACATTGAAACAGAGCCATATACTGTGGTTACAAACACATTGAAACAGAGCCATATACTGTGGTTACAAACACATTGAAACAGAGCCATATACTGTGGTTACCAACAAACACATTGTAACAGAGCCATATACTGTGGTTACAAACACATTGTAACTGAGCCATATACTGTGGTTACAAACACATTGTAACAGAGCCATATACTGTGGTTACAAACACATTGTAACAGAGCCATATACTGTGGTTACAAACACATTGTAACAGAGCCATATACTGTGGTTACCAACACATTGAAACAGAGCCATATACTGTGGTTACCAACACATTGAAACAGAGCCATATACTGTGGTTACAAACACATTGAAACAGAGCTATATACTGTGGTTACCAACAGAGAATCCTTTTTAAAATAATGTGCCCAATTCCAGATCACCAGCAAAATGTAATAGGATCGTCCTTGACCGAAGCGCACCCTTCGGAAGTTCCACCAAATTTCAATATTATTATTATTATATTTCAGGTTTTACGCCTGCATCAGCACCATTTTGGGCTATATCGCCGGCGGGCAGTTTACCTAACAACACATTTCCTGGGCATGCTCCAGCGGTTAACAAGTACTTGGGTGCACCAACCTCCATAAGAAACTGCCAACTTTTTCCATATAAATGAGACACGGCCTGAGCAGGGCTCGAACCCGTGACCATCAGTGATGATAGGTTACAGTGGTATACAAGTCAGCGACCTAAACCACTCGACCACGGATCCAAATTTCAGTAAAATATATGCGTAATATTGTTAGATCCATAGCAAAAAATGAAATACCTTTCTGCGATTCATTTAATCTGAATCTTTCAATAGCCAAATTAATCCCTATTTTAACTTCTTCTGAGATACAAACATCTTGATCAGGTTTAGGTCCGTGGTCTGGTCGTGCACCCCAGTCGGGCTTCTTCGACTTTCTTGGCATGGCTCTCTGAAGAAATACGAAAATAAAAATAAAAACAACTGCGTCGCACAGATTTCAAATTCCTGTATCCTAAAATACACATCTGCACTCTTCATGCTGTTAGTACATCTTGCAGTCTACGTCTGGCCTCGGTCACTTTGGATTCCTATCGTTTTCTGTCCTCGTCAGATACAATCAGTTGCTAAGAAACATATAAGAAACATATCAGAAACATATAAGAAACATATAAGAAACATATAAGAAACAGATCAGACCTGTCATATCATTTCAAATCTTAACGCATTTCATTCTGGATACATTTAAAGGCCTTTGCAAACAACATAGATCCAGATCAGCTGCAGCGTCACACTGCAAGCATCACGCTGAGTGTTGATCAGGATCTATGTTGTTTGCTACATAGTCGAGTGTCTTAGCAAGATCATCTGAATAGCAAACAGCATAGAGCCTGATCAGACGGCACGTTACGTGGCTGTTGATATGGCTCTATGTTATTTGCAAATACTGTTTGAATGGTATCCAGAATGAAATGGGTTACGTTATTATTTACACATTCTACTGTACATATTGTATCTACCGGTATTGCAAACAACTAAAACAGGTGATCTTCCACAATTGTTTGCCAATGAGTGACCAGTAGTCTGTCGTGACATTGCATTGATTTTGTCATGGACACTTGTCAGAGGTAAATAATTCTTTTTTGGGAATGTTATTAATTGAGATGTTATTCCGCGATCTAAAGCATTTTGATGATATCGACATGTTTTATAAATTACATGTGTAACTGAGCTAGTTCTTTTGAGCTTGGAGGGCGCGATACGGTCATAAGATAATCTTCTGCGGTGGTTATTTCATTACGTTTGTGGTGTAGATGGCCGTCCGTGGACAGAAATTTTGTGACCACGGAAGTCGTATCAGCGAGGTCTAGCGTATTTAGAGGTCTGTTTCCCTGGGCAGGGTTAGCTGATCTTGGTAGTTAACCAGTACTAAGTATTGTGTGTGAGGTGCCTTAGTTTATACAAATTTATTTTATCTCGATTGTGAAACAAGTTCTTATAACTTATATTAATCACTCTCGAGACCTCATTCCTGATGGAATCCATCGCCACGAGGGAGAGAGAAGAGGCAACGTGGAATTTAAATGCCTTGCCTAGGGGCATAATCGTAACGGCTCCAGCGGGGCTCGAACTTGGTACATTTTGCACCTGAAGCAAACGCGCATCTCCACTGCGCTATCACGACTTCCACAGGTGAGGATTTTGAGGTGCCTTGCTCATTGACACTACACTCGTGGCCTGACAAAGTACCGAACCTGGGACCATTAGATTCCAATTCAGACGCTCTATAACTGAATCAGAATTGATTGTAGAAATAGTTTAACAGCCTATGTGTCTATGTGGTCTAACGCGTTAGACCTCGCCTTTCACCGCTATTATCAAGGCTGCAGTGCAGTCCTATAAATAAGACCTCTACATAAATATATTTTTCTGTTATTTCGAGGTCTTATCGTTAAAGCTCATTTTCGCATAGCACTTTCCGCCCCCGATCCGATGGCGGGATTTCTGACCAATATTTTGAAGCTTTTCGGACATGAACGGTTATAAATGTGTGCATTGGTGTTTAAGAATAATCCTAAATAGATATTAGGAATGTTAAAAATATATTATATTACCGTTGTGCATGTCATTTAACTTGAAGTAGACAGGTGAAATTCTCCCATTTTTTCTAACAATTCTAAACCTATAGGAGTCCGTTATGTATCCTGGTGTTACTGGTTTTCGACAACGTAGTACATAACGGACTCCTATAGGTTTAGAATTGTCATACACTGCAAACAATTTTATGTCACCAAATAAACAATATTTTACCTTTCATTCCCCAAAATCTCGAAGAAAACCGATTGTTTACTTATTGAGAAAAGTTGACAAAATAGCGGTACCTCATTCTCAGTAATCCGGAATGACGTCACATGTTTTCGCCTAACTGTGGAAATTGCCTACAGCGCGAGCATTATTATGTAAGCAACAGTTTTTTTTAACAAAACAATATAAATAAGGAACACTTACTTACATAATAGGCTTAATTTATCATTTTCACTCAAAATTCATTTGTTGGAGAGCATTTTGTCTATATACTGTATCTAAAACAGTTTTACACTAATTTAGTTTAACTTGGACAAACACACGGGGCATAAGAAGTCGTCGCCCCTCCTAATTACTCTGACTGGGTGCAGAACCATAACTGGACCCATCCATCGAACACATCACACGGTGCCTAACAGAGAATAACTAGGTTTACACAACCATGTATATCAGTTGGAGAACCTCTGTGAAAACACATGGACCTGAAGGCGAAAAACGGTGAAAATCGATATTATGAATAAGGACCCCTTATGTGTAATAACTGACATAACTCATAAACACGGAGCAGTGAGACTATAATGACATTTTTATTCGTAAATATATTGGCGTGGCAGACGATGCAAAATTGCCAATTTCTTTAAAAAATGATATTTATATGGTGACATAAAACGGATATAGTGAAATTAGTGAAAACTGGGGTAGGTTTAAAGTTTTCACCGCTAATTTACCTTGTCTGATATATTATGATCAGTTAGAAATAGATTGGAAGTGCACAAGGTATGTTTATTTATAATTCCGGTAACTGGAGCGTGAAATATTGCGTGATCTCTCGCGACTTGCTATTCCCAGTTAGGCGAAAATCATTTCTGGGCGAAAACTCGTCACGCCGGGATACGACATCATCGGAAACCAGTAACACCGGAATATGTGTGTTCATCTTGTTAACATTTGTAATTTATAAAATGATTTTTAGAATATAAAATATGCTAAGCGTAATTGAGGTTTACACTTTGAAAAATGCCTGGATAGTAAAATTTCATATTTTTCAAGTCTAAATCTTTGGAGTAGGCTGCAGTGCAGGTTGAGGTTCGCTCCCTATCAAGTGATAAATGCTGATAAAGGTGTCAGTCGCTTACGGAGATTGGAGAGTCGAGTACTGGTTGTTACCCAGGAAATGCGAGTGGTCTACTCTCCGCCAATACAGACTTGACCTCACAATAATAATCAGAAAATATTTACTTTCAGTTTCGGTCTCTATGTTTTAGTGCTTTACTGCATTCCATTTGTGTTTTGTAGTCAAATAAGCAATACATTACAATAGAAACCAAACGCCAGTAAAATAATTACTTATTGGTGCAACTAAAAGAAAAGCAAAAACGAAACTAAATTCTGCAAATCTTCGTGGAATTGGAAGCAGCCATTTTGAATCAACTCATACTAAAACCTGGTTCATGCCGTACTAACACAGAGGGTGCTGGTCAAAACGTACCCAAGTCAAAACGTACCCAACTATAAGTCAAAACGTACCCATTCTTTGGTCAAAACGTACCCGCATTTTAAGTCAAAACGTACGCAACGATAAGTTAAAACGTACCCATTCTTTGGTCAAAACGTACCCACTCAAGAAGTAAAACGTTGGCCATTTGGAATTTTAAACAGACCTAAACAAGTATATACAGAACATTTGTTTTATTTATTATATGTGTGTTCAAATTATTAAATTACAAACTTCGAACAGTATAGAATGAATGAATGGTGTGTTACGGCGCATCGACATCTAAGGTCATGTAGCGCGCATTAAAGTTATGTTATACATAACATACAGCATACAAGACACTGGTAAGGCCCCAGCTTGAGTATAGCTCCACGGTTTGGTCACCGTATACGGCAGTTCTCATAGACCAGCTTGAGTCTGTACAGCGCAGAGCTGCCCCAAACAAGACTACGGCCGAACGTCCAGTGTCACAGAAGTGTTGAACTCCCTAAATTGGAGACGCCTTGACCTTCGTCGCATCGACCAAAGATTGGTTATGTTCCACAACATCCTCCATAACCAAGTTGCCATTCAAGCTGAAAACTACCTTACCCCAAATACAAGATCTTCCAGAACATCCCATTCCCAAGCATTCCGACAGATCCAAACAGTGACTGACTACCATAAATATTCCTTCTTTCCAAGAACCATTGTCCACTGGAATGCTTTGCCCCCAGATATTGTCACCTTGTCTGGCCCACAGTTCAGTCTGGCTGTAAGTCGGATTGAACATGTTTCTCCCTAAATAAACCTGCCCTGTTCTTAACCTGTTTTTAACCAACCTAACATCATTCTTTTATCATCTTTTATTTCATTTCTTATTAACATTCTTGTCAGTTGACGCGCGTCAAAGTCTAAGGTCCCCATCAGGGGTTCGACTAATAGGAAGATAGATAGATAGATAGATAGATAGATAGATGTCGAGTGTATGAAATAAAATTCTATATAAGTATATGCATTACGTAAAAATTAATACTAAGAAGTTATAAAGACGTAAGATTAATTACAGGTAATATATGAATGAATGATTACTACAAAGGCATGATTAACAATTGATATCACAGCTTATTATAAATTCCTATTGCCTTGATAAATGATATGATGGACTCTACTCTGATAGAATCGAAGATTTCTTTAACATTGTAGTACTGCAACCGGATTGGTTGAAGGTCAACACAGTGTATTAAGATATGCTCCACCGTGTATAGAGTATTGCATGAGATACATTCTGGTGCATAATCTCGTGACAACAGCCATGAATGTGATATTCGAGAATGACCAATCCTGAGACGGGCAAGAATGACTTCTTCTCGCCTGTAAATTGGGCACCATTCGCCAAGTGTTGGTTTGACCGAATGAAGTTTGTTAAAAATTTCACCATCCCATTGGGCCTGCCAAGAGGATTGAATTAAGGTAAGAATTGTAGACTTAAAATCGGTATAACACACTTTAATCCTAGAAATTGATAATGACAAAGCCAGCTTTGCATTCTGGTCAGCCATTTCATTACCTTTTATACCCATATGACTCGGAAGCCAGCAGAACACAAATGTATTTGTTTCTGAAAGGAAGAAATCCTTTCAAGCAAAGTACAAACAATAGGATTTTCAAACTTTTCATAATACAAAGCCTGTAAAACAGACAAGGAATCAGAGAAAATGATATATTGAACATAGTGTGATTCCACTGCAAGATCTAGAGCGAGATCTATGGCCTTCAGTTCGGCAGAGAAAATTGAGGACTTGTTTGGAAGCCTACATTTCCGATTTTTATTCCCAAAGATTGCTGCTGACGCAACAGTGTCACCAGCCTTTGAACCATCTGTGTATATGGCTTTGAAGTCAGAATAAAATTCCCTGATTTCATGATATTTGTTTAAAACTGGCCCTGTATGTAATATAATTTTTATCAGAAGTGAGATCAAGCGAAACTCGGCAGTTTTAAGGGTCCAAGAGGAGAATCTAGGATTTAACGTGCAATAGATTTATGTCAATAGTAGTGAACAGTATAGACGTATCACTATAGGTGTAGTGTCCAGATGGTCGGCGCATACACTGATGAGAGCTTCTTCAGAAGGCGGGACGTCGAGATCTGCCCTGCCGTGTAGTCGTCCCAGATCCCGAAGATCATGGCCTGCATGACCTGGTCGCCTTCCGCTGACGCTTCTTCTCTGAGACCAATCGGACCTGCAGCGGTAGTAGAGTGGCTTCATCATGAAGGCTCTTCACCAGATGGTAGAATGGCGGAGGTGCCCCACTACGATAGTTCAGACGGCAATGCCATCCTGGAATAAAAATAAAACTTTATTAAAACATTATACATGTGTTATTGTGTTAAATTTCATATTTTCATTTTTTCCCACACATTTTATTATCTTTTTGGACGATGTAAGCCTACATGTATAATACTGCGGGTATATGAAAGATTTATATGTCAATGTAGATTGATTGATTATTGGAGTCTAAAGGCATATCAACAGCCTATCTTTATCTATTTTACTATACCTTCGGTATCGTTATTCATTCTGATGGGCTGCCCGAAGACCGACCACACCTCTGGAGCCCTCGATCCACGTTGACTCGACGTATGTCATCAGCGGCTGGATGCGGTCGCGCAGTATCTCGAAGGCTGGGCGAATGTGCTCCGCGGGCAGCAACGGCAAGGCGAGTAGCTGGCGGACGAACCTGTGACAGGCCCCCTTCGTCATGTACTCACCCTGAAGTACAAGTGCCTGAATCAAAGTAATGAAATAACTGAAGCAGTAATCTGGACATTAGTGTTAAATTTGATCTTCAAACGAAGAGTATTCTACTTTTCAGCTTTAGCTTACGACCCCTGTTTTGTGGGATTACTGCCTCTATCCCTAACCTCTTTATAACATTCATGTTTATATGTTGTCTCGGTGTGGATTGAGC
This sequence comes from Archivesica marissinica, assembly GCA_014843695.1. Lineage (NCBI taxonomy): Eukaryota > Metazoa > Mollusca > Bivalvia > Venerida > Vesicomyidae > Archivesica > Archivesica marissinica. The sequence continues at coordinate 38,457,835 of CM026399.1, forward strand.
TAAATAAATAAAATCGCTAAATTATGCAAA
>CM026399.1:38458864-38506964 GCA_014843695.1 Archivesica marissinica
ATATACTGTGGAACCTTACAAACACAGTGAAACAGAGCCATATACTGTGGTTACAAACACATTGTAACAGAGCCATATACTGTGGTTACAAACACATTGTAACAGAGCCATAAACTGTGGTTACAAACATGGTGCAACAGAGCCATACACTGTAGTTACAAACACATTGTAACAGAGCCATATACTGTGGTTACAAACAAACACGGTGCAACAGAGCCATATACTGTGGCTACATTTACAAATACAGTGAAACAGAGCCATATACTGTGGTTACATTTACAAATACAGTGAAACAGAGCCATATACTGTGGTTACATTTACAAATACAGTGAAACAGAGCCATATACTGTGGTTACATTACAAACACAGTGAAACAGCCATATAATGTGGTTACATTTACAAACACAGTGAAACAGAGCCATATACTGTGGTTACAAACACATTGTAACAGAGCCATATACTGTGGTTACAAACACATTGTAACAGAGCTATATACTGTGGTTACAAACACATTGTAACAGAGCCATATACTGTGGTCACAAACACAGTGAAACAGAGCCATATACTGTGGTTACAAACACATTGTAACAGAGCCATATACTGTGGTCACAAACACAGTGAAACAGAGCCATATACTGTGGTTACAAACGCATTGTAACAGAGCCATATACTGTGGTTACAAACACATTGTAACAGAGCCATATACTGTGGTTACAAACACATTGTAACAGAGCCATATACTGTGGTTACAAACACATTGTAACAGAGCCATATACTGTGGTTACAAACACATTGTAACAGAGCCATATACTGTGGTTACACAAACACATTGTAACAGAGCCATATACTGTGGTTACAAACACATTGTAACAGAGCCATATACTGTGGTTACAAACACATTGTAACAGAGCCATATACTGTGGTCACAAACACATTGTAACAGAGCCATATACTGTGGTTACAAACACATTGTAACAGAGCCATATACTGTGGTTACAAACACATTGTAACAGAGCCATATACTGTGGTTACAAACGCATTGTAACAGAGCCATATACTGTGGTTACAAACACATTGTAACAGAGCCATATACTGTGGTTACAAACACATTGTAACAGAGCCATATACTGTGGTTACAAACACATTGTAACAGAGCCATATACTGTGGTTACAAACCATTGTAACAGAGCCATATACTGTGGTTACAAACACATTGTAACAGAGCCATATACTGTGGTTACAAACACATTGTAACAGAGCCATATACTGTGGTTACAAACACATTGTAACAGAGCCATATACTGTGGTTACAAACACATTGTAACAGAGCCATATACTGTGGTTACAAACACATTGTAACAGAGCCATATACTGTGGTTACAAACACATTGTAACAGAGCCATATACTGTGGTTACAAACACATTGTAACAGAGCCATATACTGTGGTTACAAACACATTGTAACAGAGCCATATACTGTGGTCACAAACACATTGTAACAGAGCCATATACTGTGGTTACAAAACACATTGTAACAGAGCCATATACTGTGGTTACCAAAACACATTGTAACAGAGCCATATACTGTGGTTACAACAAACACATTGTAACAGAGCCATATACTGTGGTTACCACAAACACATTGTAACAGAGCCATATACTGTGGTTACCAACACATTGTAACAGAGCCATATACTGTGGTTACAACACATTGTAACAGAGCCATATACTGTGGTTACAACACATTGTAACAGAGCCATATACTGTGGTACAACACATTGTAACAGAGCCATATACTGTGGTTATAAACACATTGAAACAGAGCCATATACTGTGGTTACAAACACGGTGCAACAGAGCCATATACTGTGGAACCTTACAAACACAGTGAAACAGAGCCATATACTGTGGTTACAAACACATTGTAACAGAGCCATATACTGTGGTTACAAACACATTGTAACAGAGCCATAAACTGTGGTTACAAACACGGTGCAACAGAGCCATATACTGTGGAACCTTACAAACACGGTGCAACAGAGCCATATACTGTGGAACCTTACAAACACAGTGAAACAGAGCCATATACTGTGGTTACAAACACATTGTAACAGAGCCATATACTGTGGTTACAAACACATTGTAACAGAGCCATAAACTGTGGTTACAAACACGGTGCAACAGAGCCATATACTGTGGAACCTTACAAACACGGTGCAACAGAGCCATATACTGTGGAACCTTACAAACACAGTGAAACAGAGCCATATACTGTGGTTACAAACACATTGTAACAGAGCCATATACTGTGGTTACAAACACATTGTAACAGAGCCATAAACTGTGGTTACAAACATGGTGCAACAGAGCCATACACTGTAGTTACAAACACATTGTAACAGAGCCATATACTGTGGTTACAAACAAACACGGTGCAACAGAGCCATATACTGTGGCTACATTTACAAATACAGTGAAACAGAGCCATATACTATGGTTACATTTACAAATACAGTGAAACAGAGCCATATACTGTGGTTACATTTACAAATACAGTGAAACAGAGCCATATACTGTGGTTACATTTACAAACACAGTGAAACAGCCATATAATGTGGTTACATTTACAAACACAGTGAAACAGAGCCATATACTGTGGTTACAAAGTTGAAACAGAGCCATATACTGTGGTTACAAACACAGTGAAACAGCCATATAATGTGGTTACAAACACATTGTAACAGAGCCATATACTGTGGTTACAAACACATTGTAACAGAGCCATATACTGTGGTTACAAACACATTGTAACAGAGCCATATACTGTGGTCCAACACATTGTAACAGAGCCATATACTGTGGTTACAAAACATTGTAACAGAGCCATATACTGTGGTTACAAACACATTGTAACAGAGCCATATACTGTGGTTACAAAACATTGTAACAGAGCCATATACTGTGGTTACAAACACATTGTAACAGAGCCATATACTGTGGTTACAAACACATTGTAACAGAGCCATATACTGTGGTTACAAACACATTGTAACAGAGCCATATACTGTGGTTACAAACACATTGTAACAGAGCCATATACTGTGGTTACAAACACATTGTAACAGAGCCATATACTGTGGTCACAAACACATTGTAACAGAGCCATATACTGTGGTCACAAACACATTGTAACAGAGCCATATACTGTGGTTACAAACGCATTGTAACAGAGCCATATACTGTGGTTACAAACACATTGTAACAGAGCCATATACTGTGGTTACAAACACATTGTAACAGAGCCATATACTGTGGTTACAAACACATTGTAACAGAGCCATATACTGTGGTTACAAACACATTGTAACAGAGCCATATACTGTGGTTACAAACACATTGTAACAGAGCCATATACTGTGGTTACAAAACATTGTAACAGAGCCATATACTGTGGTTACAAACACATTGTAACAGAGCCATATACTGTGGTTACAAACCATTGTAACAGCCATATACTGTGGTTACAAACACATTGTAACAGAGCCATATACTGTGGTTACAAACACATTGTAACAGAGCCATATACTGTGGTTACAAACACATTGTAACAGAGCCATATACTGGTTACAAACACATTGTAACAGAGCCATATACTGTGGTTACAAACACATTGTAACAGAGCCATATACTGTGGTACAAACACATTGTAACAGAGCCATATACTGTGGTTACAAACACATTGTAACAGAGCCATATACTGTGGTTACAAACACATTGTAACAGAGCCATATACTGTGGTTACAAACACATTGTAACAGAGCCATATACTGTGGTTACAAACACATTGTAACAGAGCCATATACTGTGGTTACAAACACATTGTAACAGCCATATACTGTGGTTACAAACACATTGTAACAGAGCCATATACTGTGGTTACAAACACATTGTAACAGAGCCATATACTGTGGTTACAAACACATTGTAACAGAGCCATATACTGTGGTTACAAACGCATTGTAACAGAGCCATATACTGTGGTTACAAACGCATTGTAACAGAGCCATATACTGTGGTTACAAACACATTGTAACAGAGCCATATACTGTGGTTACAAACACATTGTAACAGAGCCATATACTGTGGTTACAAACACATTGTAACAGAGCCATATACTGTGGTTACAAACACATTGTAACAGAGCCATATACTGTGGTTACAAACGCATTGTAACAGCCATATACTGTGGTTACAAACACATTGTAACAGAGCCATATACTGTGGTTACAAACACATTGTAACAGAGCCATATACTGTGGTTACAAACACATTGTAACAGAGCCATATACTGTGGTTACAAACACATTGTAACAGAGCCATATACTGTGGTTACAAACACATTGTAACAGAGCCATATACTGTGGTTACAAACACATTGTAACAGCCATATACTGTGGTTACAAACCATTGTAACAGAGCCATATACTGTGGTTACAAACACATTTAACAGAGCCATATACTGTGGTTACAAACACATTGTAACAGAGCCATATACTGTGGTTACAAACACATTGTAACAGAGCCATATACTGTGGTTACAAACACATTGTAACAGAGCCATATACTGTGGTTACAAACACATTGTAACAGAGCCATATACTGTGGTTACAAACACATTGTAACAGAGCCATATACTGTGGTTACAAACACATTGTAACAGAGCCATATACTGTGGTTACAAACACATTGTAACAGAGCCATATACTGTGGTTACAAACACATTGTAACAGAGCCATATACTGTGGTTACAAACACATTGTAACAGAGCCATATACTGTGGTTACCAACAAACACATTGTAACAGAGCCATATACTGTGGTTACCAACAAACACATTGTAACAGAGCCATATACTGTGGTACCAACAAACACATTGTAACAGAGCCATATACTGTGGTTACAACAACATTGTAACAGAGCCATATACTGTGGTTACAAACACATTGTAACAGAGCCATATACTGTGGTTACAAACACATTGTAACAGAGCCATATACTGTGGTTACAAACACATTGTAACAGAGCCATATACTGTGGTTACAAACGCATTGTAACAGAGCCATATACTGTGGTTACAAACACATTGTAACAGAGCCATATACTGTGGTTACAAACACATTGTAACAGAGCCATATACTGTGGTTACAAACACATTGTAACAGAGCCATATACTGTGGTTACAAACACATTGTAACAGAGCCATATACTGTGGTTACAAACGCATTGTAACAGAGCCATATACTGTGGTTACAAACACATTGTAACAGAGCCATATACTGTGGTTACAAACACATTGTAACAGAGCCATATACTGTGGTTACAAACACATTGTAACAGAGCCATATACTGTGGTTACAAACACATTGTAACAGAGCCATATACTGTGGTTACAAACACATTGTAACAGAGCCATATACTGTGGTTACAAACACATTGTAACAGAGCCATATACTGTGGTTACAAACGCATTGTAACAGAGCCATATACTGTGGTTACAAACACATTGTAACAGAGCCATATACTGTGGTTACAAACACATTGTAACAGAGCCATATACTGTGGTTACAAAACATTGTAACAGAGCCATATACTGTGGTCACAAACACATTGTAACAGAGCCATATACTGTGGTCACAAACACATTGTAACAGAGCCATATACTGTGGTTACAACACATTGTAACAGAGCCATATACTGTGGTTACAAACACATTGTAACAGAGCCATATACTGTGGTTACACAAACACATTGTAACAGAGCCATATACTGTGGTTACCAACACATTGTAACAGAGCCATATACTGTGGTTACAACACATTGTAACAGAGCCATATACTGTGGTTACAAACACATTGTAACAGAGCCATATACTGTGGTTACAAACACATTGTAACAGAGCCATATACTGTGGTTACAAACACATTGTAACAGAGCCATATACTGTGGTTACAAACACATTGTAACAGAGCCATATACTGTGGTTACAAACGCATTGTAACAGAGCCATATACTGTGGTTACAAACACATTGTAACAGAGCCATATACTGTGGTTACAAACACATTGTAACAGAGCCATATACTGTGGTTACAAACGCATTGTAACAGAGCCATATACTGTGGTTACAAACACATTGTAACAGAGCCATATACTGTGGTTACAAACACATTGTAACAGAGCCATATACTGTGGTTACAAACACATTGTAACAGAGCCATATACTGTGGTTACAAACACATTGTAACAGAGCCATATACTGTGGTTACAAACACATTGTAACAGAGCCATATACTGTGGTTACAAACACATTGTAACAGAGCCATATACTGTGGTTACAAACACATTGTAACAGAGCCATATACTGTGGTTACAAACACATTGTAACAGAGCCATATACTGTGGTTACAAACACATTGTAACAGAGCCATATACTGTGGTTACAAACACATTGTAACAGAGCCATATACTGTGGTTACAAACACATTGTAACAGAGCCATATACTGTGGTTACAAACACATTGTAACAGAGCCATATACTGTGGTTACAAACACATTGTAACAGAGCCATATACTGTGGTTACAAACACATTGTAACAGAGCCATATACTGTGGTTACAAACACATTGTAACAGAGCCATATACTGTGGTTACAAACACATTGTAACAGAGCCATATACTGTGGTTACAAACACATTGTAACAGAGCCATATACTGTGGTTACAAACACATTGTAACAGAGCCATATACTGTGGTTACAAACACATTGTAACAGAGCCATATACTGTGGTTACAAACACATTGTAACAGAGCCATATACTGTGGTTACAAACACATTGTAACAGAGCCATATACTGTGGTTACAAACACATTGTAACAGAGCCATATACTGTGGTTACAAACACATTGTAACAGAGCCATATACTGTGGTTACAAACACATTGTAACAGAGCCATATACTGTGGTTACAAACGCATTGTAACAGCCATATACTGTGGTTACAAACACATTGTAACAGAGCCATATACTGTGGTTACAAACACATTTAACAGAGCCATATACTGTGGTTACAAACACATTGTAACAGAGCCATATACTGTGGTTACAAACACATTGTAACAGAGCCATATACTGTGGTTACAAACGCATTGTAACAGAGCCATATACTGTGGTTACAAACACATTGTAACAGAGCCATATACTGTGGTTACAAACACATTGTAACAGAGCCATATACTGTGGTTACAAACACATTGTAACAGAGCCATATACTGTGGTCACAAACACATTGTAACAGAGCCATATACTGTGGTCACAAACACATTGTAACAGAGCCATATACTGTGGTCACAAACACATTGTAACAGAGCCATATACTGTGGTTACAACAAACACATTGTAACAGAGCCATATATGTGGTTACCAACAACACATTGTAACAGAGCCATATACTGTGGCTACCAACAAACATTGTAACAGAGCCATATACTGTGGTTAGCAACAAACACATTGTAACAGAGCCATATACTGTGGTTACCAACACATTGTAACAGAGCCATATACTGTGGTTACCAACACAGTGTAACAGAGCCATATACTGTGGTCACAAACACATTGTAACAGAGCCATATACTGTGGTTACAAACGCATTGTAACAGAGCCATATACTGTGGTTACAAACACATTGTAACAGAGCCATATACTGTGGTTACAAACACATTGTAACAGAGCCATATACTGTGGTTACAAACGCATTGTAACAGAGCCATATACTGTGGTTACAAACACATTGTAACAGAGCCATATACTGTGGTTACAAACGCATTGTAACAGAGCCATATACTGTGGTTACAAACACATTGTAACAGAGCCATATACTGTGGTTACAAACGCATTGTAACAGCCATATACTGTGGTTACAAACGCATTGTAACAGAGCCATATACTGTGGTTACAAACACATTTTAACAGAGCCATATACTGTGGTTACAAACACATTGTAACAGAGCCATATACTTGTGGTTACAAACGCATTGTAACAGAGCCATATACTGTGGTTACAAACGCATTGTAACAGAGCCATATACTGTGGTTACAAACACATTGTAACAGAGCCATATACTGTGGTTACAAACACATTGTAACAGAGCTATATACTGTGGTTACAAACACATTGTAACAGAGCCATATACTGTGGTCACAAACACATTGTAACAGAGCCATATACTGTGGTCACAAACACATTGTAACAGAGCCATATACTGTGGTCACAAACACATTGTAACAGAGCCATATACTGTGGTTACCAACAAACACATTGTAACAGAGCCATATACTGTGGTTACCAACAAACACATTGTAACAGAGCCATATACTGTGGTTACCAACAAACACATTGTAACAGAGCCATATACTGTGGTTACCAACACAGTGTAACAGAGCCATATACTGTGGTCACAAACACATTGTAACAGAGCCATATACTGTGGTTACAACACATTGTAACAGAGCCATATACTGTGGTTACAAACGCATTGTAACAGAGCCATATACTGTGGTTACAAACGCATTGTAACAGAGCCATATATTGTGGTTACAAACTCATTGTAACAGAGCCATATACTGTGGTTACAAACACATTGTAACAGAGCCATATACTGTGGTTACAAACGCATTGTAACAGAGCCATATACTGTGGTTACAAACACATTGTAACAGAGCCATATACTGTGGTTACAAACGCATTGTAACAGCCATATACTGTGGTTACAAACGCATTGTAACAGAGCCATATACTGTGGTTACAAACACATTTTAACAGAGCCATATACTGTGGTTACAAACACATTGTAACAGAGCCATATACTGTGGTTACAAACGCATTGTAACAGAGCCATATACTGTGGTTACAAACGCATTGTAACAGAGCCATATACTGTGGTTACAAACACATTGTAACAGAGCCATATACTGTGGTTACAAACACATTGTAACAGAGCCATATACTGTGGTTACAAACGCATTGTAACAGAGCCATATACTGTGGTTACAAACACATTGTAACAGAGCCATATACTGTGGTTACAAACGCATTGTAACAGCCATATAATGTGGTTACAAACGCATTGTAACAGAGCCATATACTGTGGTTACAAACACATTTTAACAGAGCCATATACTGTGGTTACAAACACATTGTAACAGAGCCATATACTGTGGTTACAAACGCATTGTAACAGAGCCATATACTGTGGTTACAAACGCATTGTAACAGAGCCATATACTGTGGTTACAAACACATTGTAACAGAGCCATATACTGTGGTTACAAACACATTGTAACCGAGCCATATACTGTGGTTACAAACACATTGTAACAGAGCCATATACTGTGGTTACAAACACATTGTAACAGAGCCATATACTGTGGTTACAAACACATTGTAACAGAGCCATATACTGTGGTTACCAACACATTGAAACAGAGCCATATACTGTGGATACCAACACATTGAAACAGAGCCATATACTGTGGTTACAAACACATTGAAACAGAGCCATATACTGTGGTTACAAACACATTGAAACAGAGCCATATACTGTGGTTACCAACAAACACATTGTAACAGAGCCATATACTGTGGTTACAAACACATTGTAACTGAGCCATATACTGTGGTTACAAACACATTGTAACAGAGCCATATACTGTGGTTACAAACACATTGTAACAGAGCCATATACTGTGGTTACAAACACATTGTAACAGAGCCATATACTGTGGTTACCAACACATTGAAACAGAGCCATATACTGTGGTTACCAACACATTGAAACAGAGCCATATACTGTGGTTACAAACACATTGAAACAGAGCTATATACTGTGGTTACCAACAGAGAATCCTTTTTAAAATAATGTGCCCAATTCCAGATCACCAGCAAAATGTAATAGGATCGTCCTTGACCGAAGCGCACCCTTCGGAAGTTCCACCAAATTTCAATATTATTATTATTATATTTCAGGTTTTACGCCTGCATCAGCACCATTTTGGGCTATATCGCCGGCGGGCAGTTTACCTAACAACACATTTCCTGGGCATGCTCCAGCGGTTAACAAGTACTTGGGTGCACCAACCTCCATAAGAAACTGCCAACTTTTTCCATATAAATGAGACACGGCCTGAGCAGGGCTCGAACCCGTGACCATCAGTGATGATAGGTTACAGTGGTATACAAGTCAGCGACCTAAACCACTCGACCACGGATCCAAATTTCAGTAAAATATATGCGTAATATTGTTAGATCCATAGCAAAAAATGAAATACCTTTCTGCGATTCATTTAATCTGAATCTTTCAATAGCCAAATTAATCCCTATTTTAACTTCTTCTGAGATACAAACATCTTGATCAGGTTTAGGTCCGTGGTCTGGTCGTGCACCCCAGTCGGGCTTCTTCGACTTTCTTGGCATGGCTCTCTGAAGAAATACGAAAATAAAAATAAAAACAACTGCGTCGCACAGATTTCAAATTCCTGTATCCTAAAATACACATCTGCACTCTTCATGCTGTTAGTACATCTTGCAGTCTACGTCTGGCCTCGGTCACTTTGGATTCCTATCGTTTTCTGTCCTCGTCAGATACAATCAGTTGCTAAGAAACATATAAGAAACATATCAGAAACATATAAGAAACATATCAGAAACATATAAGAAACAGATCAGACCTGTCATATCATTTCAAATCTTAACGCATTTCATTCTGGATACATTTAAAGGCCTTTGCAAACAACATAGATCCAGATCAGCTGCAGCGTCACACTGCAAGCATCACGCTGAGTGTTGATCAGGATCTATGTTGTTTGCTACATAGTCGAGTGTCTTAGCAAGATCATCTGAATAGCAAACAGCATAGAGCCTGATCAGACGGCACGTTACGTGGCTGTTGATATGGCTCTATGTTATTTGCAAATACTGTTTGAATGGTATCCAGAATGAAATGGGTTACGTTATTATTTACACATTCTACTGTACATATTGTATCTACCGGTATTGCAAACAACTAAAACAGGTGATCTTCCACAATTGTTTGCCAATGAGTGACCAGTAGTCTGTCGTGACATTGCATTGATTTTGTCATGGACACTTGTCAGAGGTAAATAATTCTTTTTTGGGAATGTTATTAATTGAGATGTTATTCCGCGATCTAAAGCATTTTTATGATATCGACATGTTTTATAAATTACATGTGTAACTGAGCTAGTTCTTTTGAGCTTGGAGGGCGCGATACGGTCATAAGATAATCTTCTGCGGTGGTTATTTCATTACGTTTGTGGTGTAGATGGCCGTCCGTGGACAGAAATTTTGTGACCACGGAAGTCGTATCAGCGAGGTCTAGCGTATTTAGAGGTCTGTTTCCCTGGGCAGGGTTAGCTGATCTTGGTAGTTAACCAGTACTAAGTATTGTGTGTGAGGTGCCTTAGTTTATACAAATTTATTTTATCTCGATTGTGAAACAAGTTCTTATAACTTATATTAATCACTCTCGAGACCTCATTCCTGATGGAATCCATCGCCACGAGGGAGAGAGAAGAGGCAACGTGGAATTTAAATGCCTTGCCTAGGGGCATAATCGTAACGGCTCCAGCGGGGCTCGAACTTGGTACATTTTGCACCTGAAGCAAACGCGCATCTCCACTGCGCTATCACGACTTCCACAGGTGAGGATTTTGAGGTGCCTTGCTCATTGACACTACACTCGTGGCCTGACAAAGTACCGAACCTGGGACCATTAGATTCCAATTCAGACGCTCTATAACTGAATCAGAATTGATTGTAGAAATAGTTTAACAGCCTATGTGTCTATGTGGTCTAACGCGTTAGACCTCGCCTTTCACCGCTATTATCAAGGCTGCAGTGCAGTCCTATAAATAAGACCTCTACATAAATATATTTTTCTGTTATTTCGAGGTCTTATCGTTAAAGCTCATTTTCGCATAGCACTTTCCGCCCCCGATCCGATGGCGGGATTTCTGACCAATATTTTGAAGCTTTTCGGACATGAACGGTTATAAATGTGTGCATTGGTGTTTAAGAATAATCCTAAATAGATATTAGGAATGTTAAAAATATATTATATTACCGTTGTGCATGTCATTTAACTTGAAGTAGACAGGTGAAATTCTCCCATTTTTTCTAACAATTCTAAACCTATAGGAGTCCGTTATGTATCCTGGTGTTACTGGTTTTCGACAACGTAGTACATAACGGACTCCTATAGGTTTAGAATTGTCATACACTGCAAACAATTTTATGTCACCAAATAAACAATATTTTACCTTTCATTCCCCAAAATCTCGAAGAAAACCGATTGTTTACTTATTGAGAAAAGTTGACAAAATAGCGGTACCTCATTCTCAGTAATCCGGAATGACGTCACATGTTTTCGCCTAACTGTGGAAATTGCCTACAGCGCGAGCATTATTATGTAAGCAACAGTTTTTTTTAACAAAACAATATAAATAAGGAACACTTACTTACATAATAGGCTTAATTTATCATTTTCACTCAAAATTCATTTGTTGGAGAGCATTTTGTCTATATACTGTATCTAAAACAGTTTTACACTAATTTAGTTTAACTTGGACAAACACACGGGGCATAAGAAGTCGTCACCCCTCCTAATTACTCTGACTGGGTGCAGAACCATAACTGGACCCATCCATCGAACACATCACACGGTGCCTAACAGAGAATAACTAGGTTTACACAACCATGTATATCAGTTGGAGAACCTCTGTGAAAACACATGGACCTGAAGGCGAAAAACGGTGAAAATCGATATTATGAATAAGGACCCCTTATGTGTAATAACTGACATAACTCATAAACACGGAGCAGTGAGACTATAATGACATTTTTATTCGTAAATATATTGGCGTGGCAGACGATGCAAAATTGCCAATTTCTTTAAAAAATGATATTTATATGGTGACATAAAACGGATATAGTGAAATTAGTGAAAACTGGGGTAGGTTTAAAGTTTTCACCGCTAATTTACCTTGTCTGATATATTATGATCAGTTAGAAATAGATTGGAAGTGCACAAGGTATGTTTATTTATAATTCCGGTAACTGGAGCGTGAAATATTGCGTGATCTCTCGCGACTTGCTATTCCCAGTTAGGCGAAAATCATTTCTGGGCGAAAACTCGTCACGCCGGGATACGACATCATCGGAAACCAGTAACACCGGAATATGTGTGTTCATCTTGTTAACATTTGTAATTTATAAAATGATTTTTAGAATATAAAATATGCTAAGCGTAATTGAGGTTTACACTTTGAAAAATGCCTGGATAGTAAAATTTCATATTTTTCAAGTCTAAATCTTTGGAGTAGGCTGCAGTGCAGGTTGAGGTTCGCTCCCTATCAAGTGATAAATGCTGATAAAGGTGTCAGTCGCTTACGGAGATTGGAGAGTCGAGTACTGGTTGTTACCCAGGAAATGCGAGTGGTCTACTCTCCGCCAATACAGACTTGACCTCACAATAATAATCAGAAAATATTTACTTTCAGTTTCGGTCTCTATGTTTTAGTGCTTTACTGCATTCCATTTGTGTTTTGTAGTCAAATAAGCAATACATTACAATAGAAACCAAACGCCAGTAAAATAATTACTTATTGGTGCAACTAAAAGAAAAGCAAAAACGAAACTAAATTCTGCAAATCTTCGTGGAATTGGAAGCAGCCATTTTGAATCAACTCATACTAAAACCTGGTTCATGCCGTACTAACACAGAGGGTGCTGGTCAAAACGTACCCAAGTCAAAACGTACCCAACTATAAGTCAAAACGTACCCATTCTTTGGTCAAAACGTACCCGCATTTTAAGTCAAAACGTACGCAACGATAAGTTAAAACGTACCCATTCTTTGGTCAAAACGTACCCACTCAAGAAGTAAAACGTTGGCCATTTGGAATTTTAAACAGACCTAAACAAGTATATACAGAACATTTGTTTTATTTATTATATGTGTGTTCAAATTATTAAATTACAAACTTCGAACAGTATAGAATGAATGAATGGTGTGTTACGGCGCATCGACATCTAAGGTCATGTAGCGCGCATTAAAGTTATGTTATACATAACATACAGCATACAAGACACTGGTAAGGCCCCAGCTTGAGTATAGCTCCACGGTTTGGTCACCGTATACGGCAGTTCTCATAGACCAGCTTGAGTCTGTACAGCGCAGAGCTGCCCCAAACAAGACTACGGCCGAACGTCCAGTGTCACAGAAGTGTTGAACTCCCTAAATTGGAGACGCCTTGACCTTCGTCGCATCGACCAAAGATTGGTTATGTTCCACAACATCCTCCATAACCAAGTTGCCATTCAAGCTGAAAACTACCTTACCCCAAATACAAGATCTTCCAGAACATCCCATTCCCAAGCATTCCGACAGATCCAAACAGTGACTGACTACCATAAATATTCCTTCTTTCCAAGAACCATTGTCCACTGGAATGCTTTGCCCCCAGATATTGTCACCTTGTCTGGCCCACAGTTCAGTCTGGCTGTAAGTCGGATTGAACATGTTTCTCCCTAAATAAACCTGCCCTGTTCTTAACCTGTTTTTAACCAACCTAACATCATTCTTTTATCATCTTTTATTTCATTTCTTACTAACATTCTTGTCAGTTGACGCGCGTCAAAGTCTAAGGTCCCCATCAGGGGTTCGACTAATAGGAAGATAGATAGATAGATAGATAGATAGATAGATAGATAGATAGATAGATAGATAGATAGATAGATAGATAGATAGATAGATAGATGTTTATTGTAGAGTGTATGAAATAAAATTCTATATAAGTATATGCATTACGTAAAAATTAATACTAAGAAGTTATAAAGACGTAAGATTAATTACAGGTAATATATGAATGAATGATTACTACAAAGGCATGATTAACAATTGATATCACAGCTTATTATAAATTCCTATTGCCTTGATAAATGATATGATGGACTCTACTCTGATAGAGTCGAAGAGTTTTTTAATGTTGTCCACATTGTAGTACTGCAACCGGATTGGTTGAAGGTCAACACAGTGTATTAAGATATGCTCCACCGTGTATAGAGTATTGCATGGGATACATTCTGGTGCATCATCTCGTGACAACAGCCATGAATGTGATATTCGAGAATGACCAATCCCGAGACGGGCAAGAATGACTTCTTCTCGACGAATAGGCCTGTAAATTGGGCACCATTCGCCAAGTGTTGGTTTGATCGAATGAAGTTTGTTAAAAATGTCACCATCCCATTGGGCCTGCCAAGAGGATTGAATTAAGGTAAGAATTGTAGACTTAAAATCGGTATAATCCACTTTAATCCTAGAAATTGGTAATGACAAAGCCAGCTTTGCATTCTGGTTTGCCATTTCATTACCTTTTATACCCATATGACTCGGAAGCCAGCAGAACACAAATGTATTCTAACCATCTGTGTATTTGGCTTTGAAGTCAGAATAAAATTCCCTGATTTCATGATATTTTGTTTGAAACTGGCTCCTGTCTGTAATAGACTTTTTATCAGAAGTGAGATCAAAGCGAAACTCGGCAGTTTTAAGGGTCCAAGGAGGAGAATCTGTGATGTTATACTGTGCAATAGATTTCATGTCAATATGTAGGGAACAGTATAGACGTATCACTATAGGTGTAGTGTCCAGATGGTCGGCGCATACACTGCTGAGAGCTTCTTCAGAAGGCGGGACGTCGAGATCTGCCCTGCCGTGTAGTCGTCCCAGATCCCGAAGATCATGGCCTGCATCGACCTGGTCGCCTTCCGCTGACGCTTCTTCAGCTTCTTCTCTGAGACCAATCGGACCTGTAGCGGTAGTAGAGTGGCTTCATCGTGAAGGCTCTTCACCAGATGGTAGAATGGCGGAGATGTCCCACTACAATAGTTCAGACGGCAATGCCATCCTGGAATAAAAATAACACTTTATTAAAACATTATACATGTGTTATTGTTGTTAAATTTCATATTTTCATTTTTTTCTAGACATTTTATTATCTTTTTGGACGATGTAAGCCTACATGTATAAGACTGCGGGTATATGAAAGATGTATATGTCGATGTAGATTGATTGATTATTGGAGTTTAAAGGCATATCAACAGCCTATCTTTATCTATTTTACTATACCTTCGGTATCGTTATTCGTTCTGATGGGCTGCCCGAAGACCGATCACACCTCAGGAGCCCAGGAGCCCTCGATCCACGTTGACTCGACGTATGTCATCAGCGGCTGGATGTGGTCGCGCAGTATCTCGAAGGCTGGGCGAATGTGATCCGCGGGCAGTAACGGCAAGGCGAGTAGCTGGCGGACGAACGTGTGACAGGCCTGGAATTAGAAATCAAAGTAATGAAATAACTGAAAAAGTAATCTGGACATTAGTGTTAAATTGGATCTTCAAACAAAGAGTATTCTACTTTTCAGCTTTAGTTTACTGCCCCTGTTTTGTGGGATTACTGCCTCTTTTCCTAACCTCTTTATAACATTCATGTTTATATGTTGTCTCGGTGTGGATTGTGCTAAATAAATAAAATCGCTAAATTATGCAAATTGAAGACACTTGTGTACATTAATTAATGTTTCCAATACAAATTAAAGTCTGATAAATAACGCATGTCAATTAAAAATACTTTACTCATTTTAATGAGATAATTATTAAACAAGCATATACAGTTTATAAACAGTCTCCTCTATTGGCAGACGAGACATTGCCGTATATTGTATGCACCTGCAAAATTCCCTTGTTCTTCTTAAGAGATCAAAAGGAATACGCGGTATTTAAAACAACCTGCCAATCATGTCAAGATATTTATTGAAAGATAACCTGTAAACAATGCTTATTTTCACACTTACGGTCCCATCTGGATATTATTGGCCCCTGGATATGGCCACAGATTAAGATAATTACTGTTTATTGGAAATTGAAAGTAACAATTAGCGATTATTAGCGTCCGATGACTGTCATTGTGTGTTGTTGGGAGGTGTCGTTCGTGAATGGTGAAATTGTATTAAAACACAAAATGTGGGAATAATGGTGACGTTATAAAGAGGGTGTCGCTCATGGGAGGTGACGTTTGTGGAGGTGCATCTATATTGTGCATTCTATATATATACCTGTTTCGACAGTCTAATTTTGTTCCTATATCCAGGCTCAGCAGGATGCGCGTGGCTGTGTGTGTGCGTGCGTGCGACGCACCGTGCGTGCGTGCGCAAACTCACATTCCAAGGTCTTCAATCAACACCAATTAACCCGGATTAATCAATCAAATCCAATTATCATTGATCAATCGGCCATCATATCTGCACACACAAACACTCTAGCATTATCATGAATTAAAGCAAGCGTGTTTCCAATTACCAACACAAACACATTAACAAATTTATATCAAATTCGTTTATGCAATCTATAACTCACAGGAAAAAATACCTTCATGTATGTCGAGAGAAAAAAAACCCAATTTATATGCATATTTTAATCTCAAGTATACCATTTTTTCTCATACTAATACCTTCTAAGAATGATTTTACCTATCTACAAGTTTTTACGTGACACATAATATTTCCAATCTACTTCCAGTTATTCACTCTCTATATTATCCCATGGGTACGTTTTGACTTATGATAGGGTACGTTTTGACTTCTGTGTGGGTACGTTTTGACTTCTGGGTGGGTACGTTTTGACTTCTTGGTGGGTACGTTTTGACTTCTGGGTGGGTACGTTTTGACTTATACCCAGGGTACGTTTTGACTTGTTGGGGTACGTTTTGACTTTTTGGGGTACGTTTTGACTTTTTGGGGTACGTTTTGACTGGAACCCAACACAGCTACCTTGTACCGTGATGTGTTGGTGCGTGTTCTAATAGAACCATATCGACAAGCTGATTAGAATGTTTGAGTGTGTGTGTTTTACATTTATTTATCGTTGCTACCGGTTGCCCATATGAGCGACGCCTCCTATCTGTATCATTGCACTATCCTCCAAAAATCTAAAATGATTCATCTCTTCAGGAGGCGTAGCTAATATGGGCGTAGCTCATATGGGCAACCGGTAGCAACGATAAATAAACGTAAAACGCCCACATAACAGCTATACAATTGACCTTTCTGCAAACGCTACTTAGGCACGCCCCCCATAGTTACAGGTGCTCGCTGTAACTACGCGAGACAAGCTATCTAACAAAATGGCGTCTAACGTAGACCTGCATCGAGTTAATCTAGATAAAATTCCGTGGAATTTCTCAGTTTTATTTTACCCAGATATTAATATCTTGTTGAAAGCAAGTCAACAAGTGTTTAGGTTCTTTAAATAGTGACGGTTATTTCTCTAATGTACAGATATATTTAACGGTTGAGGACGTGTTAAGTGTTCGTGGAAAATGTTTTCGCAGTCAACGGAGGAGTGAACGGGTGTCAGTGGTTTCGTATAACTACTTCTTCGTATACAAGGCAATATAGAGTGAAACATTGTGGTGGATTCGTCTAATAGTATATTATCACGCCTACGCCAATTATGAGATGGGCTGTTGACAAATTAATCAATTACTGGAGAATATATTATTTTTCACACCTTGATTGGTCGGCTCAAACATCTGTGATGCTGGCTTGTATGCCTGTGTTTTATCAGCTTTAGAGCTGAGCCGTGTCATATGTCCAAGCCCTTGCATCATGTATAAATATCATGCTCTTCACATCAATTTCATTACAACCATGGCGTCTATATTTCCATGCGTTTTTTGCTGATTATACAATACAAATACAATAAAAAATAGATACTGTAAACACTGTAAATTGCATTGTCATTGTATTAATCTATGTACCTTTTTTATGTAATTTTATGTCATTGTAAATAATTTAATGCTTTGATGTACAATAAATATATTATTTTAATGACGGTCTATGATTTATTTATTCTCCCCCGTTCACTTTAATTAATCTTTTTTTTTTTTTTTTTTGAGCCACGTTTAAGGTCCGTTTATTTGCCTCGTCGTAGGTAGCAAGCGGGTCGAGACCATCCCACTTGTACCTTACAAAGAACATAGTAATGAAATGTGTACAAAACAGTTACATTTACATATGTATACAATACATTACATAATTCAATATATAAGAATGTTATGTTTAGACAAAGCATGTGAAAAAGAAGAGAATAATTAACACAAAAAATAGAAAAATAATAGTCTTGTCTAAATATCGCAAGAGAGAAAAAAAAGAAGAGAGATCTACTTCGGCTTGTTATATATATTGAATAAAATTACTCCAATCCTTATTGAATTTTTCTATTTCATCGTTTCGAAATGCTGTATATTTTTCTAATTTAATTCTTGCAATTACTTTTTGCTTAAAAATCATTATGTTAGGTAACAACTTATTCTGTTTGCAGGTATGTACAAAATATTTTGCAAATAATAAAATGTACGATACTGTTTTATTGTTAGTATGAAAATATACATCGAATTTGTCTTGATTTATATCAATATCCTCCATCCATTTAAATAATTCATTCCAAAAACATTGCGATCTTGTGCAGTTCCAGAACAGGTGATCTATACTTTCTATTTCCATACTACAAAAATCACACAAGCTAGATTCAATTAAATTACATTTGAATAAAAATTTGTTAGTTGCTATATTTCTATGTAGGAAGTTGTACTGAAAGTTTTGAAGAATATTATCCTTGCAAATTTCAAAAGCCTTAGTATATATATCTTTCCAACTGAACTGTTTTTGCGGGAAAAACAGTTCCCATTTTATTTGTGATTTTGTCTTATCTTGTAAGTTTTTCATGTTTTGTATTTCAGTAAGTTTTTTATTTATATAGCTTGTATTTGTCTTATCTAAGATTTCATATGCATTTATCTTGTCAGTAGGAGTATCAAAGTCACCAACACTCTCCAGCTTCCTTATCCATTCTTTGGGAATTGATGCTATTAATTTATAATAATTGAGGAATTCAGTGTTAGATATTTGATATTCCGTATTTAAATCTTTTAGAGTTTTAAATGTTTTGGTATCCATGTTATAGATGTCTTTGACATAAATTATGTTTTTGTTGATCCAATGAGGGAATACCATAGTATCGTTATTATTTTTTATATGCGAGTTATTCCAAAGTATCTGCGTTTTTATGTGTTGGGGGTCTTTGTCATAGTTGATTTTGCTCCATGCTATCAACATTTCTTTTAAAAATGTACTTGTAATTTTTAATTTCATTATGTCTCTTGTTGTTATATTACTTCGAAATAAAAGCCATCCGCCTATTTTTTGTAGCTGTTTATTTATTATAAATGTCCATGCACCTTTATTCGACACATTGATTATTCTTTTGATCCAACTGGATTTGATGTAGTTTAGAAATAACTTGATATCAATCCTGTTTAATCCTCCATATTTAAAGTCTTGTATTACAACGTTACGTTTTACTTTATCTCTTTTTGAGTTCCATATAAATTCGTAGCTGTTTTGAGTTAACATGTTTAAAGTTTCATCAGATGGGTTTGGGAGGACAGAGAATAAGTACGTTAATTTTGGTAATATTAATGATTTATACACTGAGATATTACCTATTGTAGTTAGTCTTCTAGCTTTCCATCTTTTGATATCGGTATGGAATTGATGTATTCGTTGTTCATAGTTTAAATGAAGTATTTGTTTTGGTTTTGCATGGAAAATGATACCCAACGTTTTAGCACTTTCTGGAGTCCATTGTATTACGAGATGGGCTGGGCTGTTGACAAATTAATCAATTACTGGAGAATATATTATTTTTCACACCTTGATTGGTCGGCTCAAACATTTGTGATGCTGGCTTGTATGCCCATGTTTTATCAGCTTTAGAGCTGAGCCGTGCCATATGTCCAAGCCCTTGAATCATGTATAAATATCATGCTCTTCATATCAATTTCATTACAACCATGGCGTCTATTTTCCCATGCGTTTTTTGCTCTCGTCACGTTTCCAGCAGTATGCATGCTCTTAGCTGCGATAAGTGCCACCGTTTGAATCATCGAAAATGCGGAATGATTTATTTATTCTCCCCCATTCACTTTAATTAATCTTGATTAGTGGCTTGAAACCTAGATAGATAATCACTCCTGGTATGGCAAACACACGGCTACATAGTCCCATTCATAATTGTGTCTAATTACCTAAATAGCTAATAATAGCATTATTATAATGAGCCTGTATAGTCCAGTACTATTAAATCAATTATACGAACCTGTGATTATACGAATGCACTAGTGTACGAAACTACCATTAGACGAACAAGAGATTATACGAAACCACCTGAATTCTGAGTGAACAACCACATCGTGTCAACTTTGACATTAAAAGAAATGAAATATGCCACCGTCTTGAGAGACTCGACCCTATGCCTCCTAGAAGACTCGAACATTAGGCCCAAAAACTGAACACCAGTACGTTCACTGAGCTAATATGGGAATCCCACAGCTCTGCACATGCATTATTACTTCTATCTGATCTCTAGTCCACCATCCACGACAATATGTATGAACCACATGTATAATTTTAATCACCATTATACTCACATATCTCTTGTGAACAGTAGATCTATAAATGCAGAACATATTTTTTCGAAATATTTTATTATGCATAAATAAATTAATTTCAACTTACTTGTGTGCAAATATATATGTTTGCATTAATTTTGGATGTATTCAGCTGGTCGTCCACACAACTTAATCCACCTTAGACATTTTTCAAGATTTGTCTTCGGTTTTGGAAATGACACGAATTAAACGTCACCTATTAATCGATCTGGATATCAGACAGCATAAATTAATAAAACAGCCCGTAACTACATCTTTTCATCATTGTCAATGACAGACAGCATTAATTAATTTGTAATTATTTTTCAAAAAATAATTTCAGATCACGATCACTCGTTATCAGATTTGATTAAAATTTTACTAAATAACTCGTTTGTCTGACAGAACGATAAAACAATGACTCGGTGTAGTAATCAATACTATAATTGTGTGCACACATTTCATAGTTAAAAACAATCAGTGCTAAATTCCGATGTGCAACACTTTGATCTTGACAGTAGGCCCCTAACGGGATATTATGTTTTCGCGGTCTCTGTGATGTACCGGTAAGTTGTTGATTACTCCCAATAAACAGTGTGACACGCATTTTATTGCTGTGTTTGCGATAAAAGAATGACTATATGGGGTCAGTCGGTGTTTTTATAGATGCATTGTTTTTAAAGCAGTTGTCTGGTATTTTGTGGTTCATATACACACTTAGATTTGTCCAAGGATTTTGAAATGGGTTGAATTTAACGGCGATCACCAGGATATCGACTAATTTTGTACTATAACTAACCCACACACCAACGCTACACATTTTCAACATCATTAAAACAATTTAAAACCCGTATTTTCGATCAAATTCACGCCTTTTCAAATTTGTCTACTCGTTACTAGTTTGTCTAATATGCATTGTTTGTCTAACAAGATGGCGGCGATAAACCGTTGCCGGTGGTGTGCGCGAATGGTGCGATGCGATTGGCTAACGCCAGCTGTCAATCAAAATCGGCAGAAAGGTCAATTAGAATGCCTGATAATAAATAATATGCATATTAATTATTAATTTGTTTCTAAGATAAATGCTGAAAAATGTTAAAACATAACTAAGTTATACATGTATGTAAGACAAATGTGCTTGTTAGCCATAATGAATATTAACCTAATAAATCAATGGTTTAATTGGTAAAACTAATATAAGTATGTGTGGATTAAACAAACATCTGTTACAGGAACATCATATTTTTAAAATATAATATTCATCGCCCCGAGCTATATGTAGCAGGGTTGGGGTTTGGTGTTCTATCAATGACCAACAACTCAATGGGTCCAAATTACTATTTATTTATTCTCCATGTAGATAACGTGGAGTACGATTCAACAGAATAAATACAAACACGTTCTGAAATGTACAAATATGCATATTACTAAAATTGCTATGACCTACAGATATCCTGCAATAGATAGCCATACATGGTGTAAAATGAGTCTAACGGCATATCGATATGTCCAGTGCTTGGGTTCTTCTACAACATATGGGTAAGTGTTTTACGTTTATTTATCGTCGCTACCGGTTGCCCATATGAGCGACGCCTCCTGAAGAGATTAGTTATTTTAGATTTTTGGAGGATAGTGCAATGATACAGAGAGAGACCCATTCCAGAGTCTCCTCTGGTTCCTTTACGTGCACGGTGTAAAGCACCGACACGAGACCTCGGTTTAACGTCCCATCTGAAAGACTTAATTTTATTAGGGTCAGGCGGGGGATCGAACCTGCGATCCCTGGATTACCAGTCCAGCGTGTTACCACTGGACTACATATCCGTCTGTACATATGGGTAATCACCAATCGGGCTTATATATACGATATGTAATCAACAATCGATAAAGTAGTTATACATCTATGATATTATACATTGCTCTATCGGACTTGTCACTTACACGACACTATGGTTTCCATAACACTCGCACCTCACTGCTCGTCTCTGCCAATCGCATAGCCAACCCCGTCTCGAATTCGCGACCAGTGCTGTGAACTGCAGGTCAGACACCGCTATTGCAATTTCCATAGGCCACCATTATAACACACAGTGCCATTAGATTTCCCCCAAAAATAGTTTGGCACAAAAGAGAGTAGTTTTCAACAGAATGGCCTTTGAGCAACAGGAAAATGTAAAATTTCAATGGGGTTGACCGATTGCGTTTTTTATATTTCCCACTAAAGGCACCCACCCCCTACTCTGAAGGTAATTTGGTGGTGAATGTTGCACTGACACCTGCATTTATAATATGCTGTTTATTTGTCACCAAATAGTCTGCAAATATTTTTAAATATTCCAAAATGCAGCTCATATATTGTATTTTAATATTTAGAAGTCATTTTCAATATTTGTGACAATACCTACTCAGCCAATCAGTTCATGTATCAATAACTCTTAAGGGCTTCCCTACACTTTTTCCACCAATCCCAGACCACCATATCAATAACACCGTCTGACCTGCATGTAACGTGCATGCATCGTTATATAGGTTACGTGAGTAAATGCTCTGTATATAACCGACAGCCGGGAGATAGAAGGGCCAGTTTAGTTAACGGAAAGGGATAACATAACCGTCCGACAGTGTAACGACTTATATGCGACGACAATTAATTCTACAGTGACAATACGACATTATAGCAAACTACAAGCGACAATTCATTCTCCAGTAACAATACAGCCAACAACAATACCTGTATAATCATAGTGTAGGTCCTCCAATAAACGTATATATAGAATATCTCTGTATATCATACAATGGATCTAAAATGTCACCCTTCTGCAACGTGCAATATCAACTGTCTCGGGGGAAATGTGCAGGAACCGTTCCGGTTGATTAAAACAGGTGAGCGAAATCTATGCTTGAATGCGTCTCAACTCGTATTAGCTATTGTTATGATAAAAGTATAGAATACGGCCCTATCTATCTATCTATCTATCTACCTACCTATCTATCTATCTATCTATCTATCTATCAAACAATATAAACGATGTATGAAGTTTTGGCACATGGTCAATTGGGAAAAATAATGTACATAGTGAATTGAAATTTATTATCGTTTACAGGAACATCAATTTTTTTTAACAATATATAATATTCATCATTATAAAAGTTTGGTGTATAGACAACACTGAATCACTACACTTCTCCCCCCCCCCCCCGTGTAGTTTGGTGCATAGACAACACTGAATCACTACACTTCTCCCCCCCCCCCCCTGTAGTTTGGTGCATAGACAACACTGAATCACTACACTCCCTCCCGCAGTTTGGTGATAGACAACTGAATCACTATATCCCCCTCCCCGTGCAGTTTGGTGCATAGACAACACTGAATCACTACGCTCATCCCCTCCCCGTGCAGTTTGTGTATAGACGACACTGAATCACTATATCCCCTCCCCGTGCAGTTTGGTGCATAGACAACACTGAATCACTACACTTCTCCCCCCCCCCCGTGTAGTTTGGTGCATAGACAACACTGAATAACTACACTTCTCCCCTCCCCGTGCAGTTTGGTGCATAGACAACACTGAATCACTACGCTCATCCCCTCCCGTGCAGTTTGATGCATAGACGACACTGAATCACTACGCTCATCCCCTCCCCGTGCAGTTGGTGCATAGACAACACTGAATCACTACGCTCATCCCCTCCCCGTGCAGTTTGATGCATAGACAACACTGAATCACTACGCTCATCCCCTCCCCGTGCAGTTTGGTGCATAGACAACACTGAATCACTATGCTCACCCCTCCCGTGCAGTTTGGTGCATAGACAACAATGAATCACTACGCTCATCCCCTCCCCGTGCAGTTTGATGCATAGACAACACTGAATCACTACGCTCATCCCTTCCCCGTGCAGTTTGGTGCATAGACAACACTGAATCACTACGCTCATCCCCTCCCCGTGCAGTTTGGTGCATAGACAACACTGAATCACTATGCTCATCCCCTCCTCGTGCAGTTTGGTGCATAGACGACACTGGATCACTACGCTCATCCCCTCCCCGTGCAGTTTGATGCATAAGACACACTGAATCAACGCTCACATACACTGAATCACTACACTTCTCCCCTCCCCGTGCAGTGTGGTGCATAGACAACACTGAATCACTACGCTCATCCCCTCCCCGTGCAGTTTGATGCATAGACAACACTGAATCACTACGCTCATCCCTTCCCCGTGCAGTTTGGTGCATAGACAACACTGAATCACTACGCTCATCCCCTCCCCGTGCAGTTTGGTGCATAGACAACACTGAATCACTATGCTCATCCTCTCCTCGTGCAGTTTGGTGCATAGACAAACCGAATCACTACACCTCTCCCTCCCCGTGCAGTGTGGTGCATAGACAACACTGAATCACTACGCTCAGCCCTCCCCGTGCAGTTTGGTGCATAGACAACACTGTATCACTACACTTCTCCCCTCCACGTGCAGTTTGGTGCATAGACAACACTGAATCACTATGCTCATCCCCTCCTCGTGCAGTTTGGTGCATAGACGACATTGGATCACTACGCTAATCCCCTCCCCGTGCAGTTTGATGCATAGACGACACTGAATCACTACGCTCATCCCCTCCCCGTGCAGTTTGGTGCATAGACAACACTGAATCACTACGCTCATCCCCTCCCCGTGCAGTTTGATGCATAGACAGCACTGAATCACTACGCTCATCCCCTCCCCGTGCGGTTTGGTGCATAGACAACACTGAATCACTACGCTCATCCCCTCCCCGTGCAGTTTGATGCATAGACAACACTGAATCACTACGCTCATCCCTCCCCGTGCAGTTTGGTGCATAGACAACACTGAATCACTACGCTCATCCCCTCCCCGTGCAGTTTGGTGCATAGACAACACGAATCACTACGCTCTCCCCTCCTCGTGCAGTTTGGTGCATAGACAACACTGAATCACTACCTCTCAGCCCTCCCCGTGCAGTTTGGTGCATAGACAACACTGAATCACTACGCTTCTCCCCTCCCCGTGCAGTTTGGTGCATAGACAACACTGAATCACTACGCTCATCCCCTCCCCGTGCAGTTTGGTGCATAGACAACACTGAATCACTATGCTCATCCCCTCCTCGTGCAGTTTGGTGCATAGACGACACTGGATCACTACGCTCATCCCCTCCCCGTGCAGTTTGATGCATAGACGACACTGAATCACTACGCTCATCCCGTCCTCGTGCAGTTTGGTGCATAGACGACACTGAATCACTATGGTCATCCCGTCCCCGTGCAGTTTGATGCATATACGACACTGAATCACTACGCTCATCCTCTCCCCGTGCAGTTTGATGCATAGACAACACTGAATCACTACGCTCATCCCGTCCCCGTGCAGTTTGGTGCGTAGACGACACTGAATCACTACACTTCTCCCCTCCCCGTGCAGTTTGGTGCATAGACAGCACTGAATCACTACGCTCATCCCCTCCCCGTGCAGTTTGGTGCATATACAACACTGAATCACTACACTTCTCCCCTCCCCGTGCAGTTTGGTGCGTAGACGACACTGAATCACTACACTTCTCCCCCTCCCCGTGCAGCTTGATGCATAGACAACACTGAATCACTACGCTCACCCTCTCCCCGTGCAGTTTGATGCATATACAGCACTGAATCACTATTATTATGCCCCCCCCCCCAATGCAGTTTGATGCATAGACAGCACTGGCTTACCGCACTCATTCCCTCCCCGGGCAGATTGGTGTAAAGGAGAGCAATGCATCACTACACGCCTCATGGGTAGTTTGATGCATAGACGACACTGATAGAGAAAGTGCTACGATGTGCAACACAGATTATCCATGAATTAAGAGATATGTCAGAACCGGATATACTGAAATCACTTAAATTAACATCATTACATTTAAGAGAACATCGAGGCGACATGCTAAACGTATTTAAAATACTCGCATGTAGAGAAGGAATCAAAGCAGATTATATGTTCACCAAGAACGAGACAAATGTCATTAATCTAAGAGGGCACATGCAAAAATTAAATGTCATGCACAGCCGGCTGTATTGCAGGAAATACTTCGTTTCGCAAAGAACGGTTAAGTCTTGATAGCGTAGTGGATGCGCGTTCGCTTCAGGTGCGAAAGGTCCGGAGTTCGAGCCCCGCTGGAGCCGTTACGATTGTGCCCTTAGGCAAGGCATTTAAATTCCACATTGCCTCTTCTCTCTCCTTCGTGGCGATGGATTCCATCAGGAATGAGGTCTCGAGAGTGATTAATATAAGTTGACATAACTTGTTTCGCAATCGAGCTAAAATAAATTTGTATAAAAAACCATAAAAACAAGTCTTGATACGAGCTTCCAGCTGACGTATTATCAGCGCCTAGCATCAACAGCTTCGAGAACCTATATGGCAAATTCATAAAGAGAACACACGTGTTGAATACTGATACCAAATCGCTTATCCCGAACACGGCGATGGAACCAGTTGGCAACATATCTGTGTTGTACAGGTAAATACATGTACGCTGTCAACCCGTACCATAGTCAACTGGACCCTTGGCCCCTGGTCATTGTACGTGTCGATTTCCGATTTTTAGTGAATGACCCACACTTCACTGTGTTCAAATATTAAAACAAACTTCTTTACGTTTTGAAAATGATTTTGAAAAATGTTAATTTGTACTGTATAAATGTACACGGTACTGCAGTGGCAATTTGTCTAAGGAACGAAAGTGACGTTTTTCACACAAACGGGTTATCAACATTTCGTTTAAATTGTGTTGACAAGCTTTTCAAGTTCATCTACATGCTACGACTGGAACCAGTTGTTGTATCAGGTAGCTTCCCCGGCTTCATCGCGGCACTCCTATTGGTTGAGTTCACTTTTCACAAGTATAATTTTCATATAAATAATTAGTTCAATTCAATTCAAAGTTTATTTGGCATAAACATAGATGTTCATCGCCAGCAAAAACATGTATGGCGGTACACAATTACATACATATACAATGACAATTCAACACATGAGAAAAGCATGTATACATACATTCATATTGAGTATGAAAGTTTTGCATATGTATAATGCATTCATTCTACCAATAGGAACACATTTAAAGTCACGCTACACATTTATCTATACACACAAATTTGAGACCATGTCAATCAGCTTCTACGTTCATTTGCTAGATAAACATATTTAGACAATGTATTAATAATTCCATTTTGTGAACTATTTCGCAATGTTTTAAACTTAAAACAGTTACGTCAGTGGCAATACTATTGTGGTAAACAATTGTTTCTTGTCTGCCTATAGAACGGACATACTAATAGGAAATGGTATTCATTTTCGATCGTATTCATATTACATGTTGTGCATATTCTCATATCTCATATTCTATCAATGTTTCTATGACGGCCTTCTTCTAGGAGCAAATTATGTGCACAACATCGATATCTAGACAATGTGATTCTATGCTTAACATTTTTCACACAACATAAATATTTAACAGTACGTATTCTTGCGGTCAATTTAAACGGTCGATTTGACAGAATGCAGCAGAATAAATGGTAATGAATAGTCGTAATCCATGTAATGTACTATATTTCATCGTTCTAATGTTAAGCACAATAATGCCACGGCTCATTGTCCAAACACAAAGAGCCTCAATGCCTAGTGGGAGATAGGCCCCGACAGAAATATATGCTCGAATTAATGAAAAACTTCACTTTTTAAGCTTCTCGCAAAATGATATTGCTATTATCAGAAACTAAATATGGCTCAAATAAGAGTTTGGGTGTCAAATAAATATAGTTATATGACGGGCAAGGAAAAATAAATTAACACGTGTTCCCAGGTACAGTGTTCAAATATCACAAACTATATCGGAATATTCTAGTAACATGTTGGTCGATTAAATGAAATTCCTGTATGAGGTATTTTCGGCCATTCACTTACAATGCCGTTGGACGTGCTTTATAAACACGAAACACAAACATATCTATAGTAATAACTTGAAAAGAAAGCTAAAAACACGATGCTTATAGTTTCATGCGTTAAGGAATAAACCAAATACACATCATCATTACCGTAGACAGAGGCAAATTTCAACCGAGGAAATCCGGGGGCATGTTCCCCCTTAAAAGTGTTGGGGCATAGCAGCGATTTCCTTCGTTTTCTGATTTAATGAGTTTACACGTATAATTATGTACGTTCAGCTCTCTAGCTGTCAACATTTTATACAGCAAAGGGATATTTTTTGCAATTTATTTATATTTTTTAGCTTTGGAAATTTTAACTGAGGCAGCTGCCTCGGTGTTCCTCAGTGTGTCTACGGGCCTGACCATTTGTGACAACAGTCCGACATTCTCGACATGCTGACAGTTATGAGCACATACACTACAATAACACACTAAGACAATCAGAGTCCGCCTCCATGCTCGAGTGGTTGAGGTTGCTGACTTATGTATCACTGTAACCTATCATCCTGGATGGTCACTGGTTCGATCCCCGCTCAGACCGTGTATATTTATATGAAGAAAAAAAGTTGGCAGTTTCTTACGGACGTTGGTGCACCAAGTACTGGTAAACCGCTGGAGCCTGCCCAGTAAATGTGTTGTTAGGTAAACTACCCGACGCTCAAATGGGCAACCGGTAGCGACGTTAAATAAACTTGAATACAAAAATCTTGAATACAAAAAAGACAACGGGAAATCAACAGGTTGAGCATTCAGATTGAAATGTTATCCATTCGGCGCCTTGTACCTCTATGACAGCACCCCATCTATATAAATGATGTCGTGATAGCACAGTGGTAGCGCGTTCGCATCAGGTGCGAAAGGCCCGGAGTTCGAACCCCGCTGGAGCAGTTACGATTGTGACCTTAGGCAAGGCATTTAAATCATTCATGTTGTTTATTTTTCACCAAGCATTATGCAACAATTAAAAAATATTCCAAAATGTAGCTCATATATGTAATTTTAATGTTTATAACTCTCTTACACTATTGGTGACAATACCTACTGAAGCATCAATAACCAATCAAAAGCCAACACCAGCATCTGGCAAGTCCCCGCGAGGGGTTTGACATTAAAGGAACATACATACATACAAGTCGCGAAATTTAGTGGCATTTTTGGAGCGCAAATAATATTTCCATATACCCAAGCAATCTTAATGAATAGACACATAGTTGGGATGGCAACACTAATTATCATATACCCAAGCAATCTTAATGAATAGACACATATTTGGGATGGCAACACTAATTATCATATACCTTAGCAATATCTTTCGTATTCAATATATTACGTACATTAATGGCAGACCTGGTTACCCGGAACTGACACAATGAGATGTCCAAAAGACATCTGTAGTTTTTTCTGGACGAATGGGAATTTATGTGACTGGTCTGCGCATAGAAATACAGACTTGAGCTGGAATCATGATATGGCCAGGTCAATCTATTTACGTAGTTGAAATTCTGCAACAATATTTGGTTCCCTCGGTTTAATGTACCATCTTCAAGACTGTTAATTTATTAGTGTCAGACGGAGGATCGAACCTGCGATCACTGGGTTCCCTGTCCACTGTGTTAACCACTGGACTACGTATCCGTCTGTGACAAAATGGACACAATGTAAAATGTTTCATGGTTTTATTTAGCATCATTGACAGGTATGTTTAGTGTCATGTCCATGAGCAAATACAGATCTGTAGTCCAGTGGTAACATGCAGGACTGGTAATCCAGGCATCGCAGGTTCGATCCCATGTCTGACCCTAATAAAATTAATAGTCTTTCAGATGGGACTTTAAACCGAGGTCTCATGTCGGTGTTGTACACCGTGCACGCAAAAGAACCAGAGGAGACTCTGGAATGGGTCTCTGTCTGTATCATTGCACTATCCTCCAAAAATCTAAAATGACTAATCTCTTCAGGAGGCGTCGCTCATATGGGCAACCGGTAGCGAAAATAAATAAACATAAAACACACACACACATACTCTCTGAGCAAAGCAAAACGAGCAACATTGGACATTATCACAATGTTTAGCAACGTAATATAGATGAAAAGTAACAATGCTGGTTATTTTCCAGACCTTTAGAATATACAGCACAATGTGCAGACATGATTAAAATGTAAAAAGCTGAATATGATAAGCCAGGGTGCGGCTTGTTAGGTGCAAGCGGGAGGGGATAACTGTGCTGGCAATGCGGTTTGGGGTCTACCCATCCTCCAAGAAAATATTGAAATGACCAACTCTAAAGCCTGCATTATATATAGTGCATTATAAAGGTCTGTATTTCAAGAATATTCAAGCAGTGATTTTTCTAAGAAACATTAAAATTCGAACACAAGAAGATAAGATAACTTTTATTTTGAGTCGGCAATATACCAACAGTACAACAAAAGCTCTGAGTGAGCTTTTGAACCGACTATATAACAGTATAATGATAACAACTGTACTACAAGAAGAAAATACTCCTTTGATTCTCGTCTAAAATTATTAGAAGTAAGTCGTGTTAGAATCGAAATAATAAGTATCAATCGTGGTATATCGCAGAATAACCCTCGTTTGTTGTTCTTATGCGTAGAAATATATCATTTAGGCCAAAGACCTGAGTGATATATTTCTACTTCGGCCTGAGTGATATATTTCTACTTCGGCCTGAGTGATATATTTCTACTTCGGCCTGAGTGATATATTTCTACTTCGGCCTGAGTGATATATTTCTACTTCGGCCTGAGTGTTATATTTCTACTTCGGCCTGAGTGATATATTTCTACTTCGGCCTGAGTGATATATTTCTACTTCGGCCTGAGTGATATATTTCTACTTCGGCCTGAGTGATATATTTCTACTTCGGCCTGAGTGATATATTTCTACTTCGGCCTATGTGATATATTTCTACGCATAAGAACTTCAAACGCGGGTTATTCTGCGATATACCACGGTTGATACTTATTATTTCTTAAATATTCAAGGTATCAGGTATCAAACAATATAAAAGATATACGAAGTTTTTGGCACATGGTCAATTGTGAAAACTAATGTATATAATGAATTGAGGGTTCATTAAAACATGAACATAATTTACGTCATTTGCATGCTATGACTAAATGGTCAAACTTTAATAAGATTTAAAAATATCAAGCATACACTAGCATAAAGCAAATATATTAACACATAGCACATGGTTTCACTGGCTCAGCATTGTGGATAGTTTCACTAAAAATATGGTGCATGCCTAGTCTGGGTTCCAGTCTGTCGATTTTTCACATTTTAATTTCTGGCAAAATGACAGCCTGTGGAAACTTGATTTCCGATCGTAGCACCATCTACTTACACCCTCATTATTAAAGGTGTAGATTTGAAGAATGACAACTCTTCTCTACAAGATATGATCAGAAACTCAATACGGCCCAAATCGTATCGGTGTTAAAAAATATATTTATTTGACTGTCCAGGCAAAATATACCGACGCCTGTTCCCAGGCTAGTGCATGCCCTACATTTACAAGGAGAGCCACTCTAATTTTCTATTACCTCCCTTGGCATATCAAGTCCGATTTATTCCAAAATGTGAATAGGTCCTTTTAGTTAGAATCCTCTGTCTTTACTGTTGTGCCCTAACCAGATGTTGCGGTATGATAATTGTGATTTTATCAAAATCGTGTTAATTAACTGATACCATTCTTTTATAAATAAGCACTCATTGCATATACAATACGAGATCTGTCGAGATATAGTAATTTAATAATCATAAGAAGCGATAGTGGAATAAAATTGCTAGTATGTTGTGCAAAGGAAACAACGATAAAAACAGAGGAAAACACTTAATAGGACCTATCTACTTTTAGGGAGTATTCAGGAGCAGTAACGGACCGATGTCTCTCAATTGTTCCCATCGCAGTAGGATAGCTGAACTTTTTTTGTTTTTTTTGTTTAAACATAATTTATTGCCAAATATATACAGCAAAAGGTTTGGGCCACAAGTGCTATACACATTATAAAACGGCCCTCCCCAATACAATTCATTTACAGAAATATATTATGGCTACAAAAGTACAGTTAAGAAAAAGATATGTTATTTTAAAGAAAAAATGCCAGCAGAAGTATTCACGTGAATGTGCTCGTCCCGGTCCGCGATCTCGAAACCCCCCACGCATAATAAGAAATAGAAATACTATTATTACGCTAATTTGAAAACCTCGCAGTATCATGTATAAACTTTTGAACTGAATTAAAAATACTTAGGTTCTGTTCATCTGAGAGTTCTTCTTTACCTTTAAGTAGAGTTCTTACACTAAGTGGATGATATTGACGTGTATATCTGAATAGTGCTATCCTTTGATTTAAAAATAGAGGACATTTGAAAAAATACTGTTCGGCATCTTCGATGCCACGTTCACACTCACAAATCGGGTCATCTTTTAAGTGATTATTACATAAGTCCGCATTCAAATTACTGCAGCCATTTCTTATGCGTGTTTGGAGAACGGTTAGAGATCTTGAACCTTTGTAGTAATATGAAGGTACTTCATTTTGCTTAAATAATGCACATTTCAGTCGATACTTAAAACTAGATAAAGTAGGTGATGTTCGGATATTCTCTGTTAATGTATTCCATAAATCAACACTTGATGGTACATGGTACAAAGGATTTCGAGAAGAGAGCTGTTCTTCTTGCCATTACTATGAAATTATCGGCATTTCTTAAATTGTAATTGTTTTCTTCACCGACTACCCTTGGAAAAATTGTTGAAAAATGCTCCGGCAGTAGACCGTTTTTTAGTTTGTACATTATGACTAATTTCTGAAGTTTTCTTCTATCATTTAAGGAGATCCAGCCTATTTCTTCTATCAAGTTATTTATAGAAACCGATCGAGTTAAACCAGTGACAACACGAGCTGCTTCAAATTGTAATTTTTCTAGTCTATTCTTATCGAGTTCAGTACAACTGTCCCATACTACTGCAGCATATTCTAACAGTGGCCTCATATAAGATATATAAATTTGATTTAATGTTTTCCTGTTGATTGTAAATTTTAACGCTCGCATTAAATTTAGTACCTTTGATGCCGATTTAAAAATATTGTCTATATGCTCGTGCCATTTACCATTGTTGCTTAAAGTTACACCTAAATGTTTGTGGTGTTCAGCAAAGGGTAACTGAATCCCATCAAAAAATAATACTGGATAGTTTTGTTCCCTAGTGGTGCTAAAGAACATAGCTTCTGTCTTATTGGGATTACAATTTACCAACCAACGTTTAGACCAATCGGATATTAACCTCAAATCATGATTCAGTATTCCCTCTAGATCTTGAATAGTTGATGTCGTTTGGGCCAATGATGTATCGTCAGCAAATAACCTAGTTATACTTAATAAATTGTCCGCTATATCATTAACATAAACGAGAAAAAATAAAGGTCCGAGGATCGATCCTTGTGGTACACCAGAGCTAATAGTTTCACTGTTTGATATGCTGGACCCTACTACTACATTTTGAGTCCTATTTGATAAATAATTTTCTATCCAGCTTAATAGCATTCCAGTTATACCATTTTGTTTCAATTTAAATAATAAACCTTTATGCCAAACCCTGTCAAAAGCTTTAGAAATATCACAGAAGATCATGCACATAAATTGTTTTGAGTCTAAGGTCTGGCATATTTGATGATAAATTTCTATCAGTTGATAAACACTAGAATGATTAGGTCTGAAGCCGCACTGGTTATAGTATATAAGGTTATTAAAAATCAAATGATTGTGAATATGTTTATAAATAACTCTTTCCATAACCTTACCTAAACAACTCAAAAGTGAAATTGGTCTATAGTTACTAGGAGTTTCGACCGGACCCTTTTTAAATAGAGGAATAACATTAGCGTTTTTCCATAAAGAGGGAAATACTCCTTCTTGAAATGATCTATTAAAAATGACAGATAAAGGTTTGACAATATAATCCGCTGTTTCCTTTAACATTTTGTAACTGATACCATCAGGACCATTTGCTTTGTTAATATCAAGGTTTTTTAAAACATCACACATTTCAATTTCTGTTATATGTATGATTTCCAGTGTTGCATTTGTTTTAAGTTCACGTACAGGAAGAGTTGCATTGGAATCGTCAACGTTGGATATAGCAGAAAAATATGTATTTAGGCAATTTGCTTTTTCTATGTCAGTGACTGAGTATTTTGTATCTCCATTTGGAAGAGATGTAATTAGAGGCGGAATTTTATGACTGACTTTATTTTGTTTTACAAAATCCTTTACAAGCTTCCAATATTTTCGTTTATTTGTTTGTTGTGCGTCTACTAACGAGTCTTCAATATTATTATAAAATCTTGTTTTAGCATGCTTTACATAATTGTTAACTTTGTTTCTCATTTTTTTAAACTCATTCCAACCATCTATACTCTTGGTCATTAACGCTTTTTTTCTTATTTTGTCTCTTGCTTTTATTAGTTTTCTCAATTCAGAATCAAACCAGGGTTTGTCATTGGGCCTTATTAAGATATTTTTATTTGGAATACATGTTTTCGCAAGTTTAAGAAAAGTGTTATTAAATTCTAGACAACATTCGTTTAGATCACCATTATTTAAAAAAGTCCAGTCAGTATTTGCAATCATATCATTTAACTGAGCAAAATTCGCTTTTTTATATATCCAAACATGTCGTTCATAGCAATTACTTAGATTATAACTAAAAGGCAAAATTGCATATGTTGCCCGATGGTCGCTTATTTCTACAGGAATTAATATTACACCCGAATTTATAACGTTGAGATCTTGCGATAAGACAATCGGGTCTATGGAAGTAAATGTATTTTCAGTCACTCTTGTAGGTTCGTTAATTACATTATTTAAATTATTTAACTCAAGTATATCTCGTAATTTGCGGTTAGTATTATTCAATTGATCCTCATTTATATCTCCTAATAAAATGAAGTGGAGACATTGTTCACCTGCTCTTTCTATACCAATATTTAAATTTTCCCAGAACTGAACGTTTGAGTTTGGTCGTCTATAAATTACACAAATAATTAAATCCTCGCCTTTATTTTTCACTCTTATCCATATAGAATCTGGTATCAGTATTTCAAATTCGTTCAATCGTTCTGTGTGTAATTTTGAAGATAAGTATATCAATATTCCACCAGAGTGGGACGAAATATCATTACGATAAAACTGATTGTAGCCATCAATAGAAAGCGTTTCATCTAATACATTATTGTCTAGGTGAGTTTCAGTGAAACATAATATATCAGTCATTAAAATTATCTTTTATAAATTCTAGTTTATTTCGTATACTACGTATATTTAAGTGCATTATCCCCAAACTGTGATTTTGGTTAGCAGGTCCCGGATTTGATTCAATATCACCGCTTTTTAACAATATTAACTTTCTAAAGACACTTAGAGAAAACGAATACTCGCATTTTCCTATAAATGTTGGGTTAAATTTAAGGCATATTCGCGTATCAAGTGTAACAGTCTCTGTCTCCCTTCTAATTATATAATTATCCATTAGGTAACAAACATACATTCAAACGGTGATTCCTGGGAAACAAACACTGACACACATCTATAATAAAAAACACGGGTTTTTTCGAGATCGAACACGAGCAACGAGCAGCACAAAAAGCACAATAGCACGAGAAACATAACCAGACTAGCAATAGTATTCTCATTAAAATAACAACTGCATGAATGTATAGGTCTAAGGTGAAATGTCAAACAAGTTCCTAACTGATACGACATGTGGAATAAATTTTAATTCTACATTTTAAAATCCCATTATGTGGTATTTAATAGGAATTACAACGGAAAGAGTGTTCAAACGTGAAGTTACTGCCTTATATTTCCTCAACTGAATAATACTTTAAGACATGTGTCCAGAAAGAACTGGTATCAAAATATATAACATTAGAATCAGTTTGCATCAGAATTACATTCTACTTTTTCAAATTAAAGAAAAGAAAAAAAAAAAAAAAAAGCACATTGGGACTTTAAAAAAGATGGCTATAATCTTACAATATGGCTGTAATTATACAGTAAATATAGCTCATGCTATTGTGAGCAAAGTACGTCAGCGCTGCCATTAAGTGCAGCATTTCACAAATGCACCATCATCATAATCGATATACAAACAAAGGGTATAAAAAACAATACTTAATACAGCATCTAACCAACTCAAA
This sequence comes from Archivesica marissinica, assembly GCA_014843695.1. NCBI lineage: Eukaryota > Metazoa > Mollusca > Bivalvia > Venerida > Vesicomyidae > Archivesica > Archivesica marissinica. The sequence continues at coordinate 38,496,769 of CM026399.1, forward strand.
TGCAATTCATCATCATCATCATCATAGTCATGAACGCCACCACATTATCATCATCATCATCATCGTCATCATCACAATAAGCATGTAGTTGATCATGTTTCATAATCGATATTCAAACAAAAGTTACAAAAGGCCATACCACTTAATACAGCATCTAACCAACTCAAATGCAATTCATCATCATCATCATCATAGTCATGAACGCCACCACATTATCATCATCATCATCGTCATCATCACAATAAGCATGTAGTTGATCATGTTTCATAATCGATATTCAAACAAAAGTTACAAAAGACCATACCACTTAATACAGCATCTAACCAACTCAAATGCAATTCATCATCATCATCATCATCATAGTCGTGGACGCCACCACATTATCATCATCATCATCATCGTCCTCGTCACAATAAGCATATAGTTGATCATGTTTCATAATCGATATTCAAACAAAAGTTACAAAAGGCCATACCACTTAATACAGCATCTAACCAACTCAAATGCAATTCATCATCATCATCATCATCATCATCGTCATCATCACAATTAGCATGTAGTTGATCATGTTTCATAATCGATATTCAAACAAAAGTTACAAAAGGCCATACCACTTAATACAGCATCTAACCAACTCAAATGCAATTCATCATCATCATAGTCGTGAACGCCACCACATTATCATCATCATCATCGTCATCATCACAATAAGCATGTAGTTGATCATGTTTCATAATCGATATTCAAACAAAAGGTACAAAAAGCCATACCACTTAATACAGCATCTAACCAACTCAAATGCAATTCATCATCATCATCATAGTCGTGAGTACCACCGCAATTACCATGTGCTTGCTCATGTGTCATAATAGAATTATAAACGTAGGGTATATAAAACAATATATATACTAATAATTCAATTCATCATCATCTTCATATTCGTGAACACCACCTTATTATTATTGTTTAATCGATAAACATATACAGGTTCTAGCAGCTTTTCCACTGATATAGCATTTCACCAATGCAATTCATCGTCATTATCATCGTATTTGTGAACACCACCTCATTATCGTCATCATCATCATTATATATTTTCTCAAGTTTCATCATTCAAAAAAGTAACATGTTTGTGGTACAAACAAACGTATAGTAAAATTTGTGACCGATACAAGATGACCAAATTCGTAATAACGAATTCATCATCGAGTAAAACTCCGGATAATAATGTATATTGACTATATGGTCATTCATAAGCAGGCACGCTCCATGGTCATTTTATTAACTTTAGTAAAATAAAACTCTTTGTGATTCGTTCACGTGACTAGAAAAAGTTTCCAATCGCCTATCTAATTCATTCATATGCAAATACCGCTCCACGGTCGTTTAACAAGCGTACTACCTTGTACACGCAATTGGTGCACGTGACTACAAACTGTTCAAATATAATCTATATTGTGTAATAAAGCGAAGTAAGTTCATGAATAATAACGATGATCGCTGGACAGTAATTTATCATGTCACAATTTATTTAAACTAATAATATTTATACAATGTTTTTTTTATTATTATCGGTGCTCGTGCAATAATAATGCGATGTTTAACCTGCGATGTTTAACCTCGCAGCAAACTTTAAGTTGTAGTATTTGTATATGTTTATTTATTTATTTTTTAATGTGGTCAAAATAACACAACTGGTATTACTGTTTTACAAAGGTACATTTAGTTAATTTACTGCCGCACCTGACGAATTTAATTTCAAAAATGCATCAGAACAGAACAAACTATTAGTCAAACATATGAATACGCTACATCAGTATACAGATACAACGAAACAAAAAGAACTCTAATCTATACTTAAAACATCTCTTTGCGTTTACTTATAAACTAATCAGTTAATAATGTGTCGCACAATAAGCTATGCTAGGGATCGGATGACTAGAAATCAATATGTTCACGGACCTCAGTGTCCACTATGGTCAGAAACTCCTCTAATGTCGTACTCACTGGAAATACGCACTGGATTGTCCATGGCCCTGTACTTGGCAAATATCTTGCCATTGAAAGTCCAAAACGAGTTGATGTCACTCCTGGATTTTGCAATCATAAGTTTTGCACAAGTGAATGGTTATACTTTGTCAGGTCTTCAGTAATAAATACCTTTCTTGGGTGGAACTTGAGATTCGTCTTGAATGAAAATACCTTCGATTTCACATGGTAGGACACAAATTTAACAAGGATATGTTTTTTACCCTGGCCGATAGGGTGACATCGTTCAATATCAGCAACACTCAACAAAGAGGTTGCTAAACTACGTTGTCGTCCTTTGATGCTGGTTTCCTCACCTTCAACCTGGGGTTCAACATCACGATCCTCACTGGCGCCTATACCCTTTGGTGTTACTGATTTCTTTTTCAGTATATTATCGTTTATGAAAGAGACTACATGTTTGGTCAGTTGACTCTCATCTTGGATCTCGTTTGGGACATCTAGGTTAAATATACGAAGAGACGTACGCCTACTATATTGTTGCATCTCGTTTATGTCCATACGTATATCGTTAATACGTTTATAATTTGCCCCGATTTCTCGTTTGTGTTCATCTATAGCTTTGGACTGATTAGCAATTGTCTCTTGTTGTTTTATTACGGTGTCCATGAGTCGGTTATTTGTTTCAACCAATGGATCCACAATAGTCTTTTTATACAACTCAAATGCAGTTTGAATTGAAGCTTGTATAACTGGAATGAAAGCATTCTGGAAAGACTTCTCGTTCACTGCGTTTATCATCATCTCCGTAAACGATTTGGTATCAAATACACGAGCATCACTGGTTTTAGAAAGTTTAGAGAACTCCATGCTAACATCTACCGGAGAATATGGTTCTTTCCTTTTTTTCTCACCGTCCGACATTTTCAAAAAGTTTACACACAATACAAAAGCACAAACCGTGAAGATGAGTAATGGCGGCCGGTACACAATGTCCACCACCTTGGATCGATAACACAATAATCCAATATCCAACATTTTTTACTCACAATAAATTCCCTTTTCCTATATCAATTTTTAAAAGAAACACACCAACAGTTAGCATTTATCACCGCCCGTTTAACAGTATATAAATATCCACTTTCCAATTCGAAATTAAAACATATTCCGGAATTTTATTCGACAGCTCACCAACGACCACCTGCACGCTCACATGATTTACCATAATGCTGAACTTTTCAACTGGTTAAAATATGTTATGACTCTCAATCTTTAGTAGTGAGTTCAACAATACGTGTGCAGCAAACTTGATTGAGTTCTTACCAAAATGTGTCGTCTTCAGATGTGGTATCTGAAGGATAGCTGAGTATCTGGAGTTATATTTTAATTGTTTTCTTACAATAAGGTCTGATAAAAGTGGCATTATTGTGCAAACTCTTGAAAGGTTATTAACGGAACTAACCTAATGACCGAAAATGGATAAAACATAGAAATTCTGGGATTATGAAAATCCGTAGTTTTGAGATATCAAAACGTAGTGCGTAATTTCCACGTGGTTTATGTAGAAACTACGGCCAAACAACAATAAAAACAGAGGAAGCCAATTATGAGGAGTATTCAGTATTGGAAGTAACTGACCAATGTTGTTCCGCAACTTCTCGTTTTCTTAGTACAGAACAATTATATATTAAAATATTCATCTACCTGTCACGCTATATTTGACTCTTTCCGATAATACCAACGCTATTGTCTTGTATCTAGGCCTAAACGTGACCATCGTTAATTGTTTTGTAAAAAGTAATTCAACAACTTCGCAAATTCCTTAGCAGTGGGCCTTGCATCCGGGTCAACACTCCACCCCCTCTTCATCATATTCCTGATTTCCTTGGGCGGACGATTTGACGAGCTTAGAGGCGGTCTCCATCCACCATCCGACTTTCCAACACTTTTCTTTAGCTCAGCCATCGCGTCGCCTTGGAAACCGTAACCAAGTATACTGATGTTCATCTCATTTGCAACATCCCTTCCAAACCACATTTCCCAGAACATAAATGTGAGACTGTAAATGTCAATTTTGTTTGTATGGTTTCTGGTGAAGAGAAGTACTTCCGGTGCCATATACGCAGGAGAGCCATTGCACGTGCGCACAAGCATATGCGTTACCTTGGCAACGCCAACGTCAGTGATTTTTATTACATTTCCCTCCGTAACCTGTAAAATGCAATTAAATGTAATGTCAGTGTTTTTACATGTGCTTACATTATACCACTTTTTAAGAAATGAGTGTAACAAGTGGGATTGTGTACAAATAATAGTAGATCTAATAGACTTTATTTTACGAGAGAACTCATTTAACAACATTTAACATAGATAATCCGTAGTGAATGGTTTTTACTTTTTAGTTACTAAGGACACCACCACCACCACCACCACCACCACCACCACCACCGTAGTTGTGCCAGGGCTAGAACTCACAACCTATCGGTCACAAGGCAGAACTTGTATCCATTATTCCACGAGGACTCCACATTATAATACCCATTACATACCGAAACAAAGCGTCTTACCAATACATTTTCAAGTTTCATGTCCCTGTGTGTATATCCCTTCTCATGGATATACTCCAGTCCGCGGCAGATTTGCAATGCATGGTCAATCATCTGCCTCACTGTATCTTTGCGACGTGAGCTGTCCTTATCTGGCAATCCAGGAATGTTAATGTCAAGTCGTTCATTGCCTGAAGACGTATAAACAGTTCAAGAGATGTTCGTTAAGTTCCTACCTACTATATTGCAATCAGATTTTATGTCTGGTTGTTCTTGGGTACGGTTACTGAAAGTGTACCAGAATGCACAAAACGAATTGGGGGGGGGGGACACCCCAAAACCACTTTAAAATGTTTTTTAATAGAGGAGGGGAGGGGGTCCTATGATAGAGGTACGAGACCGTTGGTGGCTTATGGATAACATTTCAAGTTCCTGTGATTTACCTGTATACATGTGTTTTAAAGTGGTACTACAAAGTTCCATAACCATAATCCAGTAAAGCCCTTTCTGCTTCTTAAAGTACGACGCACCATAATACCCCACAATATTGTCGTGCTGCAGATCCCTAAAATAATATAAATTTAGAGTTTTGGAAAGGAAAGATTACCCAATATTCATTGTTTAGCATACCATATGTGAACACATGACGTCATATTCACGCAACGTTATGACGTCACGAAAGGTTTATTAGTCGCTGCCTAATTAATAAAGCAAATTTATCAGGCAGGCCGTTTTTGATCATTAAATTACGCATGGAGGTATGATAAATTAACGTAGTTACTACACCTATTAACTGCATACATCTAGTTGTCCATTTTGATTGGTAACTGTCTAACTGAGAGTATTTTTCTTTTAAAAGTAATGTACTGGGTTTATATTCCAATATGTAATCAGTAAAATACCCAAAACATTTTCTATACATGTATATAAATTGTTTATCAATATGAAACCTACATGACCGTATACATGCCAAGCTATCTTGTAGGCTACATTGAGAGACATTGCTGAGTTTTCTATTACATCCCTTGGCTGTCAATGTAAGATTTATCCCGAAATGTATACTTGTGTCCATTTAGCTGTTGTCACGAGATGATGCACCAGAATGTATCCCATGCAATACTCTATACACGGTGGAGCATATCTTAATACACTGTGTTGACCTTCAACCAATCCGGTTGCAGTACTACAATGTGGACAACATTAAAAAAACTCTTCGACTCTATCCGAGTAGAGTCCATCATATCATTTATCAAGGCAATAGGAATTTATAATAAGCTGTGATATCAATTGTTAATCATGCCTTTGTAGTAATCATTCATTCATATATTACCTGTAATTAATCTTACGTCTTTAACTTCTTAGTATTAATTTTTACGTAATGCATATACTTATATAGAATTTTATTTCATACACTCGACAATAAACATAACTTTAATGCGCGCTACATGATCTTAGATGTCGATGCGCCGTAAAACACCATTCATTCATTCATTCATTCCTTTTAGTTGGAATCCTCTGTCTTTACTGTTGTTCCAGAACCAGATGTTGCGGTATGATCAATGTGATTTTCTTAAAATCGTGTTAATTAATTGATCGGAGAAGAATACATTGGATATACTGCAGAATATGTCGAGATTAAAAAAATTAATGTAAAAATTATAAGATGAAAATTGAATAGCATACGGTGCAAAGGAGACAGTGATGATATCAGAGGAACAATCTACTAATAGGAGTATTCAGGGGCAGTAACTGACTAATGTTTCTCATTGATATACATTTGTATACCCCGAAATTGACACGATATTGGCTCGTATTTCTTTGATATTTCAGAAATATATGGCTTTTGATCTACAATACTTACATTTATACACTGGGTCGTCAGATGGTTGCAAACACGTCGCATATTTTGCAATAAACATTATCTTCAATACTATGGGAGGCAAGTTTTGTTTTAATTCAGTTATCGCCCCTAACACCCAGTTTTCCAGGACAGCAAATACAGACGGATCTGTAGTCCAGTGGTAACACGCTGGACTGGTAATCTAGGGATCGCAGGTTCGATCCACCGTCTGACCCTAATAAAACTAACAGTCTTTCGGATGGGGACTTTAAACCGAGGTCTGCTGTACACCATGCACGTAAAAGAACCAGAGGAGACTCTGGAATGGGTATCTGTCTGTATCATTGCACTATCCTCCAAAAATCTAAAATGACTAATCTCTTCAGGAGGCGTCGCTCATATGGGCAACCGGTAGCGACGATAAATAAACGTAAAACACACACAGCTGAGAACCCGATCAGACAGAACAGAATGTGCCGCCTGATCAGACATTGGAGCTGAAGCAAAAATTCAAATAGCAAGCAAAATAGATCCTGATCAGACGCGGCGTTACGCCGCGGCTGATCTGGATCTATGTTGTTTGCATATGCACTGAATTTATACTGCACTGAAAAATATAATTTGCTGCCTTTTGTGGATATATAATAGTATAAAGGTCAATGTCTGCACGTGGGAAAGGCTTAATTTCGATACAACTGAGATGCGAAAACCCACATATTCAGTTACGTTTGATGACATTATAACATCATCTGTAATTTTTTGAATAGTTTATACAAATTTATTTAGCTCGATTGCGAAAGAAGTTCTTATATTAATCACTTTCGAGATCTCATTACTTATGGTATTCATCGCCACGAGGGAGAGAGAAGATGCCATGTGGCATTTGAATGCCTTGCCTAAGGGCATACTCGTGACGACTACAGGTGGGCGCGAACTAGGGGAAGTTCGCACCTGAGGCGAACGCTCTATCACGGCGCTATCACGGCTTCCACAAAATCTATTGTAAAACGTAATTCAAAACCAAACACTTATTCGATTCAGTATAGGATATAAGCCGAAAACGATCCAATATGTAAAATATTGGACTGTGAGGCGCGTATCGCCGAAGACAGTACCGATACATTACATATCGAATCCGTTTGAGGCTTATATCTTACTTAAAACACACACTTATACTACAATATCCTACTAATTAAAATTGTTAATTTCGTACCGGTAGGCCTATGATTTAATATAATACTCGGCCTTTTGACAGCAGTCCAATATTATTACAGTCCAATATTATTAATAATGGACTGCAAGTACACAGGTATGACGTCACGACAGTGTTTTAAGTAATGTTACATACCTCATGATTCTGTCTTCTATTAATACATCCGTTACATTTGATTGGTTCACTATGTCGGTTGACACCTGTCATTCAAACATGACACCATGTATATTTCATCATTATTTCATATTAATGTACATACTTTATACACATTACAGAAAGCATACGACATCTCAATGAGCCTCCATGGTCGAGAGGTTAAATGTTGTTGACTTCAAATCACCTGCCACTCACCGCTGTAGGTAAGAATCTCACTTGTGGTGTCTTTAATTCTTTCATATGAAGAAGCTATCCAGCTGGCTTGCAGAAGGTATGTGGTTCTACCCATGTTTTCGGACGTGCCTGAAATACGTATCGGAGGATCACCCGGGATCTTCCTCCACTAATAATAGCCATAGAGTCGCCATATGACCTGGTCTGTTGGTTCGACAATAACCCCCAAAAATAAGACCAAAACATCTCGAAACATCTCGAATTATCTCATAAGATAAAGCCATAAATAAATAGATGTACATTTGGTACTGGAGATGTTAACACGGTAATGTATCAAATACAGTCACACCTGTGTTAAACAACTGTCTATGGATATATAGAAAGCGGCTGCTTAATAGAGGTAAATTGCATAATAATAATAAAACGTTAGTGTGGGAATCGGGAAACTGTCTGCAATCTAGCACAGGTTTCGCTGTACATTCATAACAAAGCATTATATATACACAATGCAATTGGCGAGTCGATCATTGAAAGCTAAATAAGAATGACACTACAGTAATATTAATGCCCCAAGTATGTACATGTCATGTATGCATGCATCCCGATGTACACTGATCATATTACATGTGAATAGTTGAGTTTTTATATTACAATAACAATTACTCATAGTGTATGTACAGCTGGTCTGGTTAGACACATACACAATATAACACTTCCTCATATTGTATGTACATCTGGTATGTTAGACACATACACAATATAACACTTCCTCATATTGTATGTACATCTGGTCTGTTAGACACATACACAATATAACACTTCCTCATAGTGTACGTACATCTGGTATGTTAGACACATACACAATATAACACTTCCTCATATTGTACGTACATCTGGTCTGTTAGACACATACACAATATAACACTTCCTCATATTGTACGTACATCTGGTCTGTTAGACACATACACAATATAACACTTCCTCATATTGTACGTACATCTGGTATGTTAGACACATACACAATATAACACTTCCTCATATTGTACGTACATCTGGTATGTTAGACACATACACAATATAACACTTCCTCATATTGTACGTACATCTGGTATGTTAGACACATACACAATATAACACTTCCTCATATTGTACGTACATCTGGTATGTTAGACACATACACAATATAACACTTCCTCATATTGTACGTACATCTGGTCTGTTAGACACATACACAATATAACACTTCCTCATATTGTACGTACATCTGGTCTGTTAGACACATACACAATATAACACTTCCTCATAGTGTACGTACATCTGGTATGTTAGACACATACACAATATAACACTTCCTCATATTGTACGTACATCTGGTATGTTAGACACATACACAATATAACACTTCCTCATAGTGTACGTACATCTGGTATGTTAGACACATACACAATATAACACTTCCTCATATTGTACGTACATCTGGTATGTTAGACACATACACAATATAACACTTCCTCATATTGTACGTACATCTGGTATGTTAGACACATACACAATATAACACTTCCTCATATTGTACGTACATCTGGTATGTTAGACACATACACAATATAACACTTCCTCATATTGTACGTACATCTGGTATGTTAGACACATACACAATATAACACTTCCTCATATTGTACGTACATCTGGTATGTTAGACACATACACAATATAACACTTCCTCATATTGTACGTACATCTGGTATGTTAGACACATACACAATATAACACTTCCTCATATTGTACGTACATCTGGTATGTTAGACACATACACAATATAACACTTCCTCATATTGTACGTACATCTGGTATGTTAGACACATACACAATATAACACTTCCTCATATTGTACGTACATCTGGTATGTTAGACACATACACAATATAACACTTCCTCATAGTGTACGTACATCTGGTATGTTAGACACATACACAATATAACACTTCCTCATAGTGTACGTACATCTGGTATGTTAGACACATACACAATATAACACTTCCTCATAGTGTACGTACATCTGGTATGTTAGACACATACACAATATAACACTTCCTCATATTGTACGTACATCTGGTATGTTAGACACATACACAATATAACACTTCCTCATAGTGTACGTACATCTGGTATGTTAGACACATACACAATATAACACTTCCTCATAGTGTACGTACATCTGGTATGTTAGACACATACACAATATAACACTTCCTCATATTGTACGTACATCTGGTAT
>CM026399.1:38507964-38532907 GCA_014843695.1 Archivesica marissinica
CTGGTCTAGTTTCTATACTACACAAACATGCTAATATCCACTCCGTGATATATGTGACCGCTGGTCTAGTTTCTATACAGACATGCTAATACCCACTCCATGATATATGTGACCGCTGGTCTAGTTTCTAAACAAACATGCTAATACGCACTCCATAATATATGTGACCATTGGTCTAGTTTCTATGCCACACAAACATGCTAATAACCACTCCATGATATATGTGAAAGCTGGTCTAGTTTCTATACCACACAAACATGCTAATATCCACTCCATGATATATGTGACCATTGGTCTAGTTTCTATACCACACAGACATGCTAATAACCACTCCATGATATATGTGACGATTGGTCTAGTTTCTATACCAAACAAACATGCTAATAACCACTCCATGATATATATGACCACTGGTCTAGTTTCTGTACCATACAAACATGCTAATATCCACTCCGTGATATATGTGACCACTGGTCTAGTTTATATACCATACAAACATGCTAATATCCACTCCGTGATATATGTGACCACTGGTCTAGTTTCTATACTACACAGAAATGCTAATATCCACTCCGTGATATATGTGAACGCTGGTCTAGTTTCTATACGACACAAACATGCTAATATCCACTCCGTGATATATGTGAACGCTGGTCTAGTTTCTATACCACAAACACATGCTAATACCCACTCCATGATATATGTGACCACTGGTCTAGTTTCTATACCAAACAAACATGCTAATACCCACTCTGTGATATATGTGACCGCTGGTCTAGTTTCTATGCAAACATGCTAATACATACTCCATTATATATGTGACCACTGGTCTAGTTTCTATACAAACATGCTAATACCCACTCCGTGATATTTGTGACCACTGGTCTAGTTTCTATACCATACAAACATGCTAATATCCACTCCGTGATATATGTGAACGCTGGTCTAGTTTCTATACCACACAAACATGCTAATACTCACTCCATTATATATGTGACCACTGCTCTAGTTTCTATACAGACATGCTAATACCTACTCCGTGATATATGTGAACGCTGGTCTAGTGTCTATACTACACAAACATGCTAATACCCACTCCATTATATATGTGACCACTGGTCTACTTTCTATACAAACATGCTAATACCCACTCCATGATATATGTGACCACTGGTCTAGTTTCTATACAAACATGCTAATACCCACTCCATGATATATGTGACCACTGGTCAAGTTTCTATACAAACATGCTAATACCCACTCCATTATATATGTGACCGCTGGTCTAGTTTCTATACAAACATGCTAATACCCACTCCATGATATATGTGACCACTGTTCTAGTTTCTATACAAACATGCTAATACCCACTCCATGATATATGTGACCGCTGGTCTAGTTTCTATACAGACATGCTAATACCCACTCCATGAATATGTGACCACTGGTCTAGTTTCTATACCATACAAACATGCTAATATCCACTCCGTGATATATGTGACCACTGGTCTAGTTTCTATACCACACAAACATGCTAATATCCACTCCGTGATATATGTGACCGCTGGTCTAGTTTCTATACCACACAAACATGCTAATACCCACTCCGTGATATATGTGACCGCTGGTCTAGTTTCTATACAGACATGCTAATACCCACTCCATGATATATGTGACCGCTGGTCTAGTTTCTATACAAACATGCTAATACCCACTCCATGATATATGTGACCATTGGTCTAGTTTCTATCCACACAAACATGCTAATAACCACTCCGTGATATATGTGAAAGCTGGTCTAGTTTCTATACCACACAAACATGCTAATATCCACTCCATGATATATGTGACCACTGGTCTAGTTTCTATACCACACAGACATGCTAATAACCACTCCATGATATATGTGACCATTGGTCTAGTTTCTATACCACACAACATGCTAATAACCACTCCATGATATATATGACCACTGGTCTAGTTTCTATACCATACAAACATGCTAATATCCACTCCGTGATATATGTGACCACTGGTCTAGTTTCTATACCATACAAACATGCTAATATCCACTCCGTGATATATGTGACCACTGGTCTAGTTTCTATACACACAAAATGCTAATATCCACTCCGTGATATATGTGAACGCTGGTCTAGTTTCTATACCAAACAAACATGCATACCACTCCGTGATATATGTGACCTGTCTTTTCTATACAAAAACATGCTAATACCCACTCCATGATATATGTGACCACTGGTCTAGTTTCTATACCAACAAACATGCTAATACCACTCGTGATATATGTGACCGCTGGTCTAGTTTCTATGCAAACATGCTAATACCACTCCATTATATATGTGACCACTGGTCTAGTTTCTATACAAACATGCTAATACCCACTCCGTGATATTTGTGACCACTGGTCTAGTTTCTATACCATACAAACATGCTAATATCCACTCCGTGATATATGTGAACGCTGGTCTAGTTTCTATACCACACAAACATGCTAATACTCACTCCATTATATATGTGACCACTGGTCTAGTTTCTATACAGACATGCTAATACCCACTCCGTGATATATGTGAACGCTGGTCTAGTGTCTATACTACACAAACATGCTAATACCCACTCCATTATATATGTGACCACTGGTCTAGTTTCTATACAAACATGCTAATACCCACTCCGTGATATATGTGACCACTGGTCTAGTTTCTATACCACACAAACATGCTAATAACCACTCCATGATATATGTGACCACTGGTCTAGTTTCTATACAGACATGCTAATATCCACTCCATGATATATGTGACCATTGGTCTAGTTTCTATACCACACAAACATGCTAATAACCACTCCATGATATATGTGACCATTGGTCTAGTTTCTATACCACACAGACATGCTAATAACCACTCCATGATATATGTGACCACTGGTCTAGTTTCTATACCACACAAACATGCTAATAACCACTCCATGATATATATGGCCACTGGTCTAGTTTCTATACCATACAAACATGCTAATATCCACTCCGTGATATATGTGACCACTGGTCTAGTTTCTATACCATACAAACATGCTAATATCCACTCCGTGATATATGTGACCACTGGTCTAGTTTCTATACTACACAGAAATGCTAATATCCACTCCGTGATATATGTGAACGCTGTTCTAGTTTCTATACGACACAAACATGCTAATACCCACTCCATTATATATGTGACCACTGGTCTAGTTTCTATACAAACATGCTAATACCCACTCCGTGATATTTGTGAACACTGGTCTAGTTTCTATACCATACAAACATGCTAATATCCACTCCGTGATATATGTGAACGCTGGTTTAGTTTCTATACCACACAAACATGCTAATACCCACTCCATTATATATGTGACCACTGGTCTAGTTTCTATACAGACATGCTAATACCCACTCCGTGATATATGTGACCACTGGTCTAGTTTCTATACCACACAGACATGCTAATAACCACTCCATGATATATGTGACCGCTGGTCTAGTTTCTATACAGACATGCTAATATCCACCCCATGATATATGTGACCATTGTTCTAGTTTCTATACCACACAAACATGCTAATAACCACTCCATGATATATCTGACCACTGATCTAGTTTCTATACCATACAAACATGCTAATATCCACTCCGTGATATATGTGACCACTGGTCTAGTGTCTATACTATACAAACATGCTAATATCCACTCCGTGATATATGTGACCACTGGTCTAGTTTCTATACCAGACAGACATGCTAATATCCACTCCGTGATATATGTGACCGCTGGTCTAGTTTCTATACAAATATGCTAATATCCACTCCGTGATATATGTGACCACTGGTCTAGATTCTATACCACACAAACATGCTAATATCCACTCCATTATATATGTGACCACTGGTCTAGTTTCTATTACACACAGACATGCTAATATCCACTCCATTATATATGTGACCACTGGTCTAGTTTCTATACCACACAAACATGCTAATATCCACTCCATTATATATTTGACCACTGGTCTAGTTTCTATACCACACAAACATGCTAATATCCACTCCATTATATATGTGACAACTGGTCTAGTTTCTATACCACACACACATGCTAATACCCACTCGTGATATATGTGACCGCTGGTCTAGTTTCTATACAGACATGCTAATACCCACTCCATGATATATGTGACCGCTGGTCTAGTTTCTATACAGACATGCTAATACCCACTCCATGATATTTGTGACCACTGGTCTAGTTTCTATACAAACATGCTAATACCCACTCCATGATATATGTGACCACTGGTCTAGTTTCTATACAAACATGCTAATACCCACTCCATGATATATGTGACCACTGGTCTAGTTTCTATACAAACATGCTAATACCCACTCCATTATATATGTGACTGCTGGTCTAGTTTCTATACAGACATGCTAATACCCACTCCATGACATATGTGACCACTGGTCTAGTTTCTATACCATACAAACATGCTAATATCCACTCCGTGATATATGTGACCACTGGTCTAGTTTCTATACCACACAAACATGCTATTATCCACTCGGTGATATATGTGACCGCTGGTCTAGTTTCTATACCACACAAACATGCTAATATCCACTCCGTGATATATGTGACCACTGGTCTAGTTTCTATACCAAACAAACATGCTAATATCCACTCCGTGATATATGTGACCACTGGTCTAGTTTCTATACCACACAAACATGCTAATATCCACTCCGTGATATATGTGACCTCTGGTCTAGTTTCTATACAAACATGCTAATACCCACTCCATTATATATGTGACCACTGGTCTAGTTTCTATACCACACAAACATGCTAATACCCACTCCGTGATATTTGTGACCGCTGGTCTAGTTTCTATACAAACATGCTAATACCCACTCCATGATATATGTGACCGCTGGTCTAGTTTCTATACAAACATGCTAATATCCACTCCATGATATATGTGACCGCTGGTCTAGTTTCTATACAGACATGCTAATACCCACTCCATGATATATGTGACCGCTGGTCTAGTTTCTATACAGACATGCTAATACCCACTCCATGACATATGTGACCACTGGTCTAGTTTCTATACCATACAAACATGCTAATATCCACTCCGTGACATATGTGACCACTGGTCTAGTTTCTATACCACACAAACATGCTAATATCCACTCCGTGATATATGTGACCGCTGGTCTAGTTTCTATACCACACAAACATGCTAATATCCACTCCGTGATATATGTGACCGCTGGTCTAGTTTCTATACAGACATGCTAATACCCACTCCATGATATATGTGACCGCTGGTCTAGTTTCTATACAAACATGCTAATACCCACTCCATGATATATGTGACCATTGGTCTAGTTTCTATGCCACACAAACATGCTAATAACCACTCCGTGATATATGTGAAAGCTGGTCTAGTTTCTATACCACACAAACATGCTAATATCCACTCCATGATATATGTGACCATTGGTCTAGTTTCTATACCACACAGACATGCTAATAACCACTCCATGATATATGTGACCATTGGTCTAGTTTCTATACCACACAAACATGCTAATAACCACTCCATGATATATATGACCACTGGTCTAGTTTCTGTACCATACAAACATGCTAATATCCACTCCGTGATATATGTGACCACTGGTCTAGTTTCTATACCATACAAACATGCTAATATCCACTCCGTGATATATGTGACCACTGGTCTAGTTTCTATACCACACAGACATGCTAATATCCACTCCGTGATATATGTGAACGCTGGTCTAGTTTCTATACCACACAAACATGCTAATATCCATTCCGTGATATATGTGAACGCTTGTCTAGTTTCTATACCATACAAACATGCTAATATCCACTCCGTGATATATGTGACCACTGGTCTAGTTTCTATACTACACAGAAATGCTAATATCCACTCCGTGATATATGTGAACGCTGTTCTAGTTTCTATACGACACAAACATGCTAATATCCACTCCGTGATATATGTGAGCGCTGGTCTAGTTTCTATACCACAAACACATGCTAATACCCACTCCATGATATATGTGACCACTGGTCTAGTTTCTATACCACACAAACATGCTAATACCCACTCTGTGATATATGTGACCGCTGGTCTAGTTTCTATGCAAACATGCTAATACCCACTCCATTATATATGTGACCACTGGTCTAGTTTCTATACAAACATGCTAATACCCACTCCATGATATATGTGACCGCTGGTCTAGTTTCTATACAGACATGCTAATACCCACTCCATGACATATGTGACCACTGGTCTAGATTCTATACATACAAACATGCTAATATCCACTCCGTGACATATGTGACCACTGGTCTAGTTTCTATACCACACAAACATGCTAATATCCACTCCGTGATATATGTGACCGCTGGTCTAGTTTCTATACCACACAAACATTCTAATATCCACTCCGTGATATATGTGACCGCTGGTCTAGTTTCTATACAGACATGCTAATACCCACTCCATGATATATGTGACCGCTGGTCTAGTTTCTATACAAACATGCTAATACCCACTCCATGATATATGTGACTATTGGTCTAGTTTCTATGCCACACAAACATGCTAATAACCACTCCGTGATATATGTGAAAGATGGTCTAGTTTCTATACCATACAAACATGCTAATATCCTCTCCATGATATATGTGACCACTGGTCTAGTTTCTATACAAACATGCTAATACCCACTCCATGATATATGTGACCACTGGTCTAGTTTCTATACAAACATGCTAATACCCACTCCATGATATATGTGACCACTGGTCAAGTTTCTATACAAACATGCTAATACCCACTCCATTATATATGTGACTGCTGGTCTAGTTTCTATACAGACATGCTAATACCCACTCCATGACATATGTGACCACTGGTCTAGTTTCTATACCATACAAACATGCTAATATCCACTCCATTATATATGTGACAACTGGTCTAGTTTCTACACCACACAAACATGCTAATACCCACTCCGTGATATTTGTGACCGCTGGTCTAGTTTCTATACAAACATGCTAATACCCACTCCATGATATATGTGACCGCTGGTCTAGTTTCTATACAAACATGCTAATATCAACTCCATGATATATGTGACCACTGGTCTAGTTTCTATTCAGACATGCTAATACCCACTCCATGATATATGTGACCGCTGGTCTAGTTTCTATACAAACATGCTAATATCAACTCCATGATATATGTGACCACTGGTCTAGTTTCTATTCAGACATGCTAATACCCACTCCATGATATATGTGACCACTGGTCTAGTTTCTATACAAACATGCTAATATCCACTCCATTATATATGTGACAACTGGTCTAGTTTCTACACCACACAAACATGCTAATACCCACTCCGTGATATTTGTGACCGCTGGTCTAGTTTCTATACAAACATGCTAATACCCACTCCATGATATATGTGACCGCTGGTCTAGTTTCTATACAAACATGCTAATATCAACTCCATGATATATGTGACCACTGGTCTAGTTTCTATTCAGACATGCTAATACCCACTCCATGATATATGTGACCGCTGGTCTAGTTTCTATACAGACATGCTAATACCCACTCCATGATATTTGTGACCACTGGTCTAGTTTCTATACAAACATGCTAATACCCACTCCATGATATATGTGACCACTGATCTAGTTTCTATGCAAACATGCTAATACCCACTCCATGATATATGTGACCGCTGGTCTAGTTTCTATACAGACATGCTAATACCCACTCCATGACATATGTGACCACTGGTCTAGATTCAATACCATACAAACATGCTAATATCCACTCCGTGACATATGTGACCACTGGTCTAGTTTCTATACCACACAAACATGCTAATATCCACTCCGTGATATATGTGACCGCTGGTCTAGTTTCTATACCACACAAACATGCTAATATCCACTCCGTGATATATGTGACCGCTGGTCTAGTTTCTATACAGACATGCTAATACCCACTCCATGATATATGTGACCGCTGGTCTAGTTTCTATACAAACATGCTAATGCCCACTCCATGATATATGTGACCATTGGTCTAGTTTCTATGCCACACAAACATGCTAATAACCACTCCGTGATATATGTGAAAGCTGGTCTAGTTTCTATACCACACAAACATGCTAATATCCACTCCATGATATATGTGACCATTGGTCTAGTTTCTATACCACACAGACATGCTAATAACCACTCCATGATATATATGACCACTGGTCTAGTTTCTGTACCATACAAACATGCTAATATCCACTCCGTGATATATGTGACCACTGGTCTAGTTTCTATACCATACAAACATGCTAATATCCACTCCATGATATATGTGACCACTGGTCTAGTTTCTATACCACACAGACATGCTAATATCCACTCCGTGATATATGTGAACGCTGGTCTAGTTTCTATACCACACAAACATGCTAATATCCATTCCGTGATATATGTGAACGCTTGTCTAGTTTCTATACCATACAAACATGCTAATATCCACTCCGTGATATATGTGACCACTGGTCTAGTTTCTATACTACACAGAAATGCTAATATCCACTCCGTGATATATGTGAACGCTGGTCTAGTTTCTATACGACACAAACATGCTAATATCCACTCCGTGATATATGTGAACGCTGGTCTAGTTTCTATACCACAAACACATGCTAATACCCACTCCATGATATATGTGACCACTGGTCTAGTTTCTATACCACACAAACATGCTAATACCCACTCTGTGATATATGTGACCGCTGGTCTAGTTTCTATGCAAACATGCTAATACCCACTCCATTATATATGTGACCACTGGTCTAGTTTCTATACAAACATGCTAATACCCACTCCATGATATATGTGACCGCTGGTCTAGTTTCTATACAGACATGCTAATACCCACTCCATGACATATGTGACCACTGGTCTAGATTCTATACCATACAAACATGCTAATATCCACTCCGTGACATATGTGACCACTGGTCTAGTTTCTATACCACACAAACATGCTAATATCCACTCCGTGATATATGTGACCGCTGGTCTAGTTTCTATACCACACAAACATGCTAATATCCACTCCGTGATATATGTGACCGCTGGTCTAGTTTCTATACAGACATGCTAATACCCACTCCATGATATATGTGACCGCTGGTCTAGTTTCTATACAAACATGCTAATACCCACTCCATGATATATGTGACTATTGGTCTAGTTTCTATGCCACACAAACATGCTAATAACCACTCCGTGATATATGTGAAAGCTGGTCTAGTTTCTATACCACACAAACATGCTAATATCCTCTCCATGATATATGTGACCACTGGTCTAGTTTCTATACAAACATGCTAATACCCACTCCATGATATATGTGACCACTGGTCTAGTTTCTATACAAACATGCTAATACCCACTCCATGATATATGTGACCACTGGTCAAGTTTCTATACAAACATGCTAATACCCACTCCATTATATATGTGACTGCTGGTCTAGTTTCTATACAGACATGCTAATACCCACTCCATGACATATGTGACCACTGTTCTAGTTTCTATACCATAAAAACATGCTAATATCCACTCCGTGATATGTGACCACTGGTCTAGTTTCTATACCACACAAACATGCTAATAACCACTCGGTGATATATGTGACCGCTGGTCTAGTTTCTATACCACACAAACATGCTAATATCCACTCCGTGATATATGTGACCACTGGTCTAGTTTATATACTAAACAAACATGCTAATATCCACTCCGTGATATATGTGACCACTGGTCTAGTTTCTATACCACACAAACATGCTAATATCCACTCCGTGATATATGTGACCACTGGTCTAGTTTCTATACAAACATGCTAATATCCACTCCATTATATATGTGACAACTGCTCTTGTTTCTATACCACACAAACATGCTAATACCCACTCCGTGATATTTGTGACCGCTGGTCTAGTTTCTATATAAACATGCTAATACCCACTCCATGATATATGTGACCGCTGGTCTAGTTTCTATACAAACATGCTAATATCAACTCCATGATATATGTGACCACTGGTCTAGTTTCTATACAAACATGCTAATACCCACTCCATGATATATGTGACCACTGGTCTAGTTTCTATACAAACATGCTAATACCCACTCCATGATATATGTGACCGCTGGTCTAGTTTCTATACAGACATGCTAATACCCACTCCATGACATATGTGACCACTGGTCTAGATTCTATACCATACAAACATGCTAATATCCACTCCGTGACATATGTGACCACTGGTCTAGTTTCTATACCACACAAACATGCTAATATCCACTCCGTGATATATGTGACCGCTGGTCTAGTTTCTATACCACACAAACATGCTAATATCCACTCCGTGATATATGTGACCGCTGGTCTAGTTTCTATACAGACATGCTAATACCCACTCCATGATATATGTGACCGCTGGTCTAGTTTCTATACAAACATGCTAATACCCACTCCATGATATATGTGACCATTGGTCTAGTTTCTATGCCACACAAACATGCTAATAACCACTCCGTGATATATGTGAAAGCTGGTCTAGTTTCTATACCACACAAACATGCTAATATCCACTCCATGATATATGTGACCATTGGTCTAGTTTCTATACCACACATACATGCTAATAACCACTCCATGATATATGTGACCATTGGTCTAGTTTCTATACCACACAACATGCTAATAACCACTCCATGATATATATGACCACTGGTCTAGTTTCTGTACCATACAAACATGCTAATATCCACTCCGTGATATATGTGACCACTGGTCTAGTTTCTATACCATACAAACATGCTAATATCCACTCCGTGATATATGTGACCACTGGTCTAGTTTCTATACCACACAGACATGCTAATATCCACTCCGTGATATATGTGAACGCTGGTCTAGTTTCTATACCACACAAACATGCTAATATCCATTCCGTGATATATGTGAACGCTTGTCTAGTTTCTATACCATACAAACATGCTAATATCCACTCCGTGATATATGTGACCACTGGTCTAGTTTCTATACTACACAGAAATGCTAATATCCACTCCGTGATATATGTGAACGCTGGTCTAGTTTCTATACGACACAAACATGCTAATATCCACTCCGTGATATATGTGAACGCTGGTCTAGTTTCTATACCACAAACACATGCTAATACCCACTCCATGATATATGTGACCACTGGTCTAGTTTCTATACCACACAAACATGCTAATACCCACTCTGTGATATATGTGACCGCTGGTCTAGTTTCTATGCAAACATGCTAATACCCACTCCATTATATATGTGACCACTGGTCTAGTTTCTATACAAACATGCTAATACCCACTCCGTGATATTTGTGACCACTGGTCTAGTTTCTATACCATACAAACATGCTAATATCCACTCCGTGATATATGTGAACGCTGGTCTAGTTTCTATACCACACAAACATGCTAATACTAACTCCATTATATATGTGACCACTGCTCTAGTTTCTATACAGACATGCTAATACCCACTCCGTGATATATGTGAACGCTGGTCTAGTGTCTATACTACACAAACATGCTAATACCCACTCCATTATATATGTGACCACTGGTCTAGTTTCTATACAGACATGCTAATACCCACCCCATGATATATGTGACCATTGTTCTAGTTTCTATACCACACAAACATGCTAATAACCACTCCATGATATATATGACCACTGGTCTAGTTTCTATACCATACAAACATGCTAATATCCACTCCGTGATATATGTGACCACTGGTCTAGTGTCTATATCATGCAAACATGCTAATATCCACTCCGTGATATATGTGACCACTGGTCTGGTTTCTATACCACACAGACATGCTAATATCCACTCCGTGATATATGTGACCGCTGGTCTAGTTTCTATACAAACATGCTAATATCCACTCCGTGATATATGTGACCGCTGGTCTAGTTTCTATACTACACAAACATGCTAATATCCACTCCGTGATATATGTGACCGCTGGTCTAGTTTCTATACAGACATGCTAATACCCACTCCATGATATATGTGACCACTGGTCTAGTTTCTATACAGACATGCTAATACCCACTCCATGATATATGTGACCGCTGGTCTAGTTTCTATACAGACATGCTAATACCCACTCCATGATATATGTGACCATTGGTCTAGTTTCTATGCCACACAAACATGCTAATAACCACTCCGTGATATATGTGAACGCTGGTCTAGTTTCTATACAAACATGCTAATATCCACTCCGTGATATATGTGACCGCTGGTCTAGTTTCTATACAGACATGCTAATATCCACTCCATGATATATGTGACCACTGGTCTAGTTTCTATACCACACAAACATGCTAATATCCACTCCGTGATATATGTGAACGCTGGTCTAGTTTCTATACCACACAAACATGCTAATATCCACTCCGTGATATATGTGACCACTGGTCTAGTTTCTATACCACACAAACATGCTAATATCCACTCCGTGATATATGTGACCACTGGTCTAGTTTCTATACAAACATGCTAATATCCACTCCATGATATATGTGACCGCTGGTCTAGTTTCTATACTACACAAACATGCTAATATCCACTCCGTGATATATGTGACCGCTGGTCTAGTTTCTATACCACACAAACATGCTAATATCCACTCCGTGATATATGTGACCGCTGGTCTAGTTTCTATACCACACAAACATGCTAATATCCACTCCGTGATATATGTGACCACTGGTCTAGTTTCTATACCACACAACATGCTAATATCCACTCCGTGATATATGTGACCGCTGGTCTAGTTTCTATACCACACAAACATGCTAATACCCACTCCATGATATATGTGACCATCGTCTAGTTTCTATACAAACATGCTAATACTCACTCCATGATATATGTGACCGCTGGTCTAGTTTCTATACGACATGCTAATACCCACTCCATGATATATGTGACCGCTGGTCTAGTTTCTATACCACACAAACATGCTAATATCCACTCCGTGATATATGTGATCACTGGTCTAGTTTCTATACAATACAAACATGCTAATATCCACTCAGTGATATATGTGACCGCTGGTCTAGATTCTATACCACACAAACATGCTAATATCCACTCCGTGATATATGTGACCGCTGGTCTAGTTTTAATACCACACAAACATGCTAATATCCACTCCATTATATATGTGACCACTGGTCTAGTTTCTGTTACACACAAACATGCTAATATCCACTCCATTATATATGTGACCACTGGTCTAGTTTCTTTACCACACAAACATGCTAATATCCACTCCATTATATATTTGACCACTGGTCTAGTTTCTATACCACACAAACATGCTAATATCCACTCCATTATATATGTGACAACTGGTCTAGTTTCTATACTACACAAACATGCTAATACCCACTCCCTGATATATGTGACCGCTGGTCTAGTTTCTATACAGACATACTAATACCCACTCCATGATATATGTGACCGCTGGTCTAGTTTCTATACAGACATGCTAATACCCACTCCATGATATTTGTGACCACTGGTCTAGTTTCTATGCAAACATGCTAATACCCACTCCATGATATATGTGACCACTGGTCTAGTTTCTATACAAACATGCTAATACCCACTCCATGATATATGTGACCACTGGTCTAGTGTCTATACAAACATGCTAATACCCACTCCATTATATATGTGACCGCTGGTCTAGTTTCTATACAGACATGCTAATAACCACTCCATGACATATGTGACCACTGGTCTAGTTTCTATACCATACAAACATGCTAATATCCACTCCGTGATATATGTGACCACTGGTCTAGTTTCTATACAACACAAACATGCTAATATCCACTCCGTGATATATGTGACCGCTGGTCTAGTTTCTATACCACACAAACATGCTAATATCCACTCCGTGATATATGTGACCACTGGTCTAGTTTCTATACCAAACAAACATGCTAATATCCACTCCGTGATATATGTGACCACTGGTCTAGTTTCTATACCACACAAACATGCTAATATCCACTCCGTGATATATGTGACCACTGATCTAGTTTCTATACAAACATGCTAATATCCACTCCATTATATATGTGACCACTATTCTAGTTTCTATACCACACAAACATGCTAATACCCACTCCGTGATATTTGTGACCGCTGGTCTAGTTTCTATACAAACATGCTAATATCCACTCCGTGATATATGTGACCGCTGGTCTAGTTTCTATACCACACAAACATGCTAATATCCACTCCGTGATATATGTGACCGCTGGTCTAGTTTCTATACAGATATGCTAATACACACTCCATGATATATGTGACCGCTGGTCTAGTTTCTATACAGACATGCTAATACCCACTCCATGATATATGTGACCACTGGTCTAGTTTCTATACAAACATGCTAATACCCACTCCATGATATATGTGACCACTGGTCTAGTTTCTATACAGACATGCTAATACCCACTCCATGATATATGTGACCGCTGGTCTAGTTTCTATGCAGACATGCGAATACCCACTCCATGATATATGTGACCATTGGTCTAGTTTCTATGCCACACAAACATGCTAATAACCACTCCGTGATATATGTGAACGCTGGTCTAGTTTCTATACCACACAAACATGCTAATATCCACTCCGTGATATATGTGACCGCTGGTCTAGTTTCTATACAGACATGCTAATATCCACTCCATGATATATGTGACCGCTGGTCTAGTTTCTATACCACACAAACATGCTAATATCCACTCCGTGATATATGTGAACGCTGGTCTAGTTTCTATACCACACAAACATGCTAATATCCACTCCGTGATATATGTGACCACTGGTCTAGTTTCTATACCATACAAACATGCTAATATCCACTCCGTGATATATGTGACCACTGGTCTAGTTTCTATACTATACAAACATGCTAATATCCACTCCGTGATATATGTGACCGCTGGTCTAGTTTCTATACTACACAAACATGCTAATATCCACTCCGTGATATATGTGACCGCTATTCTAGTTTCTATACCACACACACATGCTAATATCCACTCCGTGATATATGTGACCGCTGGTATAGTTTCTATACCACACAAACATGCTAATATCCACTCCGTGATATATGTGACCACTGGTCTAGTTTCTATACCACACACACATGCTAATATCCACTCCGTGATATATGTGACCGCTGGTCTAGTTTCTATACCACACAAACATGCTAATACCCACTCCATGATATATGTGACCACTGGTCTAGTTTCTATACAAACATGCTAATACTCACTCCATGATATATGTGACCGCTGGTCTATTTTCTATACAGACATGCTAATACCCACTCCATGATATATGTGACCGCTGGTCTAGTTTCTATACCACACAAACATGCTAATATCCACTCCGTGATATATGTGATCACTGGTCTAGTTTCTATACAATACAAACATGCTAATATCCACTCAGTGATATATGTGACCGCTGGTCTAGATTCTATACCACACAAACCTGCTAATATCCACTCCGTGATATATGTGACGGCTGGTCTAGTTTTAATACCACACAAACATGCTAATATCCACTCCGTGATATATGTGACCACTGGTCTAGTTTCTATACCATACAAACATGCTAATATCCACTCCGTGATATATGTGACCGCTGGTCTAGTTTCTATACCACACAAACATGCTAATATCCACTCTGTGATATATGTGACCACTGGTCTAGTTTCTATACCATACAAACATGCTAATATCCACTCCGTGATATATGTGACCGCTGGTCTAGTTTCTATACTATACAAACATGCTAATATCCACTTCGTGATATATGTGACCACTGGTCTAGTTTCTATACTATACAAACATGCTAATATCCACTCCATGATATATGTGAACGCTGGTCTAGTTTCTATACCATACAGACATGCTAATACCCATTCCACATTTTATTGCATGTTTGGCCTATTTGGAATTTTGATTATCTGTGACAATCTGCAGGCCTTCAATGCATCTTGTTTCTTTCAGGCTCGTGTATGCTATTGCTCAGTAATCTATTAATAGCATCCGTTGGCCAATCAATAGTTGTCTTCAAATTAGATTTGCTCGGAAACCACATGGACAATTGTATGTGTTTAATTGATACAGTGATGGGATACGATTTGAAAAGTTTCGTATTATCGTTTACTGGGTATATAGATTTGTACTATTGCTCTACCGGGTGCCCGTCCGTGCCTGAAATACAGCTCGGAGGGGCACCCGGGGGTCTCACTCCACCAATAACAGCTGGAGATTCGCCGAATGATTTTCAGCTGTTGACATTAAACTAAAAACAAATAAAAACAAAGTATTATTGTCTGTAGCTACTGGTTGAACAGAACAGTGTACAACTTTTTAAATTTATTATATGAGGTAAAGTTCTTGGGGCTCTCAAGAAAAGTATGAATTGGAACACATTGGACACATTACCAGTAGAACGAACCAGAACACATTGGACGCATTACCAGTAGAACGAACCAGAACACATTGGACGCATTACCAGTAGAACGAACCAGAACACATTGGACACATTACCAGTAGAACGAACCAGAACACATTGGACGCATTACCAGTAGAACGAACCAGAACACATTGGACGCATTACCAGTAGAACGAACCAGAACACATTGGACGCATTACCAGTAGAACGAACCAGAACACATTGGACACATTACCAGTAGAACGAACCAGAACACATTGGACGCATTACCAGTAGAACGAACCAGAACACATTGGACGCATTACCAGTAGAACGAACCAGAACACATTGGACACATTACCAGTAGAACGAACCAGAACACATTGGACGCATTACCAGTAGAACGAACCAGAACACATTGGACGCATTACCAGTAGAACGAACCAGAACACATTGGACACATTACCAGTAGAACGAACCAGAACACATTGGACGCATTACCAGTAGAACGAACCAGAACACATTGGACGCATTACCAGTAGAACGAACCAGAACACATTGGACGCATTACCAGTAGAACGAACCAGAACACATTGGACACATTACCAGTAGAACGAACCAGAACACATTGGACGCATTACCAGTAGAACGAACCAGAACACATTGGACACATTACCAGTAGAACGAACCAGAACACATTGGACGCATTACCAGTAGAACGAACCAGAACACATTGGACACATTACCAGTAGAACGAACCAGAACACATTGGACGCATTACCAGTAGAACGAACCAGAACACATTGGACGCATTACCAGTAGAACGAACCAGAACACATTGGACGCATTACCAGTAGAACGAACCAGAACACATTGGACACATTACCAGTAGAACGAACCAGAACACATTGGACACATTACCAGTAGAACGAACCAGAACACATTGGACACATTACCAGTAGAACGAACCAGAACACATTGGACGCATTACCAGTAGAACGAACCAGAACACATTGGACGCATTACCAGTAGAACGAACCAGAACACATTGGACGCATTACCAGTAGAACGAACCAGAACACATTGGACACATTACCAGTAGAACGAACCAGAACACATTGGACGCATTACCAGTAGAACGAACCAGAACACATTGGACACATTACCAGTAGAACGAACCAGAACACATTGGACGCATTACCAGTAGAACGAACCAGAACACATTGGACGCATTACCAGTAGAACGAACCAGAACACATTGGACACATTACCAGTAGAACGAACCAGAACACATTGGACGCATTACCAGTAGAACGAACCAGAACACATTGGACGCATTACCAGTAGAACGAACCAGAACACATTGGACACATTACCAGTAGAACGAACCAGAACACATTGGACACATTACCAGTAGAACGAACCAGAACACATTGGACACATTACCAGTAGAACGAACCAGAACACATTGGACAGACGCATTACCAGTAGAACGAACCAGAACACATTGGACGCATTACCAGTAGAACGAACCAGAACACATTGGACGCATTACCAGTAGAACGAACCAGAACACATTGGACGCATTACCAGTAGAACGAACCAGAACACATTGGACACATTACCAGTAGAACGAACCAGAACACATTGGACGCATTACCAGTAGAACGAACCAGAACACATTGGACGCATTACCAGTAGAACGAACCAGAACACATTGGACAGACGCATTACCAGTAGAACGAACCAGAACACATTGGACGCATTACCAGTAGAACGAACCAGAACACATTGGACGCATTACCAGTAGAACGAACCAGAACACATTGGACGCATTACCAGTAGAACGAACCAGAACACATTGGACACATTACCAGTAGAACGAACCAGAACACATTGGACACATTACCAGTAGAACGAACCAGAACACATTGGACACATTACCAGTAGAACGAACCAGAACACATTGGACGCATTACCAGTAGAACGAACCAGAACACATTGGACACATTACCAGTAGAACGAACCAGAACACATTGGACGCATTACCAGTAGAACGAACCAGAACACATTGGACGCATTACCAGTAGAACGAACCAGAACACATTGGACACATTACCAGTAGAACGAACCAGAACACATTGGACGCATTACCAGTAGAACGAACCAGAACACATTGGACACATTACCAGTAGAACGAACCAGAACACATTGGACGCATTACCAGTAGAACGAACCAGAACACATTGGACACATTACCAGTAGAACGAACCAGAACACATTGGACGCATTACCAGTAGAACGAACCAGAACACATTGGACGCATTACCAGTAGAACGAACCAGAACACATTGGACACATTACCAGTAGAACGAACCAGAACACATTGGACACATTACCAGTAGAACGAACCAGAACACATTGGACGCATTACCAGTAGAACGAACCAGAACACATTGGACGCATTACCAGTAGAACGAACCAGAACACATTGGACGCATTACCAGTAGAACGAACCAGAACACATTGGAACATTACCAGTAGAACGAACCAGAACACATTGGACACATTACCAGTAGAACGAACCAGAACACATTGGACGCATTACCAGTAGAACGAACCAGAACACATTGGACGCATTACCAGTAGAACGAACCAGAACACATTGGACACATTACCAGTAGAACGAACCAGAACACATTGGACGCATTACCAGTAGAACGAACCAGAACACATTGGACACATTACCAGTAGAACGAACCAGAACACATTGGACACATTACCAGTAGAACGAACCAGAACACATTGGACGCATTACCAGTAGAACGAACCAGAACACATTGGACGCATTACCAGTAGAACGAACCAGAACACATTGGACACATTACCAGTAGAACGAACCAGAACACATTGGACGCATTACCAGTAGAACGAACCAGAACACATTGGACACATTACCAGTAGAACGAACCAGAACACATTGGACACATTACCAGTAGAACGAACCAGAACACATTGGACACATTACCAGTAGAACGAACCAGAACACATTGGAGACGCATTACCAGTAGAACGAACCAGAACACATTGGACGCATTACCAGTAGAACGAACCAGAACACATTGGACGCATTACCAGTAGAACGAACCAGAACACATTGGACGCATTACCAGTAGAACGAACCAGAACACATTGGACACATTACCAGTAGAACGAACCAGAACACATTGGACACATTACCAGTAGAACGAACCAGAACACATTGGACACATTACCAGTAGAACGAACCAGAACACATTGGAGACGCATTACCAGTAGAACGAACCAGAACACATTGGACGCATTACCAGTAGAACGAACCAGAACACATTGGACGCATTACCAGTAGAACGAACCAGAACACATTGGACGCATTACCAGTAGAACGAACCAGAACACATTGGAGACGCATTACCAGTAGAACGAACCAGAACACATTGGACGCATTACCAGTAGAACGAACCAGAACACATTGGACGCATTACCAGTAGAACGAACCAGAACACATTGGACGCATTACCAGTAGAACGAACCAGAACACATTGGACACATTACCAGTAGAACGAACCAGAACACATTGGACGCATTACCAGTAGAACGAACCAGAACACATTGGACACATTACCAGTAGAACGAACCAGAACACATTGGACGCATTACCAGTAGAACGAACCAGAACACATTGGACACATTACCAGTAGAACGAACCAGAACACATTGGACGCATTACCAGTAGAACGAACCAGAACACATTGGACACATTACCAGTAGAACGAACCAGAACACATTGGACGCATTACCAGTAGAACGAACCAGAACACATTGGACACATTACCAGTAGAACGAACCAGAACACATTGGACACATTACCAGAGAACGAACCAGAACACATTGGACGCATTACCAGTAGAACGAACCAGAACACATTGGACGCATTACCAGTAGAACGAACCAGAACACATTGGACGCATTACCAGTAGAACGAACCAGAACACATTGGACACATTACCAGTAGAACGAACCAGAACACATTGGACACATTACCAGTAGAACGAACCAGAACACATTGGACACATTACCAGTAGAACGAACCAGAACACATTGGACGCATTACCAGTAGAACGAACCAGAACACATTGGACGCATTACCAGTAGAACGAACCAGAACACATTGGACGCATTACCAGTAGAACGAACCAGAACACATTGGACGCATTACCAGTAGAACGAACCAGAACACATTGGACGCATTACCAGTAGAACGAACCAGAACACATTGGACACATTACCAGTAGAACGAACCAGAACACATTGGACGCATTACCAGTAGAACGAACCAGAACACATTGGACAGACGCATTACCAGTAGAACGAACCAGAACACATTGGACACATTACCAGTAGAACGAACCAGAACACATTGGACGCATTACCAGTAGAACGAACCAGAACACATTGGACAACGCATTACCAGTAGAACGAACCAGAACACATTGGACGCATTACCAGTAGAACGAACCAGAACACATTGGACCATTAAGAAACGAACCAGAACACATTGGACACATTACCAGTAGAACGAACCAGAACACATTGGACGCATTACCAGTAGAACGAACCAGAACACATTGGACACATTACCAGTAGAACGAACCAGAACACATTGGACACATTACCAGTAGAACGAACCAGAACACATTGGACACATTACCAGTAGAACGAACCAGAACACATTGGAGACGCATTACCAGTAGAACGAACCAGAACACATTGGACGCATTACCAGTAGAACGAACCAGAACACATTGGACGCATTACCAGTAGAACGAACCAGAACACATTGGACACATTACCAGTAGAACGAACCAGAACACATTGGACGCATTACCAGTAGAACGAACCAGAACACATTGGACGCATTACCAGTAGAACGAACCAGAACACATTGGACAGACGCATTACCAGTAGAACGAACCAGAACACATTGGACGCATTACCAGTAGAACGAACCAGAACACATTGGACGCATTACCAGTAGAACGAACCAGAACACATTGGACACATTACCAGTAGAACGAACCAGAACACATTGGACACATTACCAGTAGAACGAACCAGAACACATTGGACGCATTACCAGTAGAACGAACCAGAACACATTGGACACATTACCAGTAGAACGAACCAGAACACATTGGACGCATTACCAGTAGAACGAACCAGAACACATTGGAGACGCATTACCAGTAGAACGAACCAGAACACATTGGACGCATTACCAGTAGAACGAACCAGAACACATTGGACGCATTACCAGTAGAACGAACCAGAACACATTGGACACATTACCAGTAGAACGAACCAGAACACATTGGACGCATTACCAGTAGAACGAACCAGAACACATTGGACACATTACCAGTAGAACGAACCAGAACACATTGGACGCATTACCAGTAGAACGAACCAGAACACATTGGACACATTACCAGTAGAACGAACCAGAACACATTGGACACATTACCAGTAGAACGAACCAGAACACATTGGACGCATTACCAGTAGAACGAACCAGAACACATTGGACACATTACCAGTAGAACGAACCAGAACACATGGACCATTACAGTAAAAACAAAACATGCATTACCATAGAACGAACACATTACCATAGAACGAACCAACCAGAACACATTGGACGCATTACCAGTAGAACGAACCAGAACACATTGGACACATTACCAGTAGAACGAACCAGAACACATTGGACGCATTACCAGTAGAACGAACCAGAACACATTGGACGCATTACCAGTAGAACGAACCAGAACACATTGGACACATTACCAGTAGAACGAACCAGAACACATTGGACGCATTACCAGTAGAACGAACCAGAACACATTGGACGCATTACCAGTAGAACGAACCAGAACACATTGGACACATTACCAGTAGAACGAACCAGAACACATTGGACGCATTACCAGTAGAACGAACCAGAACACATTGGACGCATTACCAGTAGAACGAACCAGAACACATTGGACACATTACCAGTAGAACGAACCAGAACACATTGGACGCATTACCAGTAGAACGAACCAGAACACATTGGACGCATTACCAGTAGAACGAACCAGAACACATTGGACACATTACCAGTAGAACGAACCAGAACACATTGGACGCATTACCAGTAGAACGAACCAGAACACATTGGACACATTACCAGTAGAACGAACCAGAACACATTGGACGCATTACCAGTAGAACGAACCAGAACACATTGGACACATTACCAGTAGAACGAACCAGAACACATTGGACGCATTACCAGTAGAACGAACCAGAACACATTGGACACATTACCAGTAGAACGAACCAGAACACATTGGACGCATTACCAGTAGAACGAACCAGAACACATTGGACCATTACCAGTAGAACGAACCAGAACACATTGGACATTACCAGTAGAACGAACCAGAACACATTGGACACATTACCAGTAGAACGAACCAGAACACATTGGACGCATTACCAGTAGAACGAACCAGAACACATTGGACACATTACCAGTAGAACGAACCAGAACACATTGGACGCATTACCAGTAGAACGAACCAGAACACATTGGACGCATTACCAGTAGAACGAACCAGAACACATTGGACACATTACCAGTAGAACGAACCAGAACACATTGGACGCATTACCAGTAGAACGAACCAGAACACATTGGACGCATTACCAGTAGAACGAACCAGAACACATTGGACACATTACCAGTAGAACGAACCAGAACACATTGGACACATTACCAGTAGAACGAACCAGAACACATTGGACGCATTACCAGTAGAACGAACCAGAACACATTGGACACATTACCAGTAGAACGAACCAGAACACATTGGACGCATTACCAGTAGAACGAACCAGAACACATTGGACGCATTACCAGTAGAACGAACCAGAACACATTGGACACATTACCAGTAGAACGAACCAGAACACATTGGACGCATTACCAGTAGAACGAACCAGAACACATTGGACGCATTACCAGTAGAACGAACCAGAACACATTGGACACATTACCAGTAGAACGAACCAGAACACATTGGGGACCATTACCAGTAGAACGAACCAGAACACATTGGACGCATTACCAGTAGAACGAACCAGAACACATTGGACGCATTACCAGTAGAACGAACCAGAACACATTGGACCAACCAAAAAGAAACATTGGACACATTACCAGTAGAACGAACCAGAACACATTGGACGCATTACCAGTAGAACGAACCAGAACACATTGGACATTACCAGTAGAACGAACCAGAACACATTGGACGCATTACCAGTAGAACGAACCAGAACACATTGGACGCCATTACCAGTAGAACGAACCAGAACACATTGGACGCATTACCAGTAGAACGAACCAGAACACATTGGACACATTACCAGTAGAACGAACCAGAACACATTGGACGCATTACCAGTAGAACGAACCAGAACACATTGGACACATTACCAGTAGAACGAACCAGAAACTACACATTAGACGCATTACCAGTAGAACGAACCAGAACACATTGGACGCATTACCAGTAGAACGAACCAGAACACATTGGACACATTACCAGTAGAACGAACCAGAACACATTGGACGCATTACCAGTAGAACGAACCAGAACACATTGGACACATTACCAGTAGAACGAACCAGAACACATTGGACGCATTACCAGTAGAACGAACCAGAACACATTGGACACATTACCAGTAGAACGAACCAGAAACATGGACACATTAGACGCATTACCAGTAGAACGAACCAGAACACATTGGACGCATTACCAGTAGAACGAACCAGAACACATTGGACACATTACCAGTAGAACGAACCAGAACACATTGGACACATTACCAGTAGAACGAACCAGAACACATTGGACGCATTACCAGTAGAACGAACCAGAACACATTGGACACATTACCAGTAGAACGAACCAGAACACATTGGACGCATTACCAGTAGAACGAACCAGAACACATTGGACGCATTACCAGTAGAACGAACCAGAACACATTGGACGCATTACCAGTAGAACGAACCAGAACACATTGGACGCATTACCAGTAGA
>CM026399.1:38533907-38585597 GCA_014843695.1 Archivesica marissinica
ATAGAATCTAGACCAGTGGTCACATATGTCATGGAGTGGGTATTAGCATGTTTGTATAGAAACTAGACCAGTGGTCACATATATCATGGAGTGGGTATTAGCATGTTTGTATAGAAACTAGACCAGTGGTCACATATATCATGGAGTTGATATTAGCATGTTTGTATAGAAACTAGACCAGCGGTCACATATATCATGGAGTGGGTATTAGCATGTTTGTATAGAAACTAGACCAGCTGTCACATATATCACGGAGTGGGTATTAGCATGTTTGTGTGGTATAGAAACTAGACCAGTGGTCACATATATAATGGAGTGGATATTAGCATGTTTGTATAGAAACTAGACCAGTGGTCACATATATCACGGAGTGGATATTAGCATGTTTGTGTGGTATAGAAACTAGACCAGTGGTCACATATATCACGGAGTGGATATTAGCATGTTTGTTTGGTATAGAAACTAGACCAGTGGTCACATATATCACGGAGTGGATATTAGCATGTTTGTGTGGTATAGAAACTAGACCAGCGGTCACATATATCACGGAGTGGATATTAGCATGTTTGTGTTGTATAGAAACTAGACCAGTGGTCACATATATCACGGAGTGGATATTAGCATGTTTGTATGGTATAGAAACTAGACCAGTGGTCACATATGTCATGGAGTGGTTATTAGCATGTCTGTATAGAAACTAGACCAGCGGTCACATATATAATGGAGTGGGTATTAGCATGTTTGTATAGAAACTAGACCAGTGGTCACATATATCATGGAGTGGGTATTAGCATGTTTGTATAGAAACTAGACCAGTGGTCACATATATCATGGAGTGGGTATTAGCATGTTTGCATAGAAACTAGACCAGTGGTCACAAATATCATGGAGTGGGTATTAGCATGTCTGTATAGAAACTAGACCAGCGGTCACATATATCATGGAGTGGGTATTAGTATGTCTGTATAGAAACTAGACCAGCGGTCACATATATCAGGGAGTGGGTATTAGCATGTTTGTGTGGTATAGAAACTAGACCAGTTGTCACATATATAATGGAGTGGATATTAGCATGTTTGTGTGGTATAGAAACTAGACCAGTGGTCAAATATATAATGGAGTGGATATTAGCATGTTTGTGTGGTAAAGAAACTAGACCAGTGGTCACATATATAATGGAGTGGATATTAGCATGTTTGTGTGTAACAGAAACCAGACCAGTGGTCACATATATAATGGAGTGGATATTAGCATGTTTGTGTGGTATTAAAACTAGACCAGCGGTCACATATATCACGGAGTGGATATTAGCATGTTTGTGTGGTATAGAATCTAGACCAGCGGTCACATATATCACTGAGTGGATATTAGCATGTTTGTATTGTATAGAAACTAGACCAGTGATCACATATATCACGGAGTGGATATTAGCATGTTTGTGTGGTATAGAAACTAGACCAGCGGTCACATATATCATGGAGTGGGTATTAGCATGTCTGTATAGAAACTAGACCAGCGGTCACATATATCATGGAGTGAGTATTAGCATGTTTGTATAGAAACTAGACCAGTGGTCACATATATCATGGAGTGGGTATTAGCATGTTTGTGTGGTATAGAAACTAGACCAGCGGTCACATATATCACGGAGTGGATATTAGCATGTGTGTGTGGTATAGAAACTAGACCAGTGGTCACATATATCACGGAGTGGATATTAGCATGTTTGTGTGGTATAGAAACTAGACCAGCGGTCACATATATCACGGAGTGGATATTAGCATGTTTGTGTGGTATAGAAACTAGACCAGTGGTCACATATATCATGGAGTGGATATTAGCATGTTTGTGTGTATAGAAACTAGACCAGCGGTCACATATATCATGGAGTGGATATTAGCATGTTTGTGTGGTATAGAAACTAGACCAGTGGTCACATATATCACGGAGTGGATATTAGCATGTTTGTGTGGTATAGAAACTAGACCAGTGGTCACATATATCACGGAGTGGATATTAGCATGTTTGTGTGGTATAGAAACTAGACCAGTGTTCACATATATCACGGAGTGGATATTAGCATGTTTGTGTGGTATAGAAACTAGACCAGCGGTCACATATATCATGGAGTGGGTATTAGCATGTCTGTATAGAAACTAGACCAGCGGTCACATATATCACGGAGTGGATATTAGCATGTTTGTGTGGTATAGAAACTAGACCAGCGGTCACATATATCACGGAGTGGATATTAGCATGTTTGTGTGGCATAGAAACTAGACCAATGGTCACATATGTCATGGAGTGGGTATTAGCATGTCTGTATAGAAACTAGACCAGCGGTCACATATATCATGGAGTGGGTATTAGCATGTTTGTATAGAAACTAGACCAGTGGTCACATATATCATGGAGTGGGTATTAGCATGTTTGCATAGAAACTAGACCAGTGGTCACAAATATCATGGAGTGGGTATTATCATGTCTGTATAGAAACTAGACCAGCGGTCACATATATCATGGAGTGGGTATTAACATGTCTTTATAGAAACTAGACCAGCGGTCACATATATCATGGAGTGGGTATTAGCATGTTTGTATAGAAACTAGACCAGCGGTCACAAATATCACGGAGTGGGTATTAGCATGTTTGTGTGGTATAGAAACTAGACCAGTGGTCACATATATAATGGAGTGGATATTAGCATGTTTGTTTCGTATAGAAACTAGACCAGTGGTCACATATATCACGGAGTGGATATTAGCATGTTTGTGTGGTATAGAAACTAGACCAGCGGTCACATATATCACGGAGTGGATATTAGCATGTTTGTATAGAAACTAGACCAGTGGTCACATATTATATCACGGAGTGGGTATTAGCATGTTTGTATAGAAACTAGACCAGTGGTCACATATATCATGGAGTGGGTATTAGCATGTCTGTATAGAAACTAGACCAGCGGTCACATATATCACGGAGTGGGTATTAGCATGTGTGTGTGGTATAGAAACTAGACCAGTTGTCACATATATAATGGAGTGGATATTAGCATGTTTGTGTGGTATAGAAACTAGACCAGTGGTCAAATATATAATGGAGTGGATATTAGCATGTTTGTGCGGTATAGAAACTAGACCAGTGGTCACATATATAATGGAGTGGATATTAGCATGTTTGTGTGTAATAGAAACTAGACCAGTGGTCACATATATAATGGAGTGGATATTAGCATGTTTGTGTAGTATAGAATCTAGACCAGTGGTCACATATATCACGGAGTGGATATTAGCATGTTTGTATAGAAACTAGACCAGCGTTCACATATATCACGGAGTGGGTATTAGCATGTCTGTATAGAAACTATACCAGCGGTCACACATATCACGGAGTGGGTATTAGCATGTTTGTGTGGTATAGAAACTAGACCAGCGTTCACATATATCACGGAGTGGATATTAGCATGTTTGTGTGGTATAGAAACTAGACCAGCGTTCACATATATCACTGAGTGGATATTAGCATGTCTGTGTGGTATAGAAACTAGACCAGTGGTCACATATATCACGGAGTGGATATTAACATGTTTGTATGGTATAGAAACTAGACCAGTGGTCACATATATCACGGAGTGGATATTAGCATGTTTGTATGGTATAGAAACTAGACCAGTGGTCATATATATCATGGAGTGGTTATTAGCATGTTTGTGTGGTATAGAAACTAGACCAATGGTCACATATATCATGGGGTGGATATTAGCATGTCTGTATAGAAACTAGACCAGTGGTCACATATATCATGGAGTGGTTATTAGCATGTGTGTGTGGTATAGAAACTAGACCAGTGGTCACATATATCATGGAGTGGATATTAGCATGTTTGTTGGTATAGAAACTAGACCAGTGGTCACATATATCACGGAGTGGGTATTAGCATGTTTGTATAGAAACTAGACCAGTGGTCACATATATAATGGAGTGGGTATTAGCATGTTTGTATAGAAACTAGACCAGCGGTCACATATATCAGGAGTGGGTATTAGCATGTCTGTATAGAAACTAGACCAGCGGTCACATATATCACGGAGTGGATATTAGCATGTTTGTGTGGTATAGAAACTAGACCAGCGGTCACATATATCACGGAGTGGATATTAGCATGTTTGTGTGGTATAGAAACTAGACCAGCGTTCACATATATCACGGAGTG
The DNA here is from genome assembly GCA_014843695.1 of Archivesica marissinica. Lineage (NCBI taxonomy): Eukaryota > Metazoa > Mollusca > Bivalvia > Venerida > Vesicomyidae > Archivesica > Archivesica marissinica. The sequence goes on from CM026399.1 coordinate 38,538,121, forward strand.
GATATTAGCATGTTTGTATGGTATAGAAACTAGACCAGTGGTCACATATATCATGGAGTGGGTATTAGCATGTCTGTATAGAAACTAGACCAGTGGTCACATATATCATGGAGTGGATATTAGCATGTTTGTATAGAAACTAGACCATGGTCACATATATCATGGAGTGGTTATTAGCATGTTTGCATAGAAACTAGACCAGTGGTCACATATATCATGGAGTGGGTATTAGCATGTCTGTATAGAAACTAGACCAGCGGTCACATATATCATGGAGTGGTTATTAGCATGTCTGTATAGAAACTAGACCAGTGGTCACATATATCATGGAGTGGGTATTAGCATGTCTGTATAGAAACTAGACCAGTGGTCACATATATCACGGAGTGGGTATTAGCATGTTTGTGTGGTATAGAAACTAGACCAGTGGTCACATATATCACGGAGTGGATATTAGCATGTTTGTGTGGTATAGAAACTAGACCAGTGGTCACATATATCACGGAGTGGATATTAGCATGTTTGTGTGGTATAGAAACTAGACCAGCGGTCACATATATCACGGAGTGGATATTAGCATGTTTGTGTGGTATAGAAACTAGACCAGCGGTCACATATATCACGGAGTGGATATTAGCATGTTTGTGTGGTATAGAAACTAGACCAGCGGTCACATATATCACGGATTGGATATTAGCATGTTTGTATAGAAACTAGACCAGTTGTTACATATATCATGGGGTGGTATTAGCATTGTATAGAAACTAGACCAGCGGTCACATATATCATGGTGCGATCATGTATTTTTGTAGTCAATGTGACATGTCATCATTGTGCATAGCAATTTTAGACTTAATTTGGTATCATTTTGAATAATACACCAACATTTCCCCCGTCTACAACATACATTAAAATTCGCCAGAGTGCACTGTTACGCCGCATAGAGCTCCTAACCCCTCGTTAAATAACCGCATAGAGCTCCTGTCCGATAGAGCTTCAATGCGTCAATATGCCCGATCGTCCCGCATTGAGCTCCTCTGTTGTCAACTACTAAAACATATTAAACTACTGACTATTTTTATACTCCCCAAAGGGAGAGCATATAGTTGCCACTTTGTATGTCCGTCCGTTTGTTCGTCCGTCCGTTCGTTCGTCCGGGTACTTCTTGCCCGGAGCCTAACTCGAAAAGCATAGAAGGAAATCAAATGAAACTTGAATCTGTGGTGGAGGTCCATGAGATGGAGAGCAGAGCGCAAGATCCATAACTCTCTGTGTTGTCATTGATGAATTATCTCCCTTTTCACTTTATTAAATGCTTGATGTAGCATAACTCGTAAAGTATTGAATGAAATCTAATGAAACTTGAAACGGTGATAGAGGGAAATGGGGCGGTGTATAGAGCTCGAGACCAATAAATCTCTGTGATGTACCTACTGAATTATCTCCCCTTTTCACTCTAGCATGTGCTTGTCCGGAGCATAACTCGAAAAGTATTGAAGGTAATAAAAAGAAACTTGAAGCAGTGATAGAGGGCAATGAGGCGGAGTGCAGAGCGCAAGAACCATAACTATATGTGTTGTACTTACTGAATTATGTCCCATTATTAAAGGCTTGTTATGGCCCTACTGGTCATGCCACAACGCATAGAGCTCCTCGAGGAGCTCTATGGGTTAGGAGCTCTATGCGGCGTAACAGTGCACCTTAATTACGTTCTACGATTAAAATTTGTAGTCGGCCTATCAATTAAAATAGATCAGTTATGCCCTAGCCTGGGAACAGGCGTTGATATATTTTGCCTGGTCAGTATAGCTTAACACCGATGGCTAGCTACGCCCCTGTCTTAACAGAACTATATATCAAAGTGGAAATGTAAGGAGCATGGACAGGTAGGGTATGCTGCAAGGTGTTATAATTTAAGCACGTCTGTGAAGGCTTATGTGGCACGGAACGTGTGCACGGTTTAGCGATGTACAGGACAAACAATTAGCTCTCACATTAGCTTAGACAAGTAAAACAAAAGGTGGATGAATGTATATATGCTTATGCGGACATGTTGATATTGTTCATACATGCTGGATTTGATAAGTTTGAGACAAATGATGTACACAATGATGTACACTATCTAATGGTTGATATATTTGCAAATGATCTAAACAATAATCAGTTAAAATTATAATATTGTGTGTGTTTTACGTTTATTTATCGTCGCTATCGGTTGTCCATATGAGCGACGCCTCATGAAGAGATTAGTCATTATAGATTATTGCAGGATAGTGCAATGATACAGATATAGACTCATTCCAGGGTCTCCTCTTGTTCTTTTACGTGCACGGTGCATAGCATCGTCACGAGACCACGGTTTAAAGTTACATTTGAAAGTATATTATTTTTATTAGGGTCAAACGGGGGATCGAACCTACGATCCCTAGATTACCAGTCAAACGTGTTAACCACTGGACTACAGATCCGTCTGTATATCATATTGAGAAACGAACCCTAACGGTTAAATGCTGCAGTAGATATACTGTACAGTCAAACATGTCTTAAGCAGCCAGGCACGGGAATCACAGAAAGTGGCTGCTTAGCACAGAACTCGTAATAATAAATGTAATAATATAGTTCTTTTGAGAACTATACGCATTGAGTAGCTGAGTATTAAGTATTTTCTCTATACTAATCTCCTTTTCTTCTCGTGCTCCGATTTGATAGTTCATGTTCTTGAACTTTCTTCAAATATTCCGTTAAATATTAACCATTTTCTTTTTTACATCCACAACTATTGACTCACTAATACAATACGTTCTGAAATTCTTTAGCATTTACCTAGAATAGATTTCACATATTTTCTTTGTTATATATATATTATAATCCTGCCTATTGTATATCAATCAATTGATAGGGAGAAGAACTATATAAGTTTTCTTTCGTTCGAATCCCTTTCAGTCTACTGTTGTTAAATTATATGTAAAATGTTCATTTCTTGATTACATGTACAAATACTGAAATAAATAATGTTTAAGCTGAGTATTGAGTTTATGTTATACCTTGTAGATACTGTGTATGTTCAATGTTAGAGGCAGGTGTATTTTGTTTATAGTCTGACACCGTCCATATGTCGTATTGTGATCTTAACTTAACCAGCAGGCTTATGACAGTCCAAAGCTGAACACACGCACATGCCACAGTATAAATACAAGTCTGATCTTGTAGCTTTTGCATTTTACATTTCTACATATTGTTTGACACGCACATGTCACACGTTCAAGACATGGTGCTGGATTTGGGTCAAGGCTCACTAATGTTAGAACTAGGCAGCCATTTAACAGATCTTGCTTCCATCCCAAGGACTGTTCTGGCGATGGAATAATTTGTATTGTCCATGCCGTGACCCGGTTCTGAATATGTTTAATATGAAATGCAGTGCATCTTTGTTAGGTGGGAGGGAGAGGAGGGCCCTCGGGCCTTCTTTGTACGAACAAACAGTAGTTTTCTTGGCATAGCAGTCATACATCGTACAGGTGAATGCTTCTACTTCTGCACTCTACATTGTCTTCTTCTTTAACTCTTTCAGCGCCGAATAAATTCAGAGCATGTGCAAACAACATAGATCCAGATCAGCCGCGGCGTAACGCCGCGTCTGATCAGGATCTATGTTGTTTGCTATTCGGACAGGTGCTTCAGCTCCACTGTCTGAAGAGCAATCAGCATATAGCCTGATCAGACGGCATGTTCTATCCTGTCCGATCGGGTTCTCTACTTTTTTACAAAGTCGCTTTTATGCGACATTGGCGCTGAAAGAGTTAATCTTGTCTGAAGCGATGCAGATCAGATGAGTTGAGTACCTCGTAGAGACATCACATGCAGAGTTTTCACCAATACTCATAAAGCTGGACGTGAAGTATCACAACCTGTTAAAGCATGGACAGTTATGATAGTTTTCCTAACATATGGATCAATCACAATGCCAGGTACTGCAATGAACTTGTTTCCGTTCTGTAGCCAAACCTCTTCAGACTGTATGGTAATGAAGTGCAGCAAAAAGAACCATAACGTCTGTATCCGTACATTCTATTATAGGTTCTTTGGCAATCTTGCATACTTACATCCACTACATGTGATCACATTATCATATCTTGTTCGTACATGTTTACACACTACAGGAGAAAATAGTACTATTAGCCCAGACCGTGGATTCAATCATTCGGATTTAGCTATAATATGAACCTATGATTGAGCTCGCTTTGAGGCTTTGCCTCATTCATATTATATATTCATATAATTATTATGATTATATTAAATATTAGTGACATAACAATTACAAAAGTACCGTCACAGTATTGGTATGCGTCTTAGTGAGAAATAAAAAAAAAACCTCAGAGCATCAACCCATATTCGAGTGTTTCACACGGTAAGTCTGTTGCAAAATATAGTTTTATTGTGGAAAATTATTTTTGGGGAGCATATAACGGGACTGAATGTTATAACGGGGGCCTATTGGGATTTCAATAGCGGTGTCTGACCTACAGGGCGAGTTATCTACATTAACTGCTCTTCAATTGAAAACAAACATAATCTAATGAATGTATTCCCAGTGTACATGTATTACTAAAGTACGCATTGGATATTATTGTAGGTACATTGAGTTCGCGGTGCATGAGAGATTTAGGCCTCTGTAAGTTAAAATTAAGCCAACTAAAGGATTGACGTCAACTCAAGTACTGAGGTAGACATTATAGCAGGACTATGACTACATGTGTACATCCCTGCTAAAGAAGATAACTACATGTAAGTAGATATAATTATAATGATTGTTAGATGACATTGAAAATGTCTTTCTTGTAGAAGTAAAAAAATATTTGCAGAAATTTGTAGAAACGTTCTTATAATATACACCGGTGTCAATCGTGATATGTATCAACTGTGATAATTTAACTATCCACAGAAAATTATTTGTTAGTATAATTAATCTGGACTATTGATGTTTAAGCCCTTTTTTCGCACGTTTGACTGGTAATCCAGGGATCGCATGTTCGATCCCTCCCGCCTGATCCTAATAGAATTAACAGTCTTTCAGATGGAACTTTAAACCGAGGTCTCGTGTCGGTGCTTTACACCGTGCACGTAAAAGAATGGGTCTATGTCTGTATCATTGCACTATCCTCCAAAAATCTAACATGGCTAATCTCTTCATGAGGCGTCGCTCATACGGGTCAACCGGTAGCGACGATAAACGTAAAACATGAACAATGTATGCATACTATTCAGTAGACGTTTTAATTTATTAGCAGATATCACGACTACATTGGTCAAGTGCGATTAAGTTATAAAATCCTATTCCAAAATAAGAACGTAATTCGACAGAATTGCTTTTAAATCGAGTGGCGTTGTGTGCGGATTGTTTTGAAAAGATTCTTCACAAAGAGTGACCGTAGCAGAATAATAATTACCTCTGCGCGAAATCCGGAAGTGAAACATTTAAATCTGAACAACCAGAATTACTTCCGAAATTGTAATAGCAATTAATAGCTTTATCACATCCGGCTACGGGCGAGTATCATGTTCTTGTATTATCGAGAATTAATCCAATTTACTTCTCAATGTCAAATATAATTCAAGAAATTCCTGAACATTTTGTATCACCACTTCATATTTGGACACTAGTCAGATAATTAAATACATATCGATATAATTACGATACTTTATTTAAATTTCATTTCCAAAGTTACTTTATTAAAATTGTAAAATTAAATGTTCCAAAAAATCAACTAGTGAGATATGTGTTGGAGAAAGATCAAAATCCGGTCTTATCATTGCACGTCAATTGTTTGTTTGTGTAGTGTTTTGCACGTTCACCAATAATCCAAGTGTGTTCCAAACTTACAAATGTATTTATAGTTTGTACACATTATTTTCTCAAATGTCATTTGGTTTCACCGGGTGTCGTCGATTCCCCTCGGGTTCATTTGATCTCTGGGCTAAACCATCATGACGGCCATTGTGTCTACCACGTCCACGGCGAACATTTGGTCTACACTTTCCACGGTGATCAGCCGACCGACCACCAGGTCTGCCATTTTCTACCAGTATCGGTTCACTGCCATCATCATCTGATGATTCTGAAATGATACAAAATCAAAACCCTTGAGCAAAAAGAAATAAAATATGCATATACAGTCACCTCTGTTAAAGCAGCCAATCTGTATTAAGTAGCCAGTTTCCAGATTCCCAATATGTTTTTGTATTATACATTGCTTTGCCCTCTATTGAACAGCTACTTTCTACGAGTCCCTTGGATATCATCACTCTCGTTGGCGCTGATGAAAGTATATATACTAGTCATTCGTGTGGGAGGAAACCGGAGTACCCGGGATAACCCCACATCTCCGATCTGGCGACAACCGTACCATCTCACATACTTCCCGGTCCGAGGATCGAACCCGAGTTGCATTGGTGAGAAGCGAGCGCGCTAACCACTGCGCTAATCGGACAGCCAATGTGCGTTAATGTTTGTGATGTAATGGAGTTCTATATGTTATGGATATAGATCTTCTTCTGAAGAGCAAAATGAATGAAATAATAAAATTTATTTGTTTCTTCTAATATGTAGTATACTGTTACATATGAACATATGGTTTACTACACTTAAATATTACATAACTCATCATCATAATAATACATATACAATTACATGCATTGAAAACTATGAAAAGTCATAAATATATAAAGAGTGTTAGAACGATGATCGATATACATGCAGATTAAAATGTTTCCATTGTGAGAGCGTTATATATATTAGATAGGAATTATCTCGGCATCTCTATCATAAGATAACTGAATCATATAGGGTTTTCGGGTTTTATATATTTCGGGTTTTAAGCCTGCATCAGCACCATTTTTGGGCTATATCGCCCGGCGGGCAGTTTTACCTAACAACACCTTTCCTGGGCAGGCTCCAGCGGTGAACCAGTACTTGGGTGCACCAACCTCCGTAAGAAACTACCAACTTTTTCATATAAATGAGACACGGTCTGAGCGGGACTCGAACCCGTGACCAACAGTGATGATAGGTATCAATATCAAACAGCATTCTTACCAATAACATAATGTTATACGCCAATACGCATTCGAAATATCCAATGCGCACAATCCGCCAATAAAATACCAATGCGCAATTTAGTCATACCGGATTTCCCATAATTCAATGTTCCAAAAGTGAAAACATTTGGTAAGAATTATTTTGCGATGGAAATTTATGGTCTTTGCCCAATAATGTGAAACTATATCGACTAATATATATACAATATGACAATCCTACATGTTTTCTAAACCAAAATATTATATTTATTTGTATATTTCACAGGTAGACAATTTCATAGCGAATGCACAAGATCAACTGAAATGATGGTGTGACGTCATGATTGTAAATACAAATATTTTGTTATAAAAGAGCATTATTTTCCCTCGCACACCCACAAGTTAGCCATGGATAGTGAGAATGAGATGGTGTATGACGAGGAGGAAGATGAATCTGCAGAGGAAGACAGTGACGTTGATTTTGTCGATATTGCCATGGAGCCAGAGCCCTCGACTACCAGTGAGGCCAAGGAGCTCGAAGAGTATCATTATGAGGTTCTAACAGCTGACAGAATTGTCCATGTAATGGTCGAATGTATAAAAGAAGTTAATGCTGTTGTACAGGTAAGAAATGGAGGAAGTTATCATGGTTATACAGTACACTGTATATGAAACCCGCGACCTTCACATGCAGCCCGAATTTTTCCCCGTACGGTTGGTTAGTTTTGTCTGTCTTAAAATGCGACTAAAAATTTAGTGGAAAAAGATGGCCAAAGACAGATAGATTTGCATGTGGAAACTTCCCACCGACCGTGTGACAGGGGAATAAGAAATCGGCATGACAATTAGTGAAGACTAAAATAAGTTTCGCTAGGTACAACAAAACGGCTCATTTTCTGCAAATCACCACAACCAAATCTTAACACGGATGACATACCGATTCACCCAGATATGTGTCCGCCAAACCCCACAATGTTTAAAGCGACTTTATATCACAATAAGCAAATAAAATGCATGTTTTCAATTATAAATGCATTGGTAAATACTATAAATTCTGATTACATTCGAACACTAGCATTGAATCAATAAACAGTGTTTTTGTGGTCTACAAACTTTCAAAACGGTCATCCATGCTCCTGAAATGACGTTTGTTTGTCATTGGAGTCAATACTAAACGCGCGATACTTTCGTTTAGAGATAATATAACTAGAGTGGTGGAACCTATGCTCAGCGTATTCCTATGCTCGGCATATTTTTTCCATTTACATCCGTATTTTAAATAGTTTTAACCTATTTTCACTGACAGAGGTGAAGCATGGTTCAATAACATTCTGAAATTTCTGTTGTGCGTACCGGTAGCCTAATGCAACTGTCACCTGACTGGTTCAGTAGCCGAATATAAACAGACAACTTGTTGGGAACTTTTTTTCCACCAAAATGAACGGTTTATGAGCATTTCAGGTGGCTATCCGGATTGGATGTACACATAACCAGAAAAAGTTTCTTATGAGTTATAAGTTCTAGTTATTGATGTTACTAAGTAAAAATAATATATTCAACATTTACCTGTGCATAAATAAAAAAATTCATGTACGTCGTGCATAGGTGCCCTAAAGTATCTAGTTCCCTATGGAAACAGGTGCCGTGCGTTGCGATAGCTGTATTGAGGCGCATGGTCAAGTAATTTTAAGAAAGTTGTGTTCACGACTTAAGAAAATAATAATATATGGCAAGTGCATTTAACTTTTTTTATAGGCCATGATATGTAGGATTTACGCCGAGCATAGGTTCCACCACTCTAAGATTACAATTCTTAAAGTGTGAACCTGTTTTCACATGCTACATTTTGGTTTTGCCTTTATTGGCTACAATTATTATTTTGTGCAAAATTAATTACATAGGTATGTACATGACCCCCGCTTGTGTTCTTAAATAGAGTCTAGACTGCATTATTCATGTGTGTTTTATGTTTATTTATCGTCTCTACCAGTTGCCCATATGAGCGACTCCTCCTGAGACATTTTAGAGTTTGGAGGATAGTGCAATGATACAGACAGACCCATTCCAGAGTCTCCTCTGGTTCTTTTACGTGCACAGTGTAAAGCACCGACACAGGACCTCAGTTTAATGTCCCGTCTGAAAGACTGTTTTATTATGGTCAGATGGGGGATCATTATTCAACCAGTGGCACATGTAATTATAATGTGAACAAAGTGTCATCACCTGCCTTTGTTAATTGGAGCCAAATACTGTTCGCACATGTGGACCTGCTAGTGGCCATTCTTTTGTGTTTGCATCTTAATTAGTTTAAACTTATTTATTTTACAATGATTGCGCTGCAAGTTTTAACAACTTATATTAATCACTCTTTGGCGCGGATGAAAGCATATATGTGCTCATTCGTGTGGGAGGAAACTGGAGTACCCGGAGAAAATCCACCTGCCCGATCTGGCGACCACCGTACCATCTCACATGCTTCACGGTGCGAGGATCAAACCCGGTTTGCATTGGTGAGAAGCAAGCGCGCTAACCACGGCGCAAATCGGACAGCCTATTAATCTTAATTGATTGAAGTATTAAAGCAGCATTAATACATCGTAATAAAGAATGTTTTGGGTAAAATATAAATACTAATGTGTGTGTGTTTACAAAAATCAAAATAGTTGCTCAGAAACGTTAAAATTTCAATAAATTTAAACCGTCGTATACGCGAATTTGTTTATCAACACACGAAATGTAAACACGCACAGAGGATGTAGAAAACATATATATTTTGAACATGAAAGACTATTTATCTATCTTCCTCGGGGATGTAGAAATGTCCCAACATATCAAGTAATTTAATTAAAAACGACAACGTGGGACAAATGGGGAAGATGCATTCCGAATGTAAACAAGTGCGGACGATGCGTTCCAGTTGTAAACAAGTGCGTGACCGATCGACTCGGAAAGTCCTACTTTCGGTTTCAAGTTTGTTTTATCTATAAAAAAAACACTGTTTACCAAATGAACATAAGCATACAAAGTATAATGTTAGAATGTGTAGCAGCATTGCTACGTAAAAAATATCTTTTATTTCATACGATGTAATGCTGCTTTAAGGACACAGCATCAACAAAATAAAGATGCTGATTTTTATATTCAAATGCTATTTGTTGCCATCCTTAATTTAAATAGTCTATAAAAAAATTGGCAGTTTGTTATGGAGGTTGGTGTACCAAGTACTGGTTAACCACTGGAGCCTGTCCATGAACGGTGTTGTTAGGTATGTACAGTACAGATCCCGCGGATTTTGCTATTTCCACTCTACCACGGTGGGAAGAATTATCTCAGAGTGGAAAAACGCGGTGGATGGATCGTTTTTGTCCACGGGGGAGATGAAATTCTTGCGGAATTACACCGCGGACAACAAATATCGAATATCCCCCGTGGTGGAATTAGCATTGAACTCGTCTCCTGTCGAACATTGTTACGAAAATTGATGTGTGAATAAATGGCTGATCCATATCACGCACCGCTTGAATTTATTAAATTGGCAAATTCTTGTGATTAAATGAGTGAGTGCCGGCGCAACATTGAGTGAGAACCGTGAATTATAGAGCAAAGCCGAAATGTTTGACTTGCGAAGAATAATCCATTGTTTCTTCAAATCACACATTTTTTGGGTACTATGATTGCCAATTAGCCTTGGGTTTATAAAAGCAGACCGTGTCATCACATATGCCTTAGACGGATCTGTAATCTGGTTTGATCCCCCGTCTGACCCTAATACAATTAACAGTCTTTCAGATGGGACGTTAAACCGAGGTCTCGTGTCGGTGCTTTACACCGTACACGTAAAAGAACCAGAGGAGACTCTGCAATGGGTCTCTCTCTCTGTGTATCATTGCACTATTCTCAAAAAAATCTAAAATAACTAATCTCTATAGGAGTAGTCGCTCAAATGGGCAACCGGTAGCGACGATAAATAAACGTAAAACACACACACTCCTACAACAGTTACCGTCATTTAATTATAAAGTAATATGTTCTAATGAATTTGTTATTTCTGTCTATTTTTTAAATTTGAGAGCAAATAGTAACTAACTTGAAAATTATACCGGAATTATTTCTTATTGTATTACTGACGTTCGCGCTAACATTTAAAGTGGTTGTGTATTGTAGAGAAATGAGGCTCCCAACAGGGGCAGTTAAAATGATTTAAATTTGATAAAAAAATATATTCACCAAAATCATTGGAAATCATAAAAGAAAAAGATTTGTGTTTATTAGTGTTAAGACAGGATTATATTTCTTCTTCTCTGTTAATGGCTAGCAGTCAATAATTGAGCTATTATGGCCATGCGTGGGGGGTTAGAAAAGTGAGCTACCAGGCCTCCTCAGCTACTATAATTCCACCAAAGAGGACACTGGTAGTGTGATAAAATTTCATCTTGTGATCACCCCCATTCACCGAAATATGTATTTCCATGAGTGGCGTAACACAAATAAAGTAAAAAACACAAATAATCAGGGATCATTCTAGAGGGCGATGTGGGCGATAATTGTCGCCCTAGAGACCCTGACCTCTAGGTAAAGCACCGACCACTTCTCCCTAAAAAAAAATATATATATATTTTTTTTTTGGTTTTTACAATTTTCAAACAAAATTTTGTCTAGTAAGGTACACTGGCCCATTATAAAGCACTCCTTCTATTCAAATGTTGTATTTAATGGTTGTACTGTACATTTTAACCCTATTTTGCAGAAGTATATTAAAGAACACCATTTAAGGAAGCGATCATGCGCTTTCTCACTTCTCCCAAAAATTCTGACTTAGAATGAACCATGATTTAATATCCTCTGTATCTTGATGCTTTGTAGATTCCATCAACTGTCACCAGGATTTTGCTGAATCATTTTAGATGGGATAAGGAGAAGTTAATGGAGAGGTATGTATTGAAATTCTATTTACTGGACATACCGTCTCCGTGGCCCAGTGGTTAAGGCGTCCGCCTACGGAGCGGGAGGTCGAAGGTTCGAATCTCGTCAGGGGTTCGTTCTGATATGGCCGGTTGGTGAGCCGCCAGCTAGTTAAATAATGGTTACCGCTTGCCTGGCGCCTGGCATACAAGCATAGGATTCGGGAAGTACTGATGTTCATAAAAAGAGGCGTCTCATAAGTCAGAAATGACTGGCCCTTTAAATAGCGGTGACACTATAATAAACAAACACTTTACTTTACTTATAGTCCATATACACATGTTTGAGCTGCAAAGTATCCATGCAATCTAATATTGGATATTCAGTGATATAGAGTGAATCTAGCACCTCCAAGAGTTGCAGATACGGAAATCCCACCCGGCGCCTGAAGATGCGTGTAACGGCTCTGCTGAGTTCTTTGCGCGCATCTTCAGTCCGAGGGTGGATTTCCGTAACTATATCTCTATGGAAGTTGTACATTTATTTTCTCGCCCTATTTATGCTTTTGATGCACTTTCACAAATTATGTCAGCCTGTATACACGCATGAATGGCGTATGAATTTACTGTCATGGAATAATACTATATATAGTGATGAGGTCATTGGAATGTGACAATATACTCATATTGATGTTCATTGTCATTTAAAAGTAAGCTCCACGCACATGTTAAGTTTAACGGTTTAATTTCTGTAATGCTAACCCGTTACATCCAACACGCGTAAAGATTCAAATAGTGAAATATTGCACATCTACACTGAAGGGGACCAGAAAAGTAATTTTATTTATCCGAAATATTTACTTAACGAAATTTGGCATACCCGTACCCAGTTATATGCAAAATGATAGCATTCGAAAGATAATATAACGTCCGCCTCCGTGGTCTAGTGGTTACGGTCGCTGACTTGTATACCACTGAAACCTATCATCACTGATGGTCACGGGTTCGAGCCCCGCTCAGGCCGTGTCTCATTAATATGAAAAAGTTGGCAGTTTCTTACGGAGGTTGGTGCACCCAAGTACTGGTTAACCGCTGGAGCCTGCCCAGGAAAGGTGTTGTTAGGTAAACTGCCCGCCGGCGATATAGCCCAAAATGGTGCTGATGCAGGCGTAAAACCCGAAATATAACATAAGATAATATAAAGAAAATATTGTATTTGTGTACACTGGCAAGAATCCGCATGGCCAGTAATGTATTTATAATCATTGTTTTCTGTAGTCCTAGATATTTCTCTCGGTAGAACACACTATTAAAATATCAGTACTGGCCTTTTTGGTTCACCTCACCGTAGAGTGCTCATGGTAACCTTTTGTGATCACCTTGTGCCCACTCTGGCATCGTGCAGTGTTAACATCCTTGCTTCAAGCGACATCTCTCCTAGGCCGAGTGCTTACGGTTGTTTCCTTCAAATCATTTGCCACTCACTGCTGCATGTTCGACTTATTTCATGTTCGCATACTAGGCCTACATGTATCCAGCTGGCTTGCGGAAGATCAGTGGTTCTACCTGGTTCCCATCTCTGCCTGAAATACTGCTCAAATAGGCATCCAAGGTCTACCTCCACCAATACTAGCCAGAAAATCACCATAGAACCTTACATTTTAAAGTACATGTAGATTGTTTTCAAGCTGCTATGGGTAACTATTGACATGTTTTTGAAGCTTCAAGCTGCTGTGTGTAACTATTGACGTGTTGTTGAAGCTTCAAGCTGCTGTGTGTAACTATTGACATGTTGTTGAAGCTTCAAGCTGCTGTGTGTAACTATTGACGTGTTGTTGAAGCTTCAAGCTGCTGTGTGTAACTATTGACATGTTTTTGAAGCTTCATGCTGCTGTGGGTAACTATTGACATGTTGTTGAAGCTTCAAGCTGCTGTGGGCAACTATTGACATGTTGTTGAAGCTTCAAGCTGCTGTGTGTAACTATTGACATGTTGCTGAAGCTTCAAGCTGCTGTGGGTAACTATTGACATGTTTTTGAAGCTTCAAGCTGCTGTGGGTAACTACTGACATGTTGTTGAAGCTTCAAGCTGCTGTGGGTAACTATTGACATGTTTTTGAGGTTCATGCTGCTATGGGTAACTATTGACATGTTGTTGAAGCTTCAAGCTGCTGTGGGTAGCTATTGACATGTTTTTGAAGCTTCAAGCTGCTGTGGGTAACTACTGACATGTTGTTGAAGCTTCAAGCTGCTGTGGGTAACTATTGACATGTTTTTGAAGCTTCAAGCTGCTGTGGGTAACTACTGACATGTTGTTGAAGCTTCAAGCTGCTGTGTGTAACTATTGACATGTTGTTGAAGCTTCAAGCTGCTGTGGGTAACTACTGACATGTTGTTGAAGCTTCAAGCTGCTGTGGGTAACTATTGACATGTTTTTGAAGCTTCAAGCTGCTGTGGGTAGCTATTGACATGTTTTTGAAGCTTCAAGCTGCTGTGGATAGCTATTGACATGTTTTTGAAGCTTCAAGCTGCTGTGGGTAGCTATTGACATGTTGTTGAAGCTTCAAGCTGCTGTGGGTAACTATTGACATGTTTTTGAAGCTTCATGCTGCTGTGGGTAACTATTGACATGTTGTTGAAGCTTCAAGCTGCTGTGGGTAACTATTGACATGTTTTTGAAGCTTCAAGCTGCTGTGGGTAACTATTGACATGTTGTTGAAGCTTCAAGCTGCTGTGGGCAACTATTGACATGTTGTTGAAGCTTCAAGCTGCTGTGGGTAACTACTGACATGTTGTTGAAGCTTCAAGCTGCTGTGGGTAACTATTGACATGTTTTTGAAGCTTCAAGCTGCTGTGGGTAACTACTGACATGTTGTTGAAGCTTCAAGCTGCTATGGGTAACTATTGACATGTTTTTGAAGCTTCAAGCTGCTGTGGGTAACTATTGACATGTTGTTGAAGCTTCAAGCTGCTGTGGGTAACTATTGACATGTTTTTGAAGCTTCATGCTGCTATGGGTAACTATTGACATGTTTTTGAAGCTTCATGCTGCTATGGGTAACTATTGACATGTTTTTGAAGCTTCAAGCTGCTATGTGTAACTATTGACATGTTTTTGAAGCTTCAAGCTGCTGTGGGTAACTACTGACATGTTGTTGAAGCTTCAAGCTGCTATGGGTAACTATTGACATGTTTTGAAGCTTCAAGCTGCTGTGGGTAACTACTGACATGTTGTTGAAGCTTCAAGCTGCTGTGGGTAACTATTGACATGTTTTGAAGCTTCAAGCTGCTGTGGGTAACTATTGACATGTATTTGAAGCTTCAAGCTGCTGTGGGTAACTATTGACATGTTGTTGAAGCTTCAAGCTGCTGTGGGTAACTATTGACATGTTGTTGAAGCTTCAAGCTGATGTGGGTAACTATTGACATGTTTTTGAAGCTTCAAGCTGCTGTGGGTAACTATTGACATGTTGTTGAAGCTTCAAGCTGCTGTGGGCAACTATTGACGTGTTGTTGAAGCTTCAAGCTGCTGTGGGTAACTATTGACATGTTGTTGAAGCTTCAAGCTGCTGTGGGTAACTATTGACATGTTTTTGAAGCTTCAAGCTGCTGTGGGTAACTATTGACATGTTGTTGAAGCTTCAAGCTGCTGTGGGCAACTATTGACGTGTTGTTGAAGCTTCAAGCTGCTGTGGGTAACTATTGACATGTTGTTGAAGCTTCAAGCTGCTGTGGGTAACTATTGACATGTTTTTGAAGCTTCAAGCTGCTGTGGGTAACTATTGACATGTTGTTGAAGCTTCAAGCTGCTGTGGGCAACTATTGACGTGTTGTTGAAGCTTCAAGCTGCTGTGGGTAACTATTGACATGTTTTTGAAGCTTCAAGCTGCTGTGGGTAACTATTGACATGTTTTTGAAGCTTCAAGCTGCTATGGGTAACTATTGACATGTTGTTGAAGCTTCAAGCTGCTGTGGGTAACTATTGACATGTTGTTGAAGCTTCAAGCTGATGTGGGTAACTATTGACATGTTTTTGAAGCTTCAAGCTGATGTGGGTAACTATTGACATGTTTTTGAAGCTTCATGCTGCTGTGGGTAACTATTGACATGTTTTTGAAGCTTCAAGCTGCTGTGGGTAACTATTGACATGTTTTTGAAGCTTCAAGCTGCTGTGGGTAACTATTGACATGTTGTTGAAGCTTCAAGCTGCTGTGGGTAGCTATTGACATGTATTTGAAGCTTCAAGCTGATGTGGGTAACTATTGACATGTTGTTGAAGCTTCAAGCTGCTGTGGGTAACTATTGACATGTTGTTGAAGCTTCAAGCTGCTGTGGGTAACTATTGACGATGTGTGTGTTACAGGTATTATGATGGTGATCAGGACAGCCTGTTCTCGGAAGCCCACGTAGTGAGTCCATACAAAAAGGATCCAAGTAGACAACCAAAGGTATAAGCTCTATTTTATTTACTGTCCATAATTAATATTACAAAAGTTTGTGAAATGTAAATAAAATGACACAAGCATAACACAAATAGAAGCCAATTGCTAATGCCTAATGAGTCAGCAAGTGGGTGACACGGGAAGGCGTTTTTATAAGTTTGTGGTTTGCAGATAAAGCAGGATTTTGTCTGGCCTGAACAATTACATTTAGGGGATTATGTCCGGCCATGCAAAAGCATCAAGGGGGATTTTGTCCTCGTGCATCACATGAATGGGATTTCAAACAACATTTTTTACCATACTCTTTGGCACAGAAAAATGTGACAAAGAAATTTGGAATTTTTCTTAACAATTTCATAACAAAATTCAGGGTTGAGTGTAAAAAACGGGTCAGTCAGGAAACTGTAAACACAAACATTTTGTTTTTGTGGCCTAAAACAAAGTAAACATCAAATCAACTCATTTATTGTAAATTTATAGTTATGTGTATTTACATGTTTCGACAATGATGCTGTATGGGATAGAACAAATGAAAATTTAAATTTATATTATAAGTAATTGTTTGTTACAGATAATATTTTGCGCCGTGTATATTATCTACAAATACTATACATTGTGTATTACAGAGAGTAACACGTGCTGGGTCGTCGACAGCTGCTTCCTCCAGTGAAATCATGTGCGAAATATGCTGCTTTTCCAAACCAGCAAATGTGAGTTGTTTGGCTTTTTTTTCAATTTTAGGCCCCCGTTGTTTCGCTTCCTACAATATTATATTTAACACTATCCTCCCCATTCAGAATCCTCGATGTGCAATGAAATCTTTACACCGCCCTTACCTCAGAGGCTAGAACTGTCGATGTTTAGTTTATACAAAGTTATTTTAGCTCGATTGCTAAACAAGTTCTTACAACTTATATTAATCACTCTCGATACCTCATTCCTGGTGGAATCCATAGCCACAAGGGAGAGAGAAGAGGCAACATGGAATTTAAATGCCTTACCTTAATGGCACAATCTTCGGGCCTTACGCACCTGAAGCGACTGCGCTACCACATCGCTATAACGACTTCCAATTTCTCATTGCGGCAATTGAGATAATGCTGTCCACATATGGCCTCAAGAGTTTTGAGTCCTCGGTGCGACTGGGATCCTGACCGCAATTGCTCCAACCCGCAATGTGGCAGTGAGAAGGCACTCGATTCCCGAATACTGAATGGAAAGGCACCCGCTGTCTTCCTCCACCAATAATAGCTGCATTGTCACCATATAACCTAAGCTGTTGCTACATTTTTAAACACCCCCAAAACGACCAGGGCTCATTCTAGAGAGTGACTAGGGACCCTGACTTCGCCCCCTGGGAACCCCACTTTTCCCTAAAAATATGTTTTTTTAAATTTCAATAATACAAAATATTGTACATTATAATGCACTCCTTCTATTCAAAATTGCCAAATTATGACTTTTAACACTATTTTGTTGAACTTTATTAAATAACACCATTTAAGGGTTCAATCGCGCGCTGTCTCACTTCTCCCAAACATTATGACCTAGAATGAGCCCTGAGTTACGAAAAAAACAACTTTTTGTGGAAGTCGTGATAGCGCAGTGGATCGGCGTTTGCTTCAGGTGCAAAAGGTCCGTAGTTCGAGCCCCGCTGGAGCCGTTACGATTGTGCCCTTAGGCAAGGCATTTAAATTCCACGTTGCCTCTTCTCTCTCCCTCGTGGCGATGGATTCCGTCAGGAATGAGGTCTCGAGAGTGATTAATATAAATTGTAAGAACTTGCTTCGCAATCGAGCTAAAATAAATTTGTATAAACTAAACCAAGCTTAGGTTTTTATTGAAAGGTTGTGGTTAGTTAATAGAGATTTCACTATACATGTATTATAATGCTGCAGGAGATGGCCGGGTTAGAGTGCGGCCACAAGTTCTGTGCACTGTGTTGGACGGACTATCTCACCGCGAAGATTGTGGATGAAGGGATGGGACAGACCATAGCGTGTGCAGCTTATGGTTGTGATATACTAGTAGATGATGTCACAGTTATGTAAGTAGCTTTTCTAGCTAACTACACGAAATCCTGTAAAACATACCCCACCTGCCGTAGTGCTGCTGCAAGAATGCACTTGTGAACACTCGCCTACTCTTGCAACATCCCCACAAGTTTACTCCATACGAGACACCTTACAACACATTGATCACTTCCCACATATAGCCACCGTTCCTCGCCTATATCTATTCCCATAGATATTGATTATTGAGTCTGTACTGGCTCATTCTAGAGGGTGAAATAGTCGCCCTGTAAGGGAAACTGACTTCGTCCCCTTGGGACTCACTTCTCCCTAATAAAAATAAATAATTTCAGGGCTCATTCTACAGAGTGACTAGGGACCCTGACTAGGGAACCCCACTTTTCCCTAAAAAATTTTTTTTTTTATTAATTTCAATAATACAAAATATTGTCCATTATAAAGCACTCCTTCTATTCCAAATTGTCAAATTATGACTTTTAGAATATTTTTTTTACTATTTTCTAGGGATGGCAACGAATGTTCGAATATTCGAATATTAAAATCATATTCGAATATTTAAAAAAAAATTCAAATCAAATTTTAATAAATTGCAGTTAAATCATAACTTAAAAGGATATATATGTTTGTTTAAATTTCAATCAATTAAGTTTCGGAAACAAAGAATGACCCAATGCGTGCCCGAAGGTGCGAAATGTCATCGCGATTTGGCTCCAAATAACAAAGGAGGGTGATGACATGTTGTTCACACCTTACAGGGGTCACTAATTGATTAATGCAGTCTATTTGACGGGACACAAACTGAGAAGCATTTGTTTTACAGGTACTAACTGTAGCCCTTGAAAACATACACAGAGTTTAATGATTCACACTAAAACATGACTGTCCCTGGTCGGAATGTTTGATGGCAACACATGTGCATGTAATTAATGTTTATTAAACCTATTACTGTCGGCAAGCTTCAAACGACGTTACCCGACATCAATTTCAGTTTGTAAAGACACAGGTATCTGCTCAATATTGAGTGCAATAATTGAGCAAATAAGACTTCTATTTAACTTCCGATTGTAATGTATTGGTCACTATGTTGCTCGCCCATATGGTTTACCGGCGGCGAGGGTAAATAAACTGAATCATCTTGGTCACTAATGCTTCCAATATTTTAATACCGTTATACTACTATTCAACACAAGCCGCATATTTAAAACGCCGACAGTAGACTTCATGTTTACATAATTCTAACATGCCACCACTTTCAATAGAACGGTGTTACCTGTCAGCGATGCAAGAGTAAGGTGGAAATCGAAAGTTGGAGAAATTTGCGAATATTCGTTCGGAAGATCATCCGAATATTCGAATATCACAATCACCATTCGTTGCCATCCCTACTATTTTCATACAAAATTTTGTGCAGTAAGCTACACTACCATAAATTTCTCCCTTACATGTATATGTCTGACGGTCTAGCTTACTCCCAGGGTTATAACATTGTTCTCCAATCTCGTACTCATTTCTCAAGCCTCTGATTGGTTCAGCTGAGTGTAAATCTCGCAATCACCCAATCAAATTATTTGAGCTCAAGTTCGAGATCTGAGAAAAGTTTTATAACCTCTGGCAGTCTGGCCATGGTAACTTGCTATTGTTATCAATCTTAATTGCATAGCTCTCATCTTGTGTCTAATTACTCTCTGAGAGCCATTAAAACATCGAGCTGTCACATGTAGACGGGGCCCCAGGTGGGAATAACAAACTAAATCAATATAGGATTATATAGTCAAAAACGATAGTAACTAACACTTCAAAAGAATCTATGTCTACATACCTTATAATATCATCGGTGCATTTACTGGCTACTCGACAATAAGAATCGAGCCATACCCAGCCATTCAGTCCGGGTCTTGTCTAGAAAAGAGTGTCCTTTAGAAACTTGTTGTTTGCGTCGCAGACCGCCGGCGAGCACTAAGGGTGTGGGAGTTGAGATCGACAAAGAAAGAGGAAACTCTTTATAAATGTCTACTGCGCATAATCTCGCCAGATCCTGTCAAGCCTTTCCCAGTCTGTCCTTTCCCAGCCTTTCTTTTCCCAGCCTGTCCTTTCCCAGCCTTTCTTTTCCCAGCCTTTTATGCCTTTTCATCCTTTTCTGAAGGTATATATATATTCCTACATAATATGGATTATATGTAAGCACATTTATACAAACGACAGCCATGTAGCTATCATGCAGTGGATAAGTAGTCGCCATATCTATCCCACCTCCATAGATATTACTGGGACAACATGAGATTCTGGCCTTTATTATGAACATTGGTTTGACTACCTACATTGCAATGTATGTCGTATTGGCAATGGCGTCAAGAGGTGCTTCTATGAGGGAAAGGGTTAAACACCAATCTGTTTCCACCAATGTGTATCCACTAATGTACTCGGCAAAAGGATGCTGGGATACATAATTATTCATGGCAGCCATCTTGTTTTTAAATGATTAACCCGTTACCACATACAAGCATACAAATATCCAGTCTTTCAGATGGAAGTTTAAACTGATATCTCGTGTCGGTGAGCATTTAAGGGCGCACACAATAATCACATTGTCTCACTTCTCCAGTGGTTGCCAAATCTTCAGATTTCCAACTTGCCTTAAAATAATTATTTGCTTGCCCAGCAGGAATATCAACATGTGAAAAATCACGACTTATGTACTTGAACAGGTTCTATTATTATTATGCAGTGCTTCAGTCCGCGCCATTGCATATTTAGCAAAGTCAATTATATTTAGGCATGTTTTGACTATAATGATGAACATGTATGGGCTCGTAATAGCGCACTGAAAATAATCTGAGATCTGTAGTAAAATCAATTTTCTGGAAACGAAACCCAGAAAATCCTCGTCTATTTTTTGAAACGCAGCTGTTGTAGACAGCTCCATAGCAGTTACATCCCTTATAGACAGACTCGCTATCCACTATAATAATCGTAATAATGTGCATTTATTAGTGTACCAGTCTATAGAGAGTATCTGAAGTTTATTCTTGTAAGTTTCTGCTGCTAGTACAATGTTCTTCGCATTAATGAACAAAAGTGGCAATTTACAAGGACCAGTCGAGCAGGTCGCATATTCTCATATCGTCTGATTTGATTTGTTAATTGGATAATTGACATGCATTGGCAACTGCACAGTGGGTACCGTAAACAATCTAATATTGAACGTGTTAAAAAATATGACTTTAACCCATTCAACACCAAGTAACTGACAAGGACTGGTGCATGATATTTTTAGACTAATATATTAATAAGAAAATTGCATTTGGACCAGTTCATTTATCAAGGTGGGTAATTTTGTCTAAAAATAGTAATATTACTGACAAAAAGTGCAGATCCTGATGAGACTCCTGCTCATCGGGATCTTCTCTTTTTGTAAGCCTATTTAGAGCTCTGTAGTGTTGAAAGGGTTAAACCACTTACTCGATCGTGTTGCCAGCAGGAAAACCCTTGCTTGCCCGGCAGCACTTAACACTTGACCCAGGCAGCTGGTCAATGGATTTGGCTACCCCCCTACACTTGTCCCAAAATGTCTGATCCTGTCACTGTTCGCAACAATGGATTCAATTGCAGCTTGATTAGCTCTGCTCATGAGAACGCAACATTCTTTTTCAGGAATTACATAAAAGATGCCAGAGTGAGATTAAAGTACCAGCATTTAATAACCAATAGTTTTGTAGAGGTAAGCTTTCCAGTTGCATTTCCTTTGACTACATGTACATCCCAATATTTTCAGGAAATACCAGCCTGATTGACCCTAGCTATTTTGAAATGCCAACCCCCTCAGCTTGTTGAATTCTCTCCAAACTTGTGGCGGGACGCATCAGTATTATGTCTAGTTATGCAGATTGTAATCCCGTTCCGGATGGTTGATTTTTATCAGAATTACGGCCCATTGAACATTTTTATATCATTCAATATTGGTGAGAAGCGAGCGCGCTAACCACTGCGCTAATCGGACACCCATTTTTAATGCAATGACTTCATATATTACATTTCCATGCTTTTATTACTATACTTATATGTATCAGTAGTATGTACTACCAATTTGAAATTAATATTTGTGAGTTATAATTAGGGGCGCCCCGTTGCCGAGAGATTGCGATATTTTACTTCAAAATCACTTGCCCCTCACCTCTGTATCTTCGAATCCCACTGGGGGTGTCGAATTATTTCAAGTGAGGCGGTTATCCAGCTAGGTCAGTGGTTCTACCCGTGTACCCGTCAGTGCCTGCAATACTGCTTGGAGCAACATCCGTTGTATTCCTCCACCAATAGTAGCTGGAGAGGTGCCATTTGACCTAAGCTGTTGGTGCAACGTTAAACCCCAAACAAACAAAGACTTAAAGGAAGTCGTGATAGCACAGTAGATGCGCGTTCACTTCAGGTGCGAAATGTCCGGAGCTCGAGCCGTTACGATTGTGCCCTTAGGCAAGGCATTTAAATTCCATGTTGCCTCTTCTCTCTCCTTCGTGGCGATGGATTCCATCAGGAATGAGGTCTCGAGAGTGATTAATAAAAGTTGAATGAATTTGTTTCACAATCAAGTTAAAATAAATTTGTATAAACTAAGCAAAGACTTATAATAAGACTTTGTACAATTTTCAGTGTAATAAATTACTACGTTGGTGTCCGGCCCCTGACTGTGGTCATGTGGTTAAAGTTCAACTTGTTGATGTTAAACCGGTACAATGTGCATGTGGACATATATTCTGGTAAGTTTCTGCTGCCGGTACAATGTACATGTGGACATATATTCTGGTAAGTTTCTGCTGCCGGTACAATGTACATGTGGACATATATTCTGGTACGTTTCTGCTGCCGGTACAATGTACATGTGGACATATATTCTGGTACGTTTCTGCTGCCGGTACAATGTACATGTGGACATATATTCTGGTACGTTTCTGCTGCCGGTACAATGTACATGTGGACATATATTCTGGTACGTTTCTGCTGCCGGTACAATGTACATGTGGACATATATTCTGGTACGTTTCTGCTGCCGGTACAATGTACATGTGGACATATATTCTTGTACGTTTCTGCTGCCGGTACAATGTACATGTGGACATATATTCTGGTACGTTTCTGCTGCCGGTACAATGTACATGTGGACATATATTCTGGTACGTTTCTGCTGCCGGTACAATGTACATGTGGACATATATTCTTGTAAGTTTCTGCTGTCGGTACAATGTACATGTGGACATATATTCTGGTACGTTTCTGCTGCCGGTACAATGTACATGTGGACATATATTCTGGTACATTTCTGCTGCCGGTACAATGTACATGTGGACATATATTCTGGAAGTGCACATTATTACTGGTACACTGGTATATCACGGTTGTTGTGCACCATGATATGAACCCTTTCGTTAACTTGTTTGTGTTCTATGAAATGAACAGATTTTCGAGTTTACAAAACATTAAATTAAATATGCAGGACATTAAAAGGCAGAGTTTGATGCCCAAGAATATAGTGCTACCACATTCTGAGAGAGCAGGAATTGGCACAATTTATGTGTACCTGCTAAAAATGTTCAGGGAAGGCATCCCCTCAAGCACCATACTCGCCTCTTTCGCTCGCCCATGATGTACCAGGCTCCATACCGCGGTACTTTTTTTCTCCTGGTATCCACCTCTGGGAGCTGCTATTCACCTCTGGGAGCTGCCATCAGTACAATATAAATGTGGACCTACAAGTTTCTGTCATTACCACAATGTGTTCTGATATGACCCTGTTAAATGTGTGCTTTGTAACTTGTTTGTTTTAGTTTTGCGTGTGGAGAGAATTGGCACGATCCAGTTAAGTGTGGATGGTTGAGAAAATGGATTAGAAAATGTGATGATGACAGTGAAACTTCCAACTGGATAGCCGCTAATACAAAGGTATGTCATGTGATAGCCGCTAATACAAAGGTGAGTCATGTGATAGCCGCTAATACAAAGGTGAGTCATGTGATAGCCGCTAATACAAAGGTATGTCATGTGATAGCCGCTAATACAAAGGTATGTCATTGTGATAGCCCCTAATACAAAGGTATGTCATGTGATAGCCCCTAATACAAAGGTATGTCATGTGATAGCCCCTAATACAAAGGTATGTCATGTGATAGCCCCTAATACAAAGGTTTGTCATGTGATAGCCCCTAATACAAAGGTTTGTCATGTGATAGCCCCTAATACAAAGGTTTGTCATGTGATAGCCCCTAATACAAAGGTATGTTGTGTGATAGCCCCTAATACAAAGGTATGTTGTGTGATAGCCCCTAATACAAAGGTATGTCATGTGATAGCCCCTAATACAAAGGTATGTTGTGTGATAGCCCCTAATACAAAGGTATGTTGTGTGATAGCCTCTAATACAAAGGTATGTCATGTGATAGTCCCTAATACAAAGGTATGTCATGTGATAGCCCCTAATACAAAGGTATGTCATGTGATAGCCCCTAATACAAAGGTGAGTCATGTGATAGCCGCTAATACAAAGGTGAGTCATGTGATAGCCCCTAATACAAAGGTATGTCATGTGATAGCCCCTAATACAAAGGTTTGTCATGTGATAGCCTCTAATATAAAGGTATGTCATGTGATAGCCCCTAATACAAAGGTTTGTCATGTGATAGCCGCTAATACAAAGGTATGTCATGTGATAGCCCCTAATACAAAGGTGAGTCATGTGATAGCCGCTAATACAAAGGTGAGTCATGTGATAGCCCTTAATACAAAGGTATGTCATGTGATAGCCCCTAATACAAAGGTTTGTCATGTGATAGCCTCTAATATAAAGGTATGTCATGTGATAGCCGCTAATACAAAGGTATGTCATGTGATAGCCCCTAATACAAAGGTATGTTGTGTGATAGCTGCTAATACAAAGGTATGTCATGTGATAGCAGCTAATACAAAGGTATGTCATGTGATAGTCAGGTGTGTTGAAATCTGCAAATTGTTTACTTGTCCACGTGGACAAGTATACAGCAGAAATTGACAGAAAAGTCACTGAATCCTACTTGTCACCATAATTAAGACCAAACTTTCAAAGTCGACTTCACATGGATTCAGAATTTGACATACACAGCCATGCTTGGCAGACAATGAGGACCTCGCTGGCTTTTCTATTACCTCCCTCGGCAGATAATGTCCGATTTATTCCGAAATGCATAGCAGTCCTTTCAGTTGGAATCCTTTGTTTTTACTGTTGTTTCCTAACCATGTCTACTGACATTGGTAAATGTTTTATACATCGTGGTGGAATGTTTACATTTCCAACTTTCGTTGACTAATTTATTAGTTGAATTATAATTTATTCAAGTAGTAAGCATGCATCAATGACATGTGTCTTGTCTGTGAGTATTTCTTTCGATTTTATCTACTTGTCCACGGGCAACTTAGATGCATAATTCCACGTGTCCGTTTTACAAATTGTAAGAGTCGGACATGGATTTCCCCTGGGTATGTCATGTGATAGCCACTTATAGGACGGCATGTCATGTCAATGGAGTTCTGAAATTCCCCAAGTGTCATGTGACTATATTTCAAGGAATGCCGAATGCCACCCCCCCCCCAATGTCGTGTAATTATGTATAAGGAATTCCCAAAGTGTCGTGTTACTAATATTTCAGGAATGCCCCCAAAGTGTCGTGTGACCATGTTTCATGTTTCAGGAATTCCCCATATGTGTGTCATGTGACCATATGTCAATGAATGCCCATGTGATCATATATCATGGAATGCTCTTAGTGTTATGTGACTATATTTCATGAATTCCCATGTGTCATGTGACCAAATATCAAGGATGTCCCAAGTAAGTGTCATGTGACTATATTTCAGTATGCCCAAGTGTCATGTGACTGGATCAGGAATTCCTCAAATGTTACTTGGCTATATTTCAGGAATGCACCCCCAAGTGTCATGTGACCATGTTTCGGGAATTCCTCATACATGAGTGTCATGTGACCATATAACGATGAATGTCCATGTGGTCATATATCAAGGAATGCCCCAAGTGTCATGTGACTATATTTCATCATGCCCCAAATGTCATGTGATTATTTCAGGAATGCCCCAAGTGTCATGTGACTATATTTCATCATGCCCCAAATGTCATGTGATTATTTCAGGAATGCCCCAAGTGTCATGTGACTATATATCAGTATGCCCCAAATGTCATGTGATTATTTCAGGAATGCCCCAAGTGTCATGTGACTATATTTCAGTATGCCCCAAATGTCATGTGACTATTTCAGGAATGCTCAAGTGTCATGTGACTATATTTCACCATGCCCCAAATGTCATGTGATCATTTCAGGAATGCCTCAAGTGTCATGTGACTATATTTCACCATGCCCCAAATGTCATGTGATCATTTCAGGAATGCCTCAAGTGTCACGTGACTATATTTCACCATGCCCCAAATGTCATGTGACTATTTCAGGAATGCCCCAAGTGTCATGTGACTATTTCAGGAATGCCCCAAGTGTCATGTGACTATAGAGAAAGATGGCGGATGTAACCATATGATATGCAAGAATCAAAATTGCAAGGCAGATTTTTGTTGGGTGTGCCTCGGCCCCTGGGAACCACATGGATCGTCATGGTAACGTGCTTGAATGATTCTGTTTTAACACCCAGACTATATACAGTCAAACCTGCTTCGTTTAATTATACATTTGACCTCTATTAAGCAGCCACCTGTGCTAAACAGCCACTTTCTATGATTCCCTTGGCTGGCTGCTTAAGACAGGTTGAACTGTATGTAGCAATAGCCTTCAAAAGTTGAAAAATGTTTACCATCCAGATTAGGGGGATTGGTGGTAGGTACCCTTCCTTGTGCACCTGTGAAATAAAAGAGATCTTAAAGTAATGTGTCTAAAGTTTCATGATGCATGGTTCATGTTTGCCTGTATAGTGGCTATAGTCGAGGGAATGTAATTGTTGCCAGTGTGGAACTGCACTATAGATATCAGAATGATATGTTTACCTGTCCGTGTAAGGGTGGAACTGCACTATAGATATCAGAATGCTATGTTTACCTGTCGGTGTAAGGGTGGAACTGCACTATAGATATCAGAATGCTATGTTTACCTGTCGGTGTAAGGGTGGAACTGCACTATAGATATCAGAATGCTATGTTTACCTGTCGGTGTAAGGGTGGAACTGCACTATAGATATCAGAATGATATGTTTACCTGTCTGTGTAAGGGTGGAACTGCACTATAGATATCAGAATGCTATGTTTACCTGTCTGGGTAAGGGTGGAACTGCACTATAAATATCAGAATAATATGTTTACCTGTCGGTGTAAGGGTGGAACTGCACTATAGATATCGGAATGATATGTTTACCTGTCGGTGTAAGGGTGGAACTGCGCTATAGATATCAGAATGCTATGTTTACCTGTCGGTGTAAGGAATGCTATGTTTACCTGTCGGTGTAAGGGTGGAATGCACTATAGATATCAGAATGCTATGTTTACCTGTCTGGGTAAGGGTGGAACTGTACTATTGATATCAGAATGGTATGTTTACCTGTCTGTGTAAGGGTGGAACTGCACTATAAATATCAGAATAATATGTTTACCTGTCTGTGTGTGGGTGGAACTGCACTATATATATATCAGAATGCTATGTTTACCTGTCAGTGTAAGGAATGCTATGTTTACCTGTCGGTGTAAGGGTGGAACTGCACTATAGATATCAGAATGCTATGTTTACCTGTCGGTGTAAGGGTGGAACTGCACTATAGATATCAGAATGCTATGTTTACCTGTCTGTGTAAGGGTGGAACTGCACTATAATTCCTATAAATTCTTCATTTCAGGTACAATTGTAATAGATTTGATGAAGATGAGGCAAAGAAAGCTAGGGACAGTCAAGAGGTAGGCTTCTATCGTCTGCTCCGTCGCATGTTCTGCTCTAAACCAAACTACAGTCCCACCTCCCCAAACGTCGCCTCCCATGAGCGACGCCCTCTTTATAACGTCACCTATAATCCCACCCATTGCATTTTAATACAATTTCACCTCTCATGAACGACACCTCCCAACAACACACAACGACAGTCAATTTCCCACCCAGCGATGCAGAAAACCTCCCAACAACACACAAACATTTTGCTCGAAAAAAAAACAAACAGTGTGTACATATAATGAAAGTAGTACCCCCATTCTGTATACTCTATATTCAAATCAGTATGAGCAATTATAACTGTCGAAACTGACTATTCCCACATTTCCAAACTTCAAAAAGTTGAACCTCCCTAGAACAGCAACCTCTCTACAACAACCAATATTGGGTGTATCCGGATGGTGTTTGCTCTGGAGAGGTTTGACTGTATACCTCTCTTTATTGATCAGACATTCTTCTTTAAAGTAATATGCTCGGCTTACTCTGAAGCATCGTCTCGTGCGTGATGACGTACAGGGTTGTTGTCAGTGTCGCGGTTTATAATTGGCAGTTTAGTTTAATCATATTTTATTGCAAATCAATAGTTAATGTTATGCACAGAACGATACAATACATAGTATGAAAATGCAAATGGTTTGGGCCACATTTGGACAACATTAGATAACGGCCCGCACCAGAGAATAATTGGTAAAAGCAGATAAAATCATCGTGTCTAGCGGAGGCCAGCCTGCCCCTCCATGAAGGTGTCCAAGATCTGGTTAGTGGTGACTTGATCTGGCAGCTGGTTGCACAGTCGACCACGAGCTGGAGAGATGGAATGGCTGTACACATCCGTTCTACAGCCTGGCAGCAAGCTGTGTAGAGAGTATGACTGGACGGAGATATATCTTGACATGGATGTCTATAATCCATGTCTGATGTGATACATTGCTATCATATATAGCTACAGATCAAAGTAACTCTTCGAGATACTCATTCAGGATGCTAAATTACAGCTCTCGGCTCCAACCAAATTTACACCTACACTTTAGAACGATGCAAATGATCTTACCATAAAATGTCTACTACTAAAAGTTACTCACTGCGTTTAGAAGCTGGTTGAATAACGTAATGTTAGAACATGAACCTGTGACACGCTCAGGCCGTGTCTTTATATGAAAAAGTTGGAAGTTACTTACAGAGGTTCGGTCACCATGTACTGGTAATTGCCTGTCGACCAAAATGGTGCTGATGAAGGCGTAAACCCCGAACAAACATGAAATGTAGTGATTGGATAAGCTTACCTAGTATTGAAGCGTAGTGTTCAACGTAGTAGGTTATCATCACTGATGGTCACGGGTTCGAGCCTCGTTCAGACCGTGTCTCATTTATATGAAAAAGTTGGCAGTTTCTTACGGAGGTTGGTGCACCCAAGTACTGGTTAACCGCTGGAGCCTGCCCAAGAAAGGTGTTGTTAGGTAAACTGCCCGCCGGCAATATAGCCCAAAATGGTGCTGTTGCAGGCGTAAAACCCGAAATATAACATATAAATAAATCAACGTAGAAGGCCTCACTAGGTCTGCTGTATGCCGCAATGATGATGATGTTTCAGTTTATTAGTGAAGCGTGTGTTCCTTGTTGCAAGGTCGAGGCCAGAAGATCCCAGTATCCTACGCTGCTGCTGCTGCTGCGAGATGTGCCATGCCGTGAGGAGAGCGACCGGGACTGTAGAACCATAGATAATAGTCATTCTCTAGGTCTACTACTTATAGACAGTATTGACTGTAAAATGTCTCTCTCTGGGCCAGTTCTATATAACCGTGGTAATAACGTTGACATGCTCTAGGAAATCGAGGTCTCTTGTCGCCTTGACATCAAATCACTTGCCCTTTCAGAGATCATTCTAGAGGGCGATGTGGGCGAAATTGTCGCCCTATGGACCCTGACTTCGCCCTCTGGGGGCCCCACTTTTCCCTAAAAAAAAAAAAAAATTAATATTTTTAGTGTTTATTCTAGTAAGATACACTGGCCCATTATAAAGCACTCCCTCTATTCAAATGTTGTATTTAATGGTTGTACTGTGCATTTTAACCCTATTTTGCAGAAGTATATTAAAGAACACCATTTATGGAAGCGATCACGCGCTTTCTCACTTCTCCCAAAAATTCTGACCTAGAATGAACCCTGCCCTTTACTTCTGTGTGTTCGAATCCCACTGGTTGTATTGAATTCTTTCATATGATGAAATTATCCAGCTGGCTTGCCGATGGTCAGTGGTTCTACCCGTGTACCCATCCATGCCTAAAATACTGCACTGAGGGGCACATTGGGTCTTCCACCATAAATAATTACTGGAGGGTCCCTGTATGACCTACGCTGTTAGTTAAACCCTAAAAATGAAAGGTGTATGTATTTTGTATATTTGCAGAAGTCTCGCTGCTACCTACAGCGGTACCTGTTCTACTGTAACAGATATATGAACCATATGCAAAGTCTCAAGTTTGAGAGTAAAGTAAGTACCGGTACACATGGCAGATTGATTGTGAAACAAGTTCTATCACTGACGGAATCCACCGCCTCCATGAGTGAGATAGAAAGGGCAATGGTTTCAGTGTCTTGCGTGACCCTTTACCACGTACAAGCATTCGTGCAGTGTAGGTTCTAGATGGAAATGGGCTAAGAAAACCACCAGTTCTGGGAATGGACTAAGGAAACCACCAGTTCTGGGAATGGGTTAAGGACACCACCAGTTCTGGGAATGGGTTAAGGACACCATCAGTTCTGGGAATGGGCTAAGGAAACCACCAGTTCAGGGAATGGGTTAAGGACACCACCAGTTCTGGGAATGGGCTAAGGAAACCACCAGTTCAGGGAATGGGTTAAGGACACCACCAGTTCTGGGAATGGGCTAAGGACACCACCAGTTCAGGGAATGGGCTAAGGACACCACCAGTTCTGGGAATGGGTTAAAGACACCACCAGTTCTGGGAATGGGTTAAGGACACCACCAGTTCAGGGAATGGGCTAAGAACACCACCAGTTCTGGGAATGGGTTAAGGACACCACCAGTTCTGGGAATGGGCTAAGGACACCACCAGTTCTGTGAATAGGCTAAGGACACCACCAGTTCTGAGAATGGGTTAAGGACACCACCAGTTCTGGGAATGGGCTATGGACAGCACCAGCTCTTACTAGGGCTCAAACATAGTAAAGATACGTACGTGACTGTGTCGGGAGCTGGTGAATGATAAATACGGTAGCCTTTCTGAGCTACTCGACATTTTGAACTCGAGAAAAAGTTATTTAGAATACATAGAGGACACTTTTCTCCCTTTGATGTGTGTGCATGACCCACTCTGGAGCATTATCGTACAAAGTCGGTCTGTTGCCGTGACGACCGCCCACTGGGTAGAAACTAGTACTCAATTCTCCAACCTCCGCAAGCGCCTGGCAACTTACTCGTACATCATTTTATCACTTGTCACTGACAAGCGACGGAACTCACGACCCTTATGAATGCAGTCAAATGTGAGGTCTAGCAACAGTGTGCTAGAATTAATTGCTCCTCGGAAATATTCTGCTTTACGTTGCGTATTCTTTTCTTTGTCCTTCAGTTGTACGCATCTGTTAGATTGAAAATGGAAGAAATGCAGCAGCACAGCATGTCCTGGATTGAAGTGCAGTTCCTGAAGGTGGCCGTTGATGTCTTGTGTAGCTGCCGGCAAACTCTCATGTATACATACGTGTTTGCTTTCTATCTGTCGAAAAACAACCAGTCTATTATATTTGAGGTAAGTTAAACAAATGTGTTGAGTTTTGTTTCCGGTAAAACAATCGTGCATTCCATTTGACGTTTTAAAGGCAACCAGTCAAATATATTTATGGTAAAGCAACCATGTATTATTTCAGTGTAAAGCAACTGGTCTATAGATTACATTTATTGATTGAGTTTGCTAAAAGGTGACCCATGTCTTACTCCGCCGCCTTTGAATTTTTGCAAAATTCTTATTTTTATGACCTGAAGAAATTTCTTCGTGTGCATATAGTCTTCACACTCTCCGTCTGTCCGTCTGCCCATAAAATGAGGCTTACGTGGCTACCGTAAGTTTACCGTCTAGTGGTCAAGGGTTAGGGGTTATGTGGCTATAAATTCCTTTTATGTGGCTATAGAGATAGTTTAGTGTATGCAAATTTATTTTAGCTTGATTGCGAAACAAGTTCTTATAACTTATACTAATCACTCTCGAGATCTCATTCCTGATGGAATCCATCGTCACGTGGGAGAGAGAAGAGGCAATGTGGAATTTAAATGCCTTGTCTAAGGGCACAATCGTAACGGCTCCAGCGGGGCTCGAACTCCTATAGAGATCAAGGGAATAGCCACATAATATACAAGTTTGTATGTGTCTGTGTCAATATTGCCAGTCTGTGCTATAACTTCTTCCGCTGTGGTGGGATTTCAATAATACTGTGCCACAACTGTTCACCATATATAGGTATATGTATCATACACAAGAACCCAGATCTGTAGCGTCACGGTCACACTTGGGGGTTAAATGTGAAATATAGCTACAATATTTCCTGTCCGGGGCAGTAACTTCTTCCACTATGGTGGGATTTCAATAATAACTTCTGTGGAAGTCGTGATAGCTCAGTGGTAGCGCGTTCGCTTCACGTGCGAAAGGCCCGGAGTTCGAGCCCCGCTGGAGCCGTTACGATTGTGTCCTTGGCAAGGCATTTAAATTCCACATGCCTCTTCTCTCTTCTCTCTCCCTCATGACGATAGATTCCATCAGGAATGAGGTCTCGAGAGTGATTAGTATAAATTATAAGAACTTGTTTCGCAATCGAGCTAAAATAAATTTGTATAAACTAATAATAATGGGCCAGAAATGTTTGCCATATAACAACGAACAACATTTCTTGCATTAAGACATCGACTGATGCTTACCGTATTTAGCTGTGTATAGTGCGCTACCGTGTATAGTGCGCACCCACGATCTGGCACGAAAATCGGCGGAAAAACTGAGTTCCTATGTATACTGCGCACGTGAAAAAAATCTCTAAAAATTGTGCTCCGTGATTTTTACAACTTATATTAATCACTCGAGATATACCTCATCGCACTCGGGCACACCTGCTCAAATTTCTCGACACGTTCTCAAACATCTCAACACGTTCTCAAACATCTCAACACCATCTCAAACATGTCAGCAGATGCTCAAACTTCTCAACACGTGAAGCCTACCTAATTAACTGGGACCCATTGTGAAAGGTTTGTCGAAATTAATTATCGCTACAATCAATTGAAATACTGCAGCCAAAAAAGTTTTTTTTTATGCAATGCATTGTACATTGTACGGCGAAGTACGCGAAAAGTACGGGAAATATTACATACGATAAAACCACGTGATGTTATCAAATCGCCATTTTTTTATGCATTTACCTTTTCAATTAAATTCATCAAAGTTTGCCAAAATAAACGAAATATATGCTAATTTTGTGGTCTTATTCATTTGATTT
Source organism: Archivesica marissinica (assembly GCA_014843695.1). Classification (NCBI taxonomy): domain Eukaryota; kingdom Metazoa; phylum Mollusca; class Bivalvia; order Venerida; family Vesicomyidae; genus Archivesica; species Archivesica marissinica. Next base: position 38,572,022 of record CM026399.1, read on the forward strand.
ATTTATATAGACTATCGGCAACTGGTTTTAATAGCTAGTTTATAACGATTGTCGAATGTAACAACTTATAGAATGACTGTGGGCCGTTCGGGTCGAATTTCAGTTTTTTCACGAAATTTTGGTCCGGAAAAAAATGTCCTGATGTCTGTACTGGTGTATAATGCGCAGTAGATAAAATGGATGAGGATTTCAGTAAGAAATGTGCGCACTATACACAGCTAAATACGGTACTTATAGCATATACAATAAATATCTATATTGTGAAAACATTGTTTATAGACACGGAGAAGCTTGTACATGTACGTATGGTCGGGGAAACAATAATTTTGATGGCAAATAATTTAATGGTAAATCATAGGTGCTGTATCATACGCAGAACCCAGGTCACGGTCACACTTAATGTAAGGGCTCATGCTAGAGGGCGATTTGGGCAAAGTGGTTGCTTTATTTTCCCCCACTTCGCCGACAATAGACATCACAGGGTGACATCCATTTCGCCTTATTTCTGGAGGATATAATTGCTAATTAATGGTGATACGTTTTGGCATTTGGAAATTCACGCCACGAGGCATATTAAGCTAATCTCCACCCCGACATCAGGATACTTGCAATAACCCAATCAACTTAATACCATTAATACGACATAGCCAATCAGCGATGCCAAAGCAAACATATTTACATAATTCCCAGCCTAATTAACATAAATAGCCGGATGATCTTTATCAAAAGTATCGATGAGTGATTATTGTCATTGTCTTCAAAGCACTTGCCTCTCACTGCTGTAAGTTTGAATCCCACTGGGGGTGTAAAATTCTTTCAAGTGAGGAAGTTGTCATGCTGGCTTGTGGAAGGTCAGTGGTTCTACCCGGGTGAACGTCCATGCCTGAAATACTGCTTTCCGTGTCCGCCAATACTAACTTGAGAGGCGTAACATGTTTGTGCAGCTTTAAACTACCCCAAGAACAAACTAACAATACACTTGTTCTATTCATCTGCTGAGTACACTTTCCTTGTTTTCAATTTGTACACAGGAGAACCAGAAGGACTTGGAGCATGCGACGGAACAACTCTCAGAGTATCTGGAGCGTGACATAACCTCCGAACTCCTCGTCGATATCAAGCAGAAAGTACAAGACAAATACAGGTATTACAGCTTGCATCATATCTGCTATCCCTCGTACGTACATCTGCTATACCCTCGTATGTACATCTGCTATCCCCCGTACGTACATCTGCTATCCCTCATACGTACATCTGCTATCCCTCGTACATACATCTGCTATCCCTCGTACGTACATCTGCCTCGTACGTACATCTGCTATCCCCTGTACGTACATCTGCTATCCCTTGTACGTACATCTGCTATCCCTCGTACGTACATCTGCTATCCCTCGTACATACATCTGCTATACCCTCGTATGTACATCTGCTATCCCTCGTATGTACATCTGCTATCCCTCGTATGTACATCTGCTATCCCTCGTACATACATCTGCTATCCCTCGTACATACATCTGCTATCCCTCGTACATACATCTGCTATCCCTCGTACGTACATCTGCTATCCCTCGTACATACATCTGCTATCCCTCGTACATACATCTGCTATACCCTCGTATGTACATCTGCTATCCTTTGTACGCACATCTGCTATCCCTCGTACATACATCTGCTATCCCTCATACATACATCTGCTATACCTCGTACATACATCTGCTATCCCTCGTACATACATCTGCTATACCTCGTACTACATCTGCTATCTCGTACGTACATCTGCTATCCCTCGTACGTACATCTGCTATCCCTCGTACATACATCTGCTATCCCTCGTACTCATTGCTATCCTCGTACATACATCTGCTATCCCTCGTACGTACATCTGCTATCCCTCGTACGTACATCTGCTATCCCTCGTACGTACATCTGCTATCCCTCGTACGTACATCTGCTATCCCTCGTACGTACATCTGCTATACCTCGTACATACATCTGCTATACCCTCGTATGTACATCTGCTATCCCTCGTACGTACATCTGCTATACCCTCGTACATACATCTGCTATCCCTCGTACGTACATCTGCTATCCCTCGTACGTACATCTGCTATCCCTCGTACATACATCTGCTATCCCTCGTACATACATCTGCTATCCCTCGTACGTACATCTGCTATCCCTTGTACGTACATCTGCTATCCCTCGTACGCACATCTGCTATCCCTCGTACATACATCTGCTATCCCTCGTACGTACATCTGCCTCGTACATACATCTGCTATCCCTCGTACGTACATCTACTATCCCTTGTACGTACATCTGCTATACCTCGTACGTACATCTGCTATCCCTCGTACGTACATCTGCTATACCTCGTACATACATCTGCTATCCCTCGTACGTACATCTGCTATCCCTCGTACGTACATCTGCTATCCCTCGTACATACATTTGCTATCCCTCGTACATACATCTGCTATCCCTCGTACGTACATCTGCTATCCTTCGTACGTACATCTGCTATCCCTCGTACATACATCTGCTATCCCTCGTACGCACATCTGCTATCCCTCGTACATACATCTGCTATCCCTCGTACGTACATCTGCCTCGTACATACATCTGCTATACCTCGTACGTACATCTGCTATCCCTCGTACGTACATCTGCTATACCTCGTACATACATCTGCTATACCCTCGTATGTACATCTGCTATCCCTCGTACGTACATCTGCTATACCCTCGTACATACATCTGCTATCCCTCGTACGTACATCTGCTATCCCTCGTACGTACATCTGCTATCCCTCGTACATACATCTGCTATCCCTCGTACATACATCTGCTATCCCTCGTACGTACATCTGCTATCCCTTGTACGTACATCTGCTATCCCTCGTACGCACATCTGCTATCCCTCGTACATACATCTGCTATCCCTCGTACGTACATCTGCCTCGTACATACATCTGCTATCCCTCGTACGTACATCTACTATCCCTTGTACGTACATCTGCTATACCTCGTACGTACATCTGCTATCCCTCGTACGTACATCTGCTATACCTCGTACATACATCTGCTATCCCTCGTACGTACATCTGCTATCCCTCGTACGTACATCTGCTATCCCTCGTACATACATCTGCTATCCCTCGTACATACATTTGCTATCCCTCGTACATACATCTGCTATCCCTCTTACGTACATCTGCTATCCTTCGTACGTACATCTGCTATCCCTCGTACATACATCTGCTATCCCTCGTACGCACATCTGCTATCCCTCGTACATACATCTGCTATCCCTCGTACGTACATCTGCCTCGTACATACATCTGCTATACCTCGTACGTACATCTGCTATCCCTCGTACGTACATCTGCTATACCTCATACGTACATCTGCTATACCTCGTACATACATCTGCTATACCCTCGTATGTACATCTGCTATCCCTCGTACGTACATCTGCTATCCCTCGTACGTACATCTGCTATCCCTCGTACATACATCTGCTATCCCTCGTACATACATCTGCTATCCCTCGTACGTACATCTGCTATCCCTCGTACATACATCTGCTATCCCTCGTACATACATCTGCTATCCCTCGTACATACATCTGCTATCCCTCGTACATACATCTGCTATCCCTCGTATGTACATCTGCTATCCCTCGTACGTACATCTGCTAAACAACATATTGGGAATCTTTAATGTGGCTGCTTAACTGCTTAATAGGGGTGACCACTGTATATAATAAAATATGGAATTTCAATCTCTATTACTAAGCTTGTACATTTGATTATTGTAGATACTGTGATAGTAGACGCAAAGTGTTATTGGACCACGTCCACGAGGGCTACGAGAAGGAATTATGGGAATATATGGAAGTTTTGTGATAAGAGTTCTCTCCCTTAGAAGCTATTTGTTGACAATTGATTATACTTTGTTCATGCCACCAAACCTGTTGTTATAAATCAGTAATTGAAAGAGAATTTTTTTGTGATTAAATACTAACAGGCTTCATGTTGTAATGAAGAGCAAGGAATGTTTGTTGTTTCTCTGGTAGATATCTAATACACGCTACGATACTCTGATTGGTAGATATCTTATACATGCTACGATATTCTGGTAGATATCTTATACACGCTACTATACTCTGATTGGTAGATATCTTATACATGCTACGATACTCTGATTGGCAGATATCTTATACATGCTACGATACTCTGGCAGATATCTTATACACGCTACGATACTCTGATTGGCAGATATCTTATACATGCTACGATACTCTGATTGGTAGATATCTTATACACGCTACGATACTCTGATTGGCAGATATCTTATACAAGCTACAATACTCTGGTAGATATCTTATACATGCTACGATACTCTGATGGGTAGATATCTTATACATGCTACGATACTCTGATGGGTAGATATCTAATACATGCTACGATACTCTGATTGGTAGATATCTTATACATGCTACGATACTCTGATTGGCAGATATCTTATACACGCTACGATACTCTGATTGGCAGATATCTAATACACACTACGATACTCTGATTGGCAGATATCTTATACAAGCTACGATACTCTGGTAGATATCTTATACATGCTACGATACTCTGATTGGCAGATATCTTATACATGCTACGATACTCTGATTGGCAGATATCTAATACACACTACGATACTCTGGTAGATATCTTATACACACTACGATACTCTGGTGGCCCAGCATTTATCATGTCATTACAGTCCTTGTTTTACGTCAGGACTGTGGTAGTAAACCTAACAGCTGCATTAATTTATTTTATTATCTGGGATATATTTGAAATTGCCATGTTGTCATGTATTGAAAATAAATGAATATATGAATTTTAAATCCATGTATGCAAAATTATTTTCTATTTTCACCGTTCAATGAACCCATGTCTCCATTGTGCTCAGCAGGGATGAACTTTGTGAAATGCACAATTAAATAGAGGATATTTGTGTTTATTAGTGTAAGATAGGATTTATTTCATCTCGTTATCACGGAAATATGTATTTCCACTCACAAATCTTCTTAAATTTCTTTTATGATTTCCAATGATTTTGGCTAATATAAAAAGATTTTCTTCAAATTTTATTCATTTTAACTGCCCTGTGTGGAGCCTCATTGCACTGCAATACACAACTACACAACCACTTACATGTGCAGATTTGTTCAAATTAGATCAATCTGTCGTAAATATGTTGACTTGGTGAACTGAAATAACATCTCCTGTGAAAGAAAGAGTTATATTGCCAAGTTTTATCTGAATCGGCCTTGCAGTGATAGCTACCAACTTTCTTGGAATTGTGTTTGATCAAATGTTGCAGAATTGTAAGTTAACTAATGTTGTAACTAGTATTTGTTTTTTTTCTGAAACATTATTTTAATTAATGAAACGCGTATGCATAGAGTTACGGAGCCACTTTGAAAACTTTACGAATCATTTACCGATCCACTTTCTACCTAACTGATCAACATTGGACCGCCTGTTCGCATAGCTGATCAATATTTGATCATCTGTCTACATATTTCATCAACATTAAATCATCAATGTAGCTGATCAACATTGAATCATCAATGTAGCTGATCAACGTTGGATCATATATCAATGTAGCTGATCAACATTGGATCATATATCAATGTAGCTGATCAATGTTGGTTGTGTGTCGTTGGATCATATATCAATGTAGCTGATCAATGTTAGATCATATATCAATGTAGCTGATCAACATTGGATCATATATCTATGTAGCTGATCAACATTGGATCATATATCTATGTAGCTGATCAACATTGGATCATATATCTATGTAGCTGATCAACATTGGATCATATATCAGTGTAGCTGATCAACGGATCATATATCAATGTAGCTGATCAACGTTGGATCATATATCAATGTAGCTGATCAATGTTGGATCATATATCTATGTAGCTGATCAATGTTGGATCATATATCAATGTAGCTGATCAATGTTGGATCATATATCAATGTAGCTGATCAATGGATCATATATCAATGTAGCTGATCAACGTTGGATCATATATCAATGTAGCTGATCAATGTTGGATCATATATCAATGTAGCTGATCAACATTGGATCATATATCAGTGTAGCTGATCAACGTTGGATCATATATCTATGTAGCGGATAAACATTGGATCATATATCAATGTAGCTGATCAACGTTGGATCATATATCTATGTAGCAGATAAACATTGGATCATATATCAATGTAGCTGATCAACATTGGATCATATATCAATGTAGCTGATCAACGTTGGATCATATATCTATGTAGCGGATAAACATTGGATCATATATCAATGTAGCTGATCAACATTGGATCATATATCAATGTAGCTGATCAACGTTGGATCATATATCTATGTAGCGGATAAACATTGGATCATATAATTGATCAACATGTCTTAAAACTAGGTCAAATGAGTGCCAACATTTCAAAAATCTTCAAATTATTGGCAAGAATGAAGGGCTCATCCTAGGTCAGAATATTTGGGAGAAGCGAGATACTGGTCCAACGCGATATGTGAAATATGTATATAAACAGAAAACCAATAAAATAAACACGATATAGGTGATCCAGGTACTGGTCCAACGCGATATGTGAAATATGTATATAAACAGAAAACCAATAAAATAAACACGATATAGGTGATCCAGGTACTGGTCCAACGCGATATGTGAAATATGTATATAAACAGAAAACCAATAAAATAAACACGATATAGGTGATCCAGGTCGTTGATACTGACTGGTCCATGTTGTATGTGTACGTATGTCCTATGGACATATTGGTACATGTTGTATGTGTACGCATGTCCTATGGACATATTGGTAGATGTTGTATGGGTACGCATGTCCTATGGATATATTGGTACATGTTGTATGTTTACGCATGTCCTATGGACATATTGGTAGATGTTGTATGGGTACGCATGTCCTATGGACAGATTGGTACATGTTGTATGGGTACGCATGTCCTATGGACATATTGGTAGATGTTGTATGGGTACGCATGTCCTATGGACATATTGGTAGATGTTGTATGGGTATGCATGTCCTATGGACAGATTTGTAGATGTATGGGTACGCATGTCCTATGGACAGATGATCCTCGTAGGGACACATATATGTGCACATACAGAGATGGTAGGTGCATACATGTGCTATGAACTGACGGGGACGTGCTGTGTGTGGCATACATGTGCTATGAACTGACGGGGATGTGCTGTGTGTGGCATACATGTGCTATGAACTGACGGGGACGTGCTGTGTGTGGCATACATGTGCTATGAACTGACGGGGACGTGCTGTGTGTGGCATACATGTGCTATGAACTGACAGGTAAATGGTGCGGGCATACATGTGCTATGAACTGACAGGTAAATGTTGCGGGCATACATAAATCAAAGGTAAAATGATAATTACAATATTGCCTGAATAATGTTTGACATGGTTCTTAGGAGTGTGTGTCTGTTTTACGTTTATTTATCGTCGATACCGGTTGCCCATATGAGCGACGTCTCCTGAAGAGATTAGTCATTTTAATTTGGAGGATTGTGCAATGATACAGACAGAGACCCATTCCAGAGTCTCATCTGGTTCTTTTACGTGCACGGTGTACAGCACCAACACGAGACCTCTGTTTAAAGTCCCATCTTAAAGACTGTTAATTTTATTAGGGTCAGACGGGGGATCAAACCTGGATTACCAGTCCAGCGTGTTAACACTGAACTACAGATCCGTCTGTAAGTGTGTGTTTTACGTTTATTTATCGTCGATACCGGTTGCCCATATGAGCGACGCATCCTGAAGAGATTAGTCATTTTAGACTTTTGGAGGATAGTACAATGATACAGACGGAGACCTATTCCAGGGTTTCCACTGGTTCATTTACGTGCACGGTGTAAAGCACCGACACGAGACATCTGTTTAAAGTCCCATCTGAAAGACTAAGATACACTAAATTTATTAGGGTCAGACGGTGGATCGAACCTGCGATCCCTGGATTACCAGTCCAGCGTGTTACAACTGGACTACAGATGGGGGATCGAACCTGCGATCCCTGGATTACCAGTCCAGCGTGTTACAACTGGACTACAGACGGGGGATCGAACCTGCGATCCCTGGATTACCAGTCCAGCGTGTTACAACTGGACTACAGACGGGGGATCGAACCTGCGATCCCTGGATTACCAGTCCAGCGTGTTACAACTGGACTACAGATCCGTCTGTTCTTAGGAGAATGCAGTATACATCATATATAATATAAAAATCACGAATACTTTGGTGGCGCTTTGTGGGCCATGCCGATACCTACATGTAGCTTGTACTTTACTGATTATGTCATTCTATATGTTGTGCTTTGGGGGATATTGTGAGATGCCATGTGCTTCACTCGGAATTCCATTCTATATGTATACATTGGGATATATTTGAAATACCATGTACTTCACTCGGAATTCCATTCTATATGTATACATTGGGATATATTTGAAATACCATGTGCTTCACTCGGAATTCCATTATATGTATTGTGTATCGGGGGATATTGTGAGATACCTTGTACTTCACTGTGTATTCCATTCTATGTATTGTGTATCGGGGGATATTGTGAGATACCTTGTACTTCACTGTGTATTCCATTCTATGTATTGTGTATCGGGGGATATTGTGAGATACCTTGTACTTCACTGTGTATTCCATTCTATGTATTGTGTATCGGGGGATATTGTGAGATACCTTGTACTTCACTGTGTATTCCATTCTATGTATTGTGTATCGGGGGATATTGTGAGATACCTTGTACTTCACTGTGTATTCCATTCTATGTATTGTGTATCGGGGGATATTGTGAGATACCTTGTACTTCACTGTGTATTCCATTCTATGTATTGTGTATCGGGGGATATTGTGAGATACCTTGTACTTCACTGTGTATTCCATTCTATGTATTGTGTATCGGGGGATATTGTGAGATACCTTGTACTTCACTGTGTATTCCATTCTATGTATTGTGTATCGGGGGATATTGTGAGATACCTTGTACTTCACTGTGTATTCCATTCTATGTATTGTGTATCGGGGGATATTGTGAGATACCTTGTACTTCACTGTGTATTCCATTCTATGTATTGTGTATCGGGGGATATTGTGAGATACCTTGTACTTCACTGTGTATTCCATTCTATGTATTGTGTATCGGGGGATATTGTGAGATACCTTGTACTTCACTGTGTATTCCATTCTATGTATTGTGTATCGGGGGATATTGTGAGATACCTTGTACTTCACTGTGTATTCCATTCTATGTATTGTGTATCGGGGGATATTGTGAGATACCTTGTACTTCACTGTGTATTCCATTCTATGTATTGTGTATCGGGGGATATTGTGAGATACCTTGTACTTCACTGTGTATTCCATTCTATGTATTGTGTATCGGGGGATATTGTGAGATACCTTGTACTTCACTGTGTATTCCATTCTATGTATTGTGTATCGGGGGATATTGTGAGATACCTTGTACTTCACTGTGTATTCCATTCTATGTATTGTGTATCGGGGGATATTGTGAGATACCTTGTACTTCACTGTGTATTCCATTCTATGTATTGTGTATCGGGGGATATTGTGAGATACCTTGTACTTCACTGTGTATTCCATTCTATGTATTGTGTATCGGGGATATTGTGAGATACCTTGTACTTCACTGTGTATTCCATTCTATGTATTGTGTATCGGGGGATATTGTGAGATACCTTGTACTTCACTGTGTATTCCATTCTATGTATTGTGTATCGGGGGATATTGTGAGATACCTTGTACTTCACTGTGTATTCCATTCTATGTATTGTGTATCGGGGGATATTGTGAGATACCTTGTACTTCACTGTGTATTCCATTCTATGTATTGTGTATCGGGGGATATTGTGAGATACCTTGTACTTCACTGTGTATTCCATTCTATGTATTGTGTATCGGGGGATATTGTGAGATACCTTGTACTTCACTGTGTATTCCATTCTATGTATTGTGTATCGGGGGATATTGTGAGATACCTTGTACTTCACTGTGTATTCCATTCTATGTATTGTGTATCGGGGGATATTGTGAGATACCTTGTACTTCACTGTGTATTCCATTCTATGTATTGTGTATCGGGGGATATTGTGAGATACCTTGTACTTCACTGTGTATTCCATTCTATGTATTGTGTATCGGGGGATATTGTGAGATACCTTGTACTTCACTGTGTATTCCATTCTATGTATTGTGTATCGGGGATATTGTGAGATACCTTGTACTTCACTGTGTATTCCATTCTATGTATTGTGTATCGGGGGATATTGTGAGATACCTTGTACTTCACTGTGTATTCCATTCTATGTATTGTGTATCGGGGGATATTGTGAGATACCTTGTACTTCACTGTGTATTCCATTCTATGTATTGTGTATCGGGAGATATTGTGAGATACCTTGTACTTCACTGTGTATTCCATTCTATGTATTGTGTATCGGGGATATTGTGAGATACCTTGTACTTCACTGTGTATTCCATTCTATGTATTGTGTATCGGGGGATATTGTGAGATACCTTGTACTTCACTGTGTATTCCATTCTATGTATTGTGTATCGGGGGATATTGTGAGATACCTTGTACTTCACTGTGTATTCCATTCTATGTATTGTGTATCGGGGATATTGTGAGATACCTTGTACTTCACTGTGTATTCCATTCTATGTATTGTGTATCGGGGATATTGTGAGATACCTTGTACTTCACTGTGTATTCCATTCTATGTATTGTGTATCGGGGGATATTGTGAGATACCTTGTACTTCACTGTGTATTCCATTCTATGTATTGTGTATCGGGGGATATTGTGAGATGCCTTGTATTTCATTGTGTACTTTATTTTGTGTATTGGGTATACTATTTTGTGACATAAAATGGATATAAATATATGTATTGCCATGTATTTATAGTTGAAGATATAAAGTGACAGATATTTGTTTAGGCCATCGGATGGGAGCAAATTCAGAATGTAACAACATATAACATTTTGGCAAAAAAAACTAACATATTTTATTATTATATAAATAGTTAGAAAAATGCCAAATTATTAATTATATTATTGTGCAATTTATATTTATTTTCTCAAGTTGGTTGCTCGGCTGCGGAAAGTTCGCTGCAACCAGTTGGCAAACTGTCGTACACATCCACCTGAAATAGAAGAAATAATGACGGCATCATTAAGTTGTGTTATCATTAAACAGTTTATTTCCGATGTGTTTATTTTTCAGAAATAAAAACTCAAGACATTCTTTGTTTTTGAAGACCTATAGATAAGAAGCTGTCGTCGTACGTTGTTTACTACGGTTTTCCTGGAACACCACACTGGCACACCCCTCAGACAATTCTTATCACCTTAGCATATCTCGGTATATTACGATTCTTACCACCTTAGCATATATCGATGTATTACGAATCTTACCACCTTAGCATATCTCGGTATATTACGATTCTTATCACCTTAGCATATATCGGTGTATTACGATTCTTACCACCTTAGCATATCTCGGTTTATTACGATTCTTACCACCTTAGCATATCTCGGTGTATTACGATTATTACCACCTTAGCATACCTCGGTGTATTACGATTCTTACCACCTTAGCATATCTCGGTATATTACGATTCTTACCACCTTAGCATATCTCGGTATATTACGATTCTTACCACCTTAGCATATCTCGGTGTATTACGATTATTACCACCTTAGCATACCTCGGTGTATTACGATTCTTACCACCTTAGCATATCTCGGTATATTACGATTCTTACCACCTAGCATATCTCGGTGTATTACGATTCTTACCACCTTAGCATATCTCGGTATATTACGATTCTTACCACCTTAGCATATCTCGGTATATTACGATTCTTACACCTTAGCATATACGGTGTATTACGATTATTACCACCTTAGCATACCTCGGTGTATTACGATTATTACCACCTTAGCATACCTCGGTGTATTACGATTATTAGCATACCTCGGTGTATTACGATTCTTACCACCTTAGCATACCTCGGTGTATTACGATTATTAACATACCTCGGTGTATTACGATTCTTACCACCTTAGCATACCTCGGTGTATTACGATTCCGTATTATCTTAGCATATCTTTTATATTTTTATTCGAAAATATTAAAAGTATTTACCTCTGCTTTCTGTTCTTGCTTTCTTTGTTTCTGATTGGATGGATGTCTTAAGTAACTCTGCCATTGGTGTCGAAGCATGGTAACTGGATTCGTAAGTCACGCCTTGCAATCGTTTCTGTGAAAAGAATATGTACACATTCTAATGTCTTCTCCCATCTTAACTGAGATATAATTGATAAAACGGAAGAGTTGGATTTGTCACTATTAAAATTCAATTTACTTTCAGTTTCCATTTTGGAATGGCCTGCTCATTACGTTTGTCCACACATACACACACCTACATATACACTCACGCGTATTTGCCTACACATACACACACCTACACATACACTCACCTACACATACACACACCTACACATACACTCTACTACACATACACTCACCTACACATACACTCACTTACACATACACTCACCTACACATACACACACCTACACATACACTCACCTACACATACACTCACCTACACATACACTCACCTACACATACACACACCTACACATACACTCACCTACACATACACTCACCTACACATACACTCACCTACACATACACTCACCTACACATACACTCACCTACACATACACACCCTACACATACACTCACCTACACACACCTACACATACACACACCTACACATACATCACCTACACATACACTCACCTACACATACACTCACCTACACATACACTCACCTACACATACACACACCTACACATACACACAGCTACACATACACTCACGGGTATTTGCCTACACCTACACACACCTACACATACACTCACCTACACATACACTCACCTACACATACACTCACCACACATACACTCACGTAATTTTCCTACACAAACACTCCCTACACATACACTCACCTACACATACACTCACCTACACATACACTCAACTATCCTACACATACACTCACCTACACATACACTCACCTACACATACACTCACCTACACATACAACCTCCCTACACATAACTCATATTTGCCTACACATACACTCACCTACACATACATTCACCTACACACATCACCTACACATACATTCACCTACACATACACTCACCTACACATACATTCACCTCTCATACACACAGATGACATACACACATCACCTACACATACACACACACCTCACATACACATACATCATATACACATACCTCACACATACATCACCTACATATACACTCACCTACATATACATTCATCTACACATACACTCACCTCACATACACTCACCTACATATACA
>CM026399.1:38586597-38636363 GCA_014843695.1 Archivesica marissinica
ACACATACACACACATCACCTACACATACACACACACCTCACATACACAAACCTCACCTACATATACACACACACCTCACCTACACATACACACACATCACATACACATACACACACATTACCTACAAATACACACACCTCATATACACACACATCACCTACACATACACACACATCACCTACACATACACACACATCACCTACACATACACACACACATCACACACACATACACACACATCACCTACACATACACACACATCATCTACACATAAACACACCTCACCTACACCTAAACATACACATTCACACACACCTCACCTACACATATACACACATCACCTACACATACACACTCATCGACTACACATACACACACATCACCTACATATACACACACATCACCTACACATACCTCACATACACACACATCACCTACATATACACACACACCTCACATACACATACACACACCTCAACTACACATACACACATCACCTACACATACACACACATCACCTACACATACACACAACTACACATACATACACATACACATACATACTACACATACAATCACCTACACCTACACTCACTACACATACACTCATACACATACACTCACCTACACATACACTCACTACACATACATACACCTAAACATACACACACCTACACATCACACACATCACTACATATACACACACACACATACTACACATACACATACACATATACACACAACTCACATACACATACACACACACACATCACATACACTACACACACATACCTACACATAACACACCTTACTACACATACACACACATCACATACACACAACTCACATACACATACACCATCTCACATACACATACATCACACACACATCACCTACATATACACACATACCTCACATACACATACATACTACACATACACACATACTACATACACACACACACATCACTACATATACACACATATATATACACATACTGACATACACACACATACATACATACACACTTCACATACATATACACATACATCATATACACACATCACATACACATACATAACACCTCACATACACATACACACATCACATACACATACACACATATCATATACACACATACCTCACATACACCTACACATATACATACACACACTACATACACACATACATACACACATACACACACATATACATACCACACATACATATACACTTACATACACCAACATACATATACACTCACGCGTATTTGTGCACTACATACACCTACCTACATAGCTTACACATATACACATACATACATACACTGACATACACACCTCACATACACACAATTCACTACACCTACACACACTTCACATACACCTACACATTCCTCACATACATACACATCACCTACACCTACACCTACCTCACCTACATACCTCACCTATACACATCACTACACACACCTCACCTACTCACACGTAATATACACACACACACACACCTCACCTCACATCTCACCTACACCTACACAAACCTACACATACACACACCTACATACACCCCACATACACACACCTACACATACCTCACTAAACCTACACACACGTTATCTACACCTACACACATCACATACACCAACACACACCAAACCTACACATGCACACATCATCTAAATCTACACATACCTCACCTAAACCTACACACATCTCACCTACACACACCTACACATACACTCACGGGTATTTGCCTACACATACACTAACCTACACATACCACACACCTACACATACCTCACCTACACATACACACACCTACACATACACTCACCTACACACACCTACACTACACACACCTACACATACACACCTACACATACACACACCTACACATACACACACCTACACATACACTCACCTACACATACACACACCTACACATACACTCCCTACACACACCTACACATACACACACCTACACATACACTCACCTACACATACACTCACCTACACATACACTCACCTACACATACACTCACCTACACATACACTCACCTACACATGCACTCAGCTACACATACACTCACGGGTTTTGCTACACATACACTCACCTACACATACACTCACCTACACATACACTCACCTACACATACACTCACCTAAACATACACTCACATACACTCACCTACACATACATTCATATACACATACACTCACCTACACATACATTCACGGGTTTTGCTACACATACACTCACCTACACATACATTCACCTACACATACACAACCTACACATACACTCACCTACACATACACTCACCTACACATACACTCACCTACACATACACACACCTACACATACACTCACCTACACATACACTCACCTACACATACACTCACCTACACATACACACACCTACACATACACTCACCTACACATACACTCACCTACACATACACTCACCTACACATACACACACCTACACATACACTCACCTACACACACCTACACATACACACACCTACACATACACACACCTACACATACACTCACCTACACACACCTACATATACACTCACGCGTATTTGCCTACACATACATACACCTACACATACACACACCTACACATACACACACCTACACATACACTCACCTACACATACACTCATGGGTATTTGCCGAAACATACACACACCTACACATACACTAAAGGGTATTTGCCTACACCTACACATACACTAAAGGGTATTGCCTACACCTACACACACCTACACATACACCAAAGGGTATTGCCTACACCTACACACACCTACACATACACCAAATGGTATTGCCTACACCTACACACACCTACACATACACCAAAGGGTATTGCCTACACCTACACACACCTACACATACACCAAAGGGTATTACCTACACATACACCAACGGGTATTGCCTACACCTACACACACCTACACATACACCAAAGGGTATTGCCTACATATATTATTATCTGACCACCACGCATCAGTATTACCTGAACTCCACCCATCATTATTATCTGACCACCACTCATCAGTATTACCTGAACTCCACCCATCAGTATTATCTGACCCCCACCCATCATTATTATCTGACCCCCACCCATCATTATTATCTGACCCCCACCCATCAGTATTATCTGACCCCCACCCATCATTATTATCTGACCCCCACCCATCAGTATTACATGACTCCACCCATCAGTATTACCTGAACCCCATCCACATCATTATTACATGACCCCCAAACATCATTATTACGTGACCCCATCCATCAACCCATAGAGACGATACCTCAAGCTTGGCAATGCATGTAGTTTGTTTTGTGTGTATGTTTAGGGCTTTTAAACATTAATGTTCGCAAATATCTAGAATCACGTTGTTATTTATTTTATGTAATTGACACTCCAAATCTCTGTTGATGGATTGTTCCTCTTGGTGTGTTTACAGTATGCGACATGTCATTTTTTAATTATATATTATTACTCTGTGGGGGTCACATACCATGCACTCCCGTGAGTCTTCGCTTGTTATCTTTCTGTAGTAGTCGGAATCAGGCCCATATGTTACTATCCGTGCTGGCAGCCTCGCATAGGCATTCAGTGTATGATGTAGTATTCATTTCTCTAGATATCTGAAAGTGCAGATTTCAAATTAGTACTATAGATTCGAGATAATGTAACAAACATCTGCTATATTAATATTAATTCTTCATAAAATAATCAAATACATTGGGAGGTATGGGGGAGGGAGGGAGGTATGGGGGAGGGAGGGAGGTGATGAAATACGATAACATATTCAAATATAACGTTCAAAAAAAACATTCCCGCCATCATTAGTGAGTTTAAAACGTCCTAGGGAGATTTACTCGAGATAATTGTGCAACGACATAAGTGCTCTCTATTACCCGTGCTGTAGCGGTTGGCTGGGTCAAGGAACACATGCATCACTTGGGGGAACATAACATGAAGGTACTGGCTTCATTACATGTCTAACCCAGGTGAGAAAACCATGCAGCCAGTCCAGGACTCGAACCCGGGGTCTACCGCATACACGGCGAATGTTTTATCGACGGAGCTAATCAGGACGCCAATGGGTGATTGCTGGAGACGAAATAGTGTTAAGGAGCGGACGATTAGAAATTAGTTTATACAAATTTATTTTAGCTCGATTGCGAAACAAGTTATTTCAACTTATGTTAATCACTCTCGAGACCTCATTCCTGATGGAATCCATCGCCACGAGGGAGAGAGAAGAGGCAACGTGGAATTTAAATGCCTTGCCTAAGGGCACACTCGTAACGGCTGCAGCGGGGCTCGAACTCCGGACCGTTCGCACCTAAAGCGAACGCGCATCCACTGCGCTATCACGACTTCCACTTTTAGATTAGAAATCGCGATTATTTTCTTATATTTCCATTAACCAATCATTTATTCGTATTCGAAATAATCTTACATACACGACAAAACATACACAAACAAGTGCTTTCTGGCATATTGTTTATACACTATCTCTTAAATATGTCATCTTTACAAAATCAAAAGTTGCATTGTACAAAACCATCCAATGCTATTCAAAGAATCTGCTCATGCGCAAACAGTTTTATTTAAGTGACGAATAAACAACAATATCACAGACGGATATGTAGTCCAGTGGAAACACGCTGGACTGGTAATCCATAGATCGCAGGTTCGATCCCCCGTCTGAACCTAATAAAATTAACAGTATTTCAGATGGGACGTTAAACCGAGGTGTCGTGTCTGTGCTTTACACCGTGCACGTAAAAGAACAAGAGGAGACTCTGGAATGGGTCTGTATCATTGCACTATCCTCCAAAATCTAAAATGACTAATCTCTTCAAGAGGCGTCGCTCATATGGGCAACCGGTAGCGACGATAAAAAAAATAAAAAGTAACAGGAAAATCCTCACTCCCAGGGCATACTACCCTCCACGAACATGGACTCTGGTCACCAGCTGCAAAATGACCATCACATGGGATACAAGCCGACACTAAATAGACAGACCATTCCGAAATGTTCCGTGCACAATCAAAGCAAATTATGTTCCATATATGTAGGTCTGTTACATTCATAGTATACATGCATGATAGAAGGCCGGTTAAATATATGGCATGCATAGCGCATGTCTGTATCGTACTTATAATGCGACAGAAGGTGGAACATACTTGACCTATCTCTGTATTCGTAATGCGTCTGTACGCAGTTAGTATTTACGTTATTGCTGTCAGAAATTATATAAAATTCACAGAATTGCATAAAATATAACAAATCTCTTAAGAATTTACAAACCTGTCGTTTTGCTAATTCCATCGCTCTTTGTCGTGATGACGATGACGTCCACAACGGGATGTAACTCTAGGGACATGACATCGTTACGCTACGTAGTGCTATCCTGTAGAACAGTGCTGTACATGGCGTTGTGTAGCGTACGTAAACTTGCTGGAAAATTGGGTAGAGGTAACTAGATATTATTTATGTCGCCACTTTTTAAGTATGTGATCTACGAGACTGCCCAGTGGTTTATCGACTAAAATGGATTGTATGGAATAGGCCTACATACATTGATTTGAGAGAAATTATCGTTTATCTTACTTACAACTTCTTTTTAATTACATGAAAAGCAGTTGATTATTTTATTCATAGACGATATTTGTTGTTTTCGTGTACGATTGAAGTGTATGTAATGGACCTAGCATAAAGTGGTCGTTATGTTAGAACTATACCGGCATGGAGAATGTTCGGCCAGAACGGGTTTTCGCCTAACTGTGGGAATAGCAAGTCGCGAAAGATCACGCGATATATCACGCTCCAGTTTCCGGAAATATAAATAAACATACCGTGTGTACTTACAGACGGATCTGTAGTCCAGTGGTAACACACTGGACTTATAATCCAGGGGTCGCAGGTTCGATCCCCCGTCTGACCATAATAAAATTAACAG
Source organism: Archivesica marissinica (assembly GCA_014843695.1). Lineage (NCBI taxonomy): Eukaryota > Metazoa > Mollusca > Bivalvia > Venerida > Vesicomyidae > Archivesica > Archivesica marissinica. Next base: position 38,592,593 of record CM026399.1, read on the forward strand.
TCTTTCAGATGGGACTTTAAACCGAGGTCTCGTGTCGGTGGTGTACACCGTGCACGTAAAAGAACCAGAGGAGATTCTGGAATGATTCTCTGTCTGTATCATTGCACTATCCTCCAAAAATCTAAAATGATTAATCTCTCATCGCTCATATGGGCAGCCGATAGCGACAATAAATAAATGTAAAACACACTTGGGCAACCAATTTTTCTCGTCTGTATGCATCCATTTGTGTTAACAAAGCAATACAATATGCTTATATCAATTTGACAGGTAATCATGATTCGTGCCAATCAGTCAATCTTCGCACATGTATACTCTTATTTCCGTTTGAGCCATTGTTGTAAAAATACATGTAGAGGAGTATCGGCGCAGACTAGCCTGGGAACAGACGTCGATATATTTTGCCTGGTCAGTCAAATAAATATATTTGAACACCGAGACTATTAATTGAGTTTCTGATCATATCATGTCATTTTGCCAGATGTTAAAAATCGACAGACTGACACTCTTATATTATTATTTTCATAAGTCATGAAAACAACTTTCAAAACACTCTTGTTGACAGTTTTATCTTCATCACGTGACATTGCTGCTCAATACAGCTATCGCAATGGTGTCGGTCGGCACCAGTTTATATGAGGAACTGAAGACTCCTGGGCACATATGCACGGCGTACTTCTTATTTTTTATTTATCCACCATAACTTGTTGAATATCTTATTTTGATATAGTACATCATTGAATATAAACACTTATTGGTCTTAATCAGAAATGGTATAGAAACTGTTTTTCGTGTTAGGTGTAGATTTTTTAAATTCGGATAGCTACCTGAATTGCTCATGCACCGTATCAGTTTTGGTGGAAATATTCTCCCAATGATTTGTTTGTTTATATTCGTCTGCTGGACCAGTCACGTGACATTTGTATCAGCCTACGGATACACTCAACGGATTGCTATTGAACCATGCTTCAGCTCTGTCAGCGAAATTCGCCTATAACTATATAAATATTTTAAATACGGATGAAAATTGAAAATACACCGAGCATAGGAATACGCCGAACATAGGTTCCACCACTCTACAGACTGTAATTGCTTGCAGGTTGGATAATTTTACTCTACCAGATCCATTGACCCTGAAGGAGGGCTGGCTTTGGGGAAGATGGAAAGTCGAAATGGCCAAAGCTCTGCATCACAAATATTTATGACTATCTGAAGCCATGCCAGCTGATGTATGCAGACAATTAATAATTGAATACAAGCTTGATACTTCAAGTGACAACATGTAAAGGATGTCCACAGTGCGTAACCTAGAGATGCTTAGGTATAATTATCGTGGTGTCATGGATACGGTGTAATCCACTGCACGTAACCTAGAGTTGAGCTTGATATGTCAACGTTGCGGTCACATGGTATGACATTGAATGGTCATATGAGGTTTCTAATAGATGTTCATTGAAGTTATACACCATATCCATGACACCACGATAATTATACCTAAACATCTCTAGGTTACGCACTGTGGAGTATACCGTACCGAGCATACACATTGCACCATGATAAATTATACCAATGTACATCAAGGTTACGCACTGTGGAGTATACCGTACCGAGCATAAACATTGCACCATGATAAATTATACCAATGTACATCAAGGTTACGCACTGTGGAGTATACCGTACCGAGCATAAACATTGCACCATGATAAATTATACCAATGTACATCAAGGTTACGCACTGTGGAGTATACCGTACCGAGCATAAACATTGCACCATGATAAATTATACCAATGTACATCAAGGTTACGCACTGTGGAGTATACCGTACCGAGCATACACATTGCACCATGATAAATTATACCTATGTACATCAAGGTTACGCACTGTGGAGTATACCGTACCGAGCATAAACATTGCACCATGATAAATTATACCAATGTACATCAAGGTTACGCACTGTGGAGTATACCGTACCGAGCATACACATTGCACCATGATAAATTATACCTATGTACATCAAGGTTACGCACTGTGGAGTATACCGTACCGAGCATAAACATTGCACCATGATAAATTATACCAATGTACATCAAGGTTACGCACTGTGGAGTATACCGTACCGAGCATACACATTGCACCATGATAAATTATACCTATGTACATTAAGGTTACGTGCAGTGGAGTATACCCTATAGCCTTGATATTGACCTTTCAAGATTAAAATTATCAAGGTCATGAGAATTTAGTCCTATTTCCTAGTGATAAATTCTCCAGTTATCAGTTGTTATTTAATTAAATATATAGAACTAGAATGAATCATCAGTAACTATTATAATTATGCTGAATAGATAATGTAAAATTAAATGATATAAACCTTGTTTATAGCTGTTATGTGTGTTTAAACCATTATTTTGGAAGAACTTTTTGTTTATTGTTTAATCATGTTTTATTGCTCGATTAGTTTGTTTACATATATACATGTGAATACAAACATGACAACTTATAGAAAAGCAAACGGGTCGGGCCACAAGTTCTAGCAACATTAGTTACGGCCCTTCCCGAATTTTGGAAGAACTGTCTCTAATATTGCAAGAACTTGTGGCTTGACCCATTTTTGCTTTCTTTTTCATATATTGTATGTACATGTAGATTCTGTGTCATTATAGAGCAACATAAAATATGAATAAACAATTAACTGATTTAATACAGTACCGGTATAACCAATTTGCATCTTTGCTTTGTATATTTGCAGCCATCTACACAGTCATCTACATAACCATTGAGTGGAGTTGACACGATGACTACGGAGCAATATGGCTGCTGCATTCATGATGTGCTAGGTGATGGAGACTGTGCTTCCATGTGGTATCAATAACAATGTGATCGGTTGTGATCGAAGAATAAGAAATCAAGAAATCGGTCTGGTAATTCAATTCCTAATGACAAGTCCACTCGCCAACGAGTATGCAGTGTTGCTTCCCGACCCAAGTATGATAGTCGCGTATATATCAGGGCTACAGCGTGGTGAGTGGGCTGTCCAAGGTGTTGATGAACATCGTGGTGAGTGGACTGTTCAAGGTGTTGATGAACAGCGTGGTGAGTGGGCTGTCCATGGTGTTGATGAACAGCGTGGTGAGTGGGCTGTCCAAGGTGTTGTTGAACAGCGTGGTGAGTGGGCTGTCCAAGGTGTTGATGAACAGCGTGGTGAGTGGGCTGTCCAAGGTGTTGTTGAACAGCGTGGTGAGTGGGCTGTCCAAGGTGTTGATGAACAGCGTGGTGAGTGGGCTGTCCAAGGTGTTGATGAACAGCGTGGTGAGTGGGCTGTCCAAGGTGTTGTTGAACAGCGTGGTGAGTGGGCTGTCCAAGGTGTTGATGAACAGCGTGGTGAGTGGGCTGTCCAAGGTGTTGATGAACAGCGTGGTGAGTGGGCTGTCCAAGGTGTTGATGAACAGCGTGGTGAGTGGGCTGTCCAAGGTGTTGATGAACAGCGTGGTGAGTGGGCTGTCCAAGGTGTTGATGAACAGCGTGGTGAGTGGGCTGTCCAAGGTGTTGATGAACAGCGTGGTGAGTGGGCTGTCCAAGGTGTTGATGAACAGCGTGGTGAGTGGGCTGTCCAAGGTGTTGATGAACAGCGTGGTGAGTGGGCTGTCCAAGGTGTTGATGAACAGCGTGGTGAGTGGGCTGTCCAAGGTGTTGATGAACAGCGTGGTGAGTGGGCTGTCCAAGGTGTTGATGAACAGCGTGGTGAGTGGGCTGTCCAAGGTGTTGATGAACAGCGTGGTGAGTGGGCTGTCCAAGGTGTTGATGAACAGCGTGGTGAGTGGGCTGTCCAAGGTGTTGTTGATATGCTGAATACCAATATAGACGTGATGAACACAAGTACATTTGACTATAATCACAAGCTCCAGCAATCCTCAAACCATTGGCCTCATCGAAAAACACCTACGTAGACATGGAAAGAAGATACAATATGTCACAGATACAGTATGAAAGAAACACACTACACGAGTGAAGCCGTGCACACTTAACTGCTATCAGAACATACTGAGGACAAGGAGGAGCAAGCTATATTTGACGAGGGAAGCAAGGTACGTGGTCTTCCATACGATTATACTTTGCTTCAGGAAGAGTGTACTGAACCTGATGATATATATTCCATTGCTCATGGTGAACATCAGAAACCAGCAGCCTCCCTGGTGGCTGAATAATTGGAGGATCCCTGAAGTCCAGATAAATATCCGTTAGGATGTCATGGTCTCTCTCGCACAAGAGAAGGAAGAGACGGACAATGTGGAAGTACCCCCAATGAAAAGTTACTGCAAGTCGTTGGTAGATATTCCAAGGACATTGACTACTTGCTTGCTGCCCAGTATACTGAGTCCAAGCCATTGAAAGACGACATGCATGTATCACTTAAACATCTCCGTGGAGCAACATATAAAGATAGACGCATCAATGCTGGGATGCTGCGGAACTCTCACACACTACAAACCATGATAAAAACTGACACAGACAGCTGCTTTCAGATTAATGAACAGTATTACAGTTTGAATCCGGGGAGACCAGGTACCATGATTTAAACGGAATTAACGTGAATACAACATGTGACATGTAGAACACAACAGAATAATGAATAATGCTTCTGACCAAAACGTGTGTGTTTGTTTATTATAGTGTGGCCCCTATTGAAAGGGCTAGTCATTTCTGACTTATGAGACACCTCTTATGAGCATCAGTACTTCCCGAATCCTATCCTTGTAGGCCAGGCAGATAGGCAATTGCTTACTACATTGTATTATTTAACTTGCTGGCGACTCGCCAACCGGCCATATCGGAATGAAACCCTGACACGGTTCTAACCTTCGACCTACCGTTCCGTAGGCAGATGTCTTAACAACTAGGTCACGGAGACGGTGACTACCTGTATATTTGTAAAATTTAATTATTATTATTTTGTGTATGTATGTCTATGCGTGTATGTATCAGTTCAGCTCTTCGTGTATACATATAGAGGTAATAAAAGAAATTAATTAATAATTTGTCAATGTTATAGGGAACAGTTCCAGTAAATGTGTTGACTGTTTCATAAGTTCTTTATGAATTATGTCGGTGACATATACATGTGTACACAATACAATGAGCTGCTATTCTTTGTTTGTTTTACGTTTATTTATCATTGCTACCGGTTGCCCATATGAGCGACGCCTCCTAAAGAGATTAGTCATTATAGATTTTTGGAGGATAGTGCAATGATACAGACAGAGACTCATTCCAGAATCTCCTCTGGTTATTTTACGTGCACGGTGTACAGCACCGATACGAGATCTCGGTTTAAAGTCCCATCATAAAGACTGTTAATTTTATTATGGTCAGATGGGGGATCGAACCTGCGAACGTGTAACCACTGAACTACAGATCCGTCTGTCTGAGCCGGTATGATACTGTATCTAGTTTTATACCTACACTATTTAGTGGTATCATACCTAACATGTCCATCGTAAAAACTAGGGTGTTATGCCTAAACTATATAGTGGTACAATACCTAACATTTCCATCAGAACAAGTAGTGTTTTATATCTGCAATATTTCGAGGTTATTATGTGGCTAGTTTCATATCGGCATAGCTATCAACCAGGGTAACTCGATATTAGCCTGAGACAGACGGTCGAATGCTGATATCAAGATACCGATGGTCGAAACCTAGGCTGATATGAAACTAACCACATAATAGCGTCTTTATTACTTTGATATGAATTTGAACATTTAATATTCGTAAATAATGCTCTGTTATACATGGATCAGGAATAAATCACAATTACTGAATTAGACAGACATTGAAATATTACCACGAAACTACAAACATGCTCAATCAGGATTAAGACTGCAAATGAACATATTTTATTTAATTATTACCTATATTTTAATTTGTTATAATTTTAGATCCGAATATTTGATAGCATATTTAGAATCCATTGTAATTGTGTTTGCTATTTTGTCTTGTTTTATCTCATTGTATGTGGAAGTTTTTATCAATATTTGTGATATTTAGGCTGTAAAGCGCTTTTGAACGTTTTATTTTTAGATGAAAAGAGCGCTATATAAGTTTGGTATATAATAATAATCTGTTATCTGTCAAATTTGACACTACAGGAAGTAAACAAAGTAGCACCGAGTGTGCATGCGCTATATTCTCCGGAACTAGTTAGGATATGGCTTGTTCTGGTTTGATACGCACTGGAAAACACAGCGTATTAATCTGGATGGTAGACAGTATTGTGATAGTCAAATAGCAACTAAAAGTAGGTTAACATTCATATCTAAGTAATAATTAGTGGTACCATACCTAACATATCCATCAAAAACTAGGGTTTTATATCTAAATTATTTAGTGTTACCATACCTAACATTTACATCATAAATAGTGGTTTGTACCTGTAATATTTAGTGGTATCATACATAACATCTCCATTATAACGTTGTGTTTAAGTTTTATACCTACAGTATTTAGTGGTATCATACACCAACATGTCAGACGCTGTTAATGATATAGAACAGAACAGAACAGAACAGAACATGTATTAGACTTAAGCATTACATAGCTCATCATCATAATAATACATATACAATTGCATGCAATGAAAAATAATAGTGATAAATATATGAAGAGTGTTTAACTGATGGTAGATATACATGTTGATTTAAAATGTTTACAATGTGAGAGTGTTACGAGAGATACTAGATAGGAATTATCTCAGCCTCTCTATTTTAATTCAATTTTATGTAGAGCAAATTAAATAGAAATTATCAAATGTTGTTATACATCTGGTGGTGTACTTGTCACAGTGTGTTAGGTAGCTGTATATAATGTTGTTATACATCTGGTGGTGTACTTGGCACAGCGTGTTAGGTAGCTGTATAGAATGTTGTTATACATCTGATGGTGTTCTTGTCACAGTGTGTTAGGTAGCTGTATAGAATGTTGTTATACATCTGGTGGTGTACTTGGCACAGCGTGTTAGGTAGCTATATAAAATGTTTCATTTCTTAATTATAATAGCTTAAAACTTACAAAGTATAATAATAATAATAATAATAAAGACTTTGTTTAATATATATATATATTTACCAATATTGTACAGTACACTGTTTATGTTAAATGGTATGTGTGTTAAATATAAAGAAAGATGAGAAAGTGTGAGTAGTATGTTTAGTATTATCTTTGTTTGAATAAATGCATGTATTTATTATAGTATATCAATCAGGTGTCGTGAAATTTGGTGGGTGTTTATTAGTGTCTGTTTAATGTGATGTCTCTAATCTTAAAACCTTTTATACAAAATAGGGCAAGTTTGTTCAATAAGACCTTTTTATCGGAATTCAATAAAGCAATAAATTTAAACAACGTTGTGAAAAATACTTTGATATGTAAATTTTTCTAAGTATGTCGTAGAGTGGACACATTAATGCGAAATGATACTCGTCTTCTATGTCGTTCAATGGACAAAATTCACATTTACGTTGGCTTCTTTCAATGTTTCTGTGTCTTCCAGACTCTATTAGAAGTTTATGTGAGGAAAGCCTTAGTTTAGCTATAATGTTTCTGTGACGTACGTTACATAAAATATGTAAGTAGTTAGATCGTTCGAAATTAGGTTTAGCTATAGTTGCCTCGGATTTGTTGAAAAGCTACCTTAAGAGTTATTGATTGATACATCAACCAATCAGCTGAGTAAGTATTGTTACCAATAGTGAAAGTGACTTCTAAAATTTAAAATAACACCAGATGAGCTGCATTTTGGAATATTTTTGCATACCGATGGTGAATAATGAACAAGATAATTACAACTACAGGTGTCAGTCGCCACTAAATTACCTTCAGAGTAGGGTGTGTGTGACATTAGTGGGGGGAAAAAACATTTGCTCAACCCTATTGAAATTTGCCATTTTCTTGGGACTCGAATGTAAGTCTTGTGCCAAACGATTTTTAGGGAACATATAATGGCACTGTATGTTATAATGGTGGCATATGGAGATTTCAATAGTGGTGCCTGACTAGAACAACTAGTGTTTCAAACCGCTTTACCTAATTTTTACTGATTGCAACGAGTAATTTAGATACATGCGGACATATATTCATTATTTTAGAAAACATTAGAAAAAGAAGGCCTGGAAGTGATCACTGCCATGTATAGAATAATAGCCCCACCATTCCGTGGTAATATGTCGGAGTTTGGGTGTTACGTTGCCTTGCATAGAATAATAGCCCCACCATTCCGTGGTAATATGTCGGAGATTGGGTGTTACGTTGCCAGGAATAGAATAATAGCCCCACTATTCCACAGGAATAGAATAATAGCCCCACTATTCCGTGGTAATATGTCGGAGATTGGGTGTTACGTTGCCATGCATAGAATAATAGCCCCACTATTCCGTGGTAATATGTCGGAGAGTGGGTGCTACGTTGACAGGAATAGAATAATAGCCCCACCATTCCGTGGTAATATGTCGGAGATTGGGTGTTACGTTGACAGGAATAGAATAATAGCCCCACCATTCCGTGATAATATGTCGGAGATTGGGTGTTACGTTGCCAGGAATAGACTAATAGCCCCACCATTCCGTGATAATATGTCGGAGATTGGGTGTTACGTTGCCAGGAATAGACTAATAGCCCCACCATTCCGTGGTAATATGTCAGAGATTGTGTGTTACGTTGCGAGGAATAGACTAATAGCCCCACCATTCCGTGGTAATATGTCGGAGATTGGGTGTTACGTTGCCAGGAATAGAATAATAGCCACCATTCCGTGGTAATATGTCGGAGGTTGGGTGTTACGTTGCCATGCATAGAATAATAGCCCCACCATTCCGTGGTAATATGTCGGAGATTGGGTGTTACGTTGCCATGCATAGAATAATAGCCTCACCATTCCGTGGGTAATATGTCGGAGATTGGGTGTTACGTTGCCATGCATAGAATAATAGCCCCACTATTCCGTGGGTAATATGTCGGAGATTGGGTGTTACGTTGCCATGCATAGAAAAATAGCCCCACCATTCCGTGGTAATATGTCGGAGATTGTGTGTTACGTTGCCAGGAATAGACAAAAAATACGTGTATTTGAAATCGTGAATTTGTGTAGTTGAAATCGTGAATTCGTGTAGTTGAAATCGTGAATTCGTGTAGTTGAAATAATGAATTTGTGCAGTTGACATCGTGAATTCGTGAAGTTGAAATCGTGAATTCGTGTAAATAAAATCGTTAATTCGTGTATTTGAAATCGTGAATTTGTGTAGTTGAAATCGTGAATTTGTGTAGTTGAAATCGTGAATTCGTGCAATTGAAATCGTGAATTCGTGTAATTGAAATCGTGAATTCATGTATTTGAAATCGTGAATTTGTGCAGTTGAAATAGTGAATTCTTCAAGTTGAAATATTGACTGAAAATAGAGTCTTATCTTAACAGAAACACGAATATTGTGTAAATTGGAATTTCTTTATCAATATTGGGTTTTACTTCTTGAATGCTGCAATGTCTGCTACCAAATTACTACTCTATGTAGTCTATGCAAATTGCTTTTAGCTGGATTGTGGTCAAGTTCTTATATTAGTTTGATACCTCAGTAAAGGAATTCATCGCCATGAGGGAGAGAGTAGATGTAATGCGGATTTAAGTCATGCCGACAAGGACACCACCACCGTTGTTCTGACAGGGTTCGAACTCACAACCTCTCGATTACGAGCAGGACTCCGTATAGGCCTACATTTCACCAAGGAGGCTTCACAAATAGTCACCAATACTTCCTGTCATGCGCGCGCAATGTACTGTCTGTATTGAAAATGGCATGCGCACGCAATGTACGATCTATATTGAAAATGACATAAGCCTACATTGTAAGCGGTGATATTAATAACAATGATAATGCTGCATACACGGTAAGTATAGGCCTATACTATGTTTTATCCAGCGTTTCTCGAGACTAGATTAATTATTGACAAATAACCTGTCAGCTCACCAAACAATTTCTCAATGCAGTAATAATATTGTCTAGATATCGAGAGAAGTGTGCTTGTCACTTCATTTAACAGATATACATCAATTCTGTATCTGCTTTTGTTGTTTTGGGGGTTGAATGTGGCACCAACAGTTTAGGTGATATGGGACTCCCCAGCTATTATTGGTGGAAGAAGATCCCCCACCCCACATGTTTTGTTGTACAACCAGTGGCTATGCACGTACGTCAATGCCCGATTAGTATACAGTGGGTAGCATGTACGCTTCTGACTAATGTACCCAGGCACGGTGGTCACCAGATCGGACATATTACTGTAGTTTTCTCCCAAACGAATGACCACACATACGCTTTCACCCACGCCAATCACAGGCACCAGACCTGTGCCTGTGACGCCAATACATCTGTTATTAAATATGTATTGTCATTGCTTATTTAGCTGATTTTACACATATTTTGAAGATATATATAAGTCATATCTGCACATACATCTAGTTAGATAGATTTATTATCATTAATTGTCTCATTCCCCTTTTCTACTCTAATAGTCAATTCCATATATCAACAACAACAACAACAATATGTTATTGCATAAAACATCTATACGCTGCTTAGAGCAAATACAAGACTAGTAATTACAAATACAACACCAGTAATTACAAATACAACACCAGTAATTACAAATACAACACCAGTAATTACAAATACAACACCAGTAATTACAAATACAACACCAGTAGTTACAAATACAACACCAAATACAACACCAGTAATTACAAATACAACACCAGTAATTACAAATACAACACCAGTAATTACAAATACAAGACCAGTAATTACAAATACAAGACTAGTAAGTACACAGTGTAGTGGATACACACAAACATTAGCGAGAAATCTCTGTAATAGTTTCTTGTGAACAACTTAGTATTAGTGCTATATATTATCATATAACATAATATATGAGCTTAGTATTAGTGCTATATATTATCATATAACATAATATATGAACTTAGTATTAGTGCTATATATTATCATATAACATAATATATGAACTTAGTATTAGTGCTATATATTATCATATAACATATCTCTACCTTTAACAGAACTATATAATTTCAATGTGCAGTTCTCATCTACACGGTCAAGCCTGTCTTAAGCAGCCAGTCAAGTGAATTTCAGAAAGTGGCTGCTTAGCACATGTGGCTGCTTAATATAGGTCAAATGTTTAATAAAACAACATATTGGGAATCTGGAAACTGGCTGCTTAATGGAGTTGACCACTAACACAGGTTTGACTGTAGTCTTATATTTTGATCGCATTCGATCTGTGCATATTTTGAATGAGTTCTCTAGTTAAATAAAGTCTTTATTATTATTATCACGTGCCGAGAATGCAAGTGACTGCGGAAAAATCCGAATTCAGCCAAATTGTGGATAATATATTTCCAAACAAGACTATGTTATTCAAAGAGGATTTTATTATTTTCGAATACCTTTCAGATGTCTTTGATTTCTTTTCTGCTATGAGACTCATTTTGGAACGTGGTTTATTAAATTATCGCTTCATAGCACAATTCCAAGATAGGTTTCATGTAATATTATATGAAAACAGTGTAACATCACAGGTATCATGAACCATGTAAGATCCTATCTCCTCAATAAAGCCACGTGTTGTTCCCCTGATGTTGTTCCCCTGATGTTGTTCCCCTGATGTTGTTCCCCTGATGTTGTTCCCCTGATGTTGTTCCCCTGATGTTGTTCCCCTGATGTTGTTCCCCTTATGTTGTTCCCCTTATGTTGTTCCCCTGATGTTGTTCCCCTGATGTTGTTCCCCTGATGTTGTTCCCCTGATGTTGTTCCCCTGATGTTGTTCCCCTGATGTTGTTCCCCTGATGTTGTTCCCCTGATGTTGTTCCCCTGATGTTGTTCCCCTGATGTTGTTCCCCTGATGTTGTTCCCTGTGTTGTTCTGATGTTGTTCCCCTGATGTTGTTCCCCTGATGTTGTTCCCCTGATGTTGTTCCCCTGATGTTGTTCCCCTGATGTTGTTCCCCTGATGTTGTTCCCCTTAACATGTAGGGAATATGCTGTCCAATTGTTGCAGTGCTTTTCGCACCCTCGATTCTCACCAATGCATCCCGGGTTCGATCCTCGGACCGAGAAGTATGTGCGATGATACGGTTGTCGCCAGATCGAACAGTGGCGTGTTCTCCGGGTACTCCGGTTTCCTCCCACAAGAAGGACCACATATACGTTTGCATTCGCGCCAACGAGCGTGATTACTATTAATTGTTAAAGCTTGTTTCGCAATCGTTGTAATATTAAAGTGTTTTCTTCATAATATTGCGACGTCATCAAATAATGTGTTATTTTGAAGACAAAATGCTTCACTGAAATAACATTCCTTTGGTTGACCAAGTTGAAAAATCATCACTATGTATTTTATTAAAACGAAACATTAAGGTCCATTTTACATCAATTATCCAACTGCGTATTGATAAGCACTAACCTTGTTGATGGGCCTCCAACTGGCTGATCATGTACAGTTCTTCGGTTTCTTAGTTTGTCGACTGTTTAGCCGATGTACATGTGTAGATAGATATTTTGAGATTATCCTCCAAAATGATTAATATAGTAAACATTTAAAAACTTCAAATAGTAAAACACATTAACACTACCTTATATGGACAATGTATGACAGAGAAGCGTATATGTAATAGGGACAATGTATGACAGAGAAGCGTATATGTAATAGGGACAATGTATGACAGAGAAGCGCATATGTAATAGGGACAATGTATGACAGAGAAGCGTATATGTAATAGGGACAATGTATGACAGAGAAGCGTATATGTAATAGGGACAATGTATGACAGAGAAGCGTATATGTAATAGGGACAATGTATGACAGAGAAGCGTATATGTAATAGGGACAATGTATTACAGAGAAGCGTATATGTAATAGGGACAATGTATGACAGAGAAGCGTATATGTAATAGGGACAATGTATGACAGAGAAGCGTATATGTAATAGGGACAATGTATGACAGAGAAGCGTATATGTAATAGGGACAATGTATGACAGAGAAGCGTATATGTAATAGGGACAATGTATGACAGAGAAGCGTATATGTAATAGGGACAATGTATGACAGAGAAGCGTATATGTAATAGGGACAATGTATGACAGAGAAGCGTATATGTAATAGGGACAATGTATGACAGAGAAGCGTATATGTAATAGGGACAATGTATGACAGAGAAGCGTATATGTAATAGGGACAATGTATGACAGAGAAGCGTATATGTAATAGGGACAATGTATGACAGAGAAGCGTATATGTAATAGGGACAATGTATGACAGAGAAGCGTATATGTAATAGGGACAATGTATGACAGAGAAGCGTATATGTAATAGGGACAATGTATGACAGAGAAGCGTATATGTAATAGGGACAATGTATGACAGAGAAGCGTATATGTAATAGGGACAATGTATGACAGAGAAGCGTATATGTAATAGGGACAATGTATGACAGAGAAGCGTATATGTAATAGGGACAATGTATAACAGAGAACGTATATGTAATAGGGACAATGTATGACAGAGAAGCGTATATGTAATAGGGACAATGTATGACAGAGAAGCGTATATGTAATACAAGATTGATTGATTAGTATGTATTATTATTATATTCATTTGTTTGTAGACCATAAACTGTATAAGTTTGTGTCTTAATAAACGATTCTTCTTCTTCTTCATGTATATATGAAAACTGCTTTCAGAATGCACAGACAAGTATACACAAAACTAATTCGGAGGGGGGGTCGCAGGGGGGGGGGGGGCGCCTCGGTTATTTTCAGATTCTGGCTACGGCACTGGTAGTGCATATATATTTTCTTTTACAGGAAATGTTTGTCTAAAGAATATTCTTCTTTAAAACACTGTCGTGACTTATTAATATTGGACTGGTGTCAAAAGACCATGTAAGGGTATTATATTAAATACTACGCGTACATGAACGAAATTAACAATTTTAATTAGTAGGCTGATGTTATATAAGTGTGTGTGTTTAAAGTAAGATATAAGTCTCAAACGGATCCAATATGTAATATATTGATGATGATGTAAGTTTATTTATAGTCGCCACCGCATAAATGCATTTGGGCGACTGGTTTCTCTAAGAAGTTTATGTAGATATCTCTAAGTTGTTTATGTAGACAGCTGGGAAGGCATCTTCGTTCTTCGCAGGGTGACAAGTCCTGTTTCCTCTTTCGAATGGGTCCTTTGTAGGGCCATCCTTCTCACTGTATGTCACCCCGCAGCAGCATTTATACGGATCTGACAGTTAGACATCTGGTCGTCGGTTGTCACTCAGGGGAGCGTGGATGCCACGACCGTTGCCGCTCCCTCAGGTCCGCCGTCTCGTCTATCCGCCGGAGAAGTAGAAGGAAGAGAAAGATCGAAAAAAGCCACCGAAGACGGTGTGATACTCTATCAGATATAACACTATCAGAAGAGATGGCAGATCTGTCCTGATGTGCCATAGCCGTGGATCCACATACTGGGGAGATTTCCCCTTCGCAAGATCGACGACCAGAAGATCCCAGAATCCTACGCTGCTGCTGCGGGATGTGCCCCGGTCACGACGTGCACGTCGTGAGGAGATCGACCGGGAATAATATATTGGTACTGTCTTCGGCTTATATCCTATGCATACTGTTACGATGTTGATCGCGTCTTGGTTCATTACATTTACTGACTGATGGGGGGGGGGGGGGTATTTGTATTAATTAAATTCAGATTATATTAGAATACGTTTAAAATTTCAAAGTTGACGTTTGCATTATATGATTTGTGTATATTATTCGTTCCATGATATTATTATGTTTTAAAATCTCCACATACTTTTTAATTGCAAGCGTGGTCGGATATACCCCATACTAGTATAATGCATTAAATGACCGTGTTCCCATGGCAATATAATACATCTCTCACATGTAATTAATGAGATACAGTCAACTCTGTGTTAGTGATCACCTCTATTATGCAGCCAACTTGTATTAAGTCAAACCTGTGTTAGTGGTCACCTCTAGTATGCAGCCAACTTGTATTAAGTCAAACCTGTGTTAGTGGTCACCTCTAGTATGCAGCCAACTTGTATTAAGTCAAACCTGTGTTAGTGGTCACCTCTAGTATGCAGCCAACTTGTATTAAGTCAAACCTATGTTAGTGGTCACCTCTATTAAGCAGCCAACTTGTATTAAGTCAAACCTATGTTAGTGGTCACCTCTATTAAGCAGCCAACCTGTATTAAGCAGCCAATCTTCAGATTCCCAATATGTTGTTTTATTATACATTTGCCCTCTATTAAGCAGCCAGCCTGTATTAAGCAGCCAGTTTTCAGATTCCCAATATGTTGTTTTATTATACATTTGACCTCTATTAAGCAGCCACATGTGCTAAGCAACCACTGTCTGCGATTCCCTTGGCTGGCTGCTTTAGGTAGGTTTGACTGTATACATTTAATTTGTACAACAACAACAACTTTTTATTTACGTCAGGTTGCAGGTTATGTAACAACATGTATATTGTTGTTCATGAAGATACTGGTGTTGTGATAACATATTTGTTAAGGTCCCAGACTACATATCTCGAACATAGGGACCTTAACAAATATGTTATCACAACACCAGTATCTTCATGAACAACAATATACATGTTATTACATAACCTGCAACCTGGTACCCAGCCATGTTTAATTACACACCAAATAAATTCGGAACCCAGCCATGTTTAATTACACACCAAATAAATTCGGCACCCAGCCATGTTTAATTACACACCAAATAAATTCGGCACCCAGCCATGTTTAATTACACACCCAATAAATTCGGCACCCAGCCAGGTTTAATTACACACCCAATAAATTCGGCACCCAGACAGGTTTAATTACATACCCTATAAATTCGGCACCCAATGTGTTGAGAAAATATTGAGAACATTTATTTGTTATTTATTTATATTTTTTATAATTGTCTCGTTTATCCTATATTTGTAACATAAACATTGTGTATAATTGTACTAATCTTGTTAATATACATATCGTGGTATAACTACTAGTATATAACTATCGTGACATATAGTCCCAATGGGCTGCGGGGTGCTTGTTTGTAATTAGTAATTTTTATGTAAACATGTTTTTAACTCTAAATGCACATGTCACAATAATAAAATAATTATATTTACTTACTTTTTTTAAAAACTTTATTTATTTTACAACTATTGCGAAGCAAGTTCTAACTAACTTTCTAACTAGTTCTAATTGATATTAATCACTCTTGTTGGTGCGGATGAAAGCGTAAATGTTCTCATTGGTGTGGTAGGAAACCGGAGTACCCGGAGAAAACCCACCTGTCCGATCTGGCGACCACCGTACCATCTCACATACTTCCCGGTCCGAGGATCGAACCCAGGTTGCATTGGTGTACAACTTACTTACCTTACGGTTTAGTACGCCACTTCCTATGCCACATTACGTCACTGTTTGCCTAGAACAACTAGCCACCCCATAATTGATAGAAGGCATAGTATTACTATACAATTAATAAGGACAAAGGATTACGAATGTACATGTGTGTTTTACGTTTATTTATCGTCGCTACCGGTTGCCCATATGAGCGACGCCTCCTGAAGAGATAAGTCATTTTATATTTTTGGAGAACAGTGCAATGATACAAACAGCGACCCATTCCAGAGTCTCCTCTGGTTATTTTACGTGCACGGTGTACAGCACCGACACGAGACATCGGTTTAAAGTCGCCATCTGAAAGACTGTTAATTACGAATTGAGAGAAGTACATTACGAAATACTCAGAAAAGGGGGACATTAATGATTTCTACAATTAATCAAAAAAGGGAGGTAATTGGCATTGTAAAGAACAACACTATGGAGACTTCAAAACATAATAACATTATGCTTATTACACACAGTACGATATGTTGATATGTTTATTACTAACAGTACGATATGTTGATATGTTTATTACTAACAGTACGATATGTTGATATGTTTATTACAAACAGTACGATATGTTGATATGTTTATTACTAACAGTACGATATGTTGATATGTTTATTACAAACAGTACGATATGTTGATATGTTTATTACAAACAGTACGATATGTTGATATGTTTATTACTAACAGTACGATATGTTGCTATGTCTATGTTGCTATGTTTATTACAAACAGTACGATATGTTGATATGTTTATTACACACAGTACGATATGTTGCTATGTTTATTACTAACAGTACGATATGTTGCTATGTTTATTACAAACAGTACGATATTTTGCTATGTTTATTACTAACAGTACGATATGTTGATATGTTTATTACTAACAGTACGATATGTTGATATGTTTATTACAAACAGTACGATATGTTGCTATGTTTATTACAAACAGTACGATATGTTGCTATGTTTATTACTAACAGTACGATATGTTGATATGCTTATTACACACAGTACGATATGTTGCTATGTTTATTACAAACAGTACGATATGTTGCTATGTTTATTACTAACAGTACGATATGTTGCTATGTTTATTACTAACAGTACGATATGTTGCTATGTTTATTACTAACAGTACGATATGTTGCTATGTTTATTACTAACAGTACGATATGTTGCTATGTTTATTACTAACAGTACGATATGTTGATATGTTTATGTTGCTATGTTTATGTTGCTATGTTTATTACAAACAGTACGATATGTTGCTATGTTTATTACTATCAATGCGATATGTTGCTATGTTTATGTTGCTATGTTTGTGTTGCTGTTGCTATGTTTATGTTGCTATGTTTACTATTAAGAGCAAGATATGTTGCTATGTCCATGTTGCTATGTTTATTACAACCAAATACTGAGATGAACTCGCCTCGTGTTGATTCTCTCAGATTATTGTATATTTGTTCACGAAATAATGCTATCTGTTAATGCCAGGATTCAATCGAAGCTGTATAAATACAGTGTCTGCAGACCATGTTATTACTGCGACTAGTCAGCTAGAATACAAATACCACTAACAGTAGCATACATAGGGCATACACATCTCTTGCACGAAGGCATATATGGTAGTCGGCGCATTGCTAGGGAATATTAGAACTAGCTTGTGTGATACTCTGTAAATACATTGGATTGGATAATGGTAAGTTCATGTGATAAATGTCTTACGTTTTAACCCATTCAACACCAAGTAACTGACATGGACTGGTCCATGATATTCTTAGACCAATAAATGAATAAGAAAATTACATTCGGACCAGTTCATTTATCAAAATGGGTAATTATGTCTAAAAATAGTCATATCACTGGCAAAAAGTGCAGATCCTGATGAGACGGCTCGTCACAAGCCGGCTCATCTGGATCTACACTTTTTGTAAGCCTATTTAGAGGTATGTGGTGTTGAAAGGGTTAAGCAATGTGATTCTCGAACATTTAATAGTTGTTATACTTATTCGAAATATAGTGAATACAGACATATAGATGGACGCGGACGGACGGACGGACGCACCCACATTGAGGTTTATGTGCCAATATAGTGTCCAGACAGTGTTTAAGGGCTACCAATAAGCTCCTTACCCTAATTAAAGATTAGTCCCTAATCCGCAATGTATGCCCAGGTGGACGTACACGGACGGATGGGCGGGCAGACGGACGGACGGACGGACATATAGAGCGTAGTACTAGTAGATGGAACATTATTTATAAATAATTAGTAGTATATAACGTATATATATATAATATCATGTAAATAATAGCATTTTATCATGGAATATAAACATGCAATGCCGTAATAAATAGAATTATATCATGGAATATAGACATGCAATGCCGTAATAAATAGCATTATATCATAGAATATAAACATGCAATGCCGTAATAAATAGTACCATATCATGGAATATAGACATGCAATGCCGTAATAAATAGTATTATATCATAGAATATAAACATGCAATGCCGTAATAAATAGTACCATATCATGGAATATAGACATGCAATGCCGTAATAAATAGTATTATATCATAGAATATAAACATGCAATGCCGTAATAAATAGTACCATATCATGGAATATAGACATGCAATGCCGTAATAAATAGTATTATATCATAGAATATAAACATGCAATGCCGTAATAAATAGTACCATATCATGGAATATAGACATGCAATGCCGTAATAAATAGTATTATATCATAGAATATAAACATGCAATGCCGTAATAAATAGTACCATATCATGGAATATAGACATGCAATGCCGTAATAAATAGTATTATATCATAGAATATAAACATGCAATGCCGTAATAAATAGAGTGGTCGAGTGGTTACGGTCGCTGACTTGTATACCACTGTAACCTATCATCTCTGATGGTCACGGGTTCGAGCCCCGCTCAGACCGTGTCTCATTTATATGAAAAAGTTGGCAGTTTCTTACGGAGGTTGGTGCACTAAGTATTGGTTAACCGCTGGAGCCTGCCCAGGAAACGTGTTGTTAGGTAAACTGCCCGTCGCTCAATTGGGAAACCGGTAGCGACCTTAAATAAACTTAAATTAAAAAAATTAGAAAGATAACATGGAATATAAATACAATGCCGTAATAAATAAGATTATTTCATGGAATTAGGAATCCAGACAGGTTTAATTACATACTCTATTAATTAGGAATCCAGACAGGTTTAATTACATACTCTATTAATTAGGAATCCAGACAGGTTTAATTACATACTCTATTAATTAGGAATCCAGACAGGTTTAATTACATACTCTATTAATTAGGAATCCAGACAGGTTTAATTACATACTCTATTAATTAGGAATCCAGACAGGTTTAATTACATACCCTATAATTAGGAATCCAGCAATGTTTAATTACATACCCTATAATTAGGAATCCAGACAGGTTTAATTACATACTCTATTAATTAGGAATCCAGCCAGGTTTAATTACACACCCTATTAATTAGGAATCCAGCAATGTTTAATTACATACACTATAATTAGGAATCCAGCAAGGTTTAATTACATACTCTATTAATTAGGAATCCAGACAGGTTTAATTACACACCCTATTAATTAGGAATCCAGCAAGGTTTAATTACATACTCTATTAATTAGGAATCCAGACAGGTTTAATTACATACCCTATAATTAGGAATCCAGCAATGTTTAATTACATACCCTATAATTAGGAATCCAGCAAGGTTTAATGTGGAAGTCGTGATGGTGCAGTGGATGCGCGTTCGCTTCAGGTGCGAAAGGTCTGGAGTTCGAGCCCCGCTGGAGCCGTTACGATTGTGTCCTTAGGCAAGGCATTTAAATTCCACATTGCCTCTTCTCTCCCTCGTGGCGATGGATTCCATCAGGAATGAGGTCTCGAGAGTGATTTATATAAGTTGAAAGAACTTGTTTCGCAATCGAGCTAAAATAAATTTGTATAAAAAAAAGCAAGGTTTAATTACATACCCTATAATTAGGAATCCAGCAATGTTTAATTACAATTACATACCCTATAATTAGGAATCCAGACAGGTTTAATTACATACTCTATTAATTAGGAATCCAGCCAGGTTTAATTACACACCCTATTAATTAGGAATCCAGCATTGTTTAATTACACACCCTATTAATTAGGAATCCAGCAATGTTTAATTACATACTCTATTAATTAGGAATCCAGCCAGGTTTAATAGCATACCCTATAATTAGGAATCCAGCCAGGTTTAATAGCATGCCCTATTAATTAGGAATCCAGCAATGTTTAATTACATACTCTATTAATTAGGAATTCAGACAGGTTTAATTACACACCCTATTAATTAGGAATCCAGACAGGTTTAATTACATACTCTATTAATTAGGAATCCAGACAGGTTTAATTACACACCCTATTAATTAGGAATCCAGCAATGTTTAATTACATACCCTATAATTAGGAATCCAGACAGGTTTAATTACATACTCTATTAATTAGGAATCCAGCCAGGTTTAATTACATACCCTATAAATTCGGCACCCAGCCAGGTTTAATTACATACCCTATAAATTCGGCACCCAGCCAGGTTTAATTACATACACTATAAATTCGGCACCCAGCCAGGTTTAATTACATACCCTATAAATTAGGAATCCAGTCATGTTTAATTAGACACCCTATTAACTCGGAATCAACATCTGTCAGGCTTAATTATATTTGCTATCAACTACGAATCAAGTTATATATAAGGTATAATTAGTTTTCTTGACTTTTGCACACAGATGCCATTGTGTTATTTATTAATCTAACCGGCATAACACACTACATCATTGACGTATCTAACAGCCTCGTTTCTCCGCTCCATTACGATTAATTGTGTATGATAAGAAATGTGTTTTTTGGGGGGTTATTTTAATTATGGAATTGGCCCATAACAATGTTTCTAGCAATATGTATAGAACACGAAATATAGTTGTCGATGATAGATTAGTGTTCTGGGAAATGGTGTACACTTTCATTTAGTCAGTATTACTTAAGTAGATATCTGTTGGTGGAAAGCAATAGTGTGGATCCATTCTCGGTATTTTAGTGGCGGAATTTCTCTGAATGATCATTTAACACGTATTTCAGAAATAAAAAGAAACATTTAAAACAGAAAATACAATATTCATTTACCATGCTAACCTGTTAAGAAATGTAATGTTGTAAAAAGACTGCTGTTATATGCCAATAGCATTGAAATATCCACAGGAATTATATGCTCTTAGTTAAAAATCCATGTCTTTGTATTGAACCTATTTGCTATAATTCCATATTACACATATATAACACACATGTGTTATGCAATAAACGTGTTGAATTGAATTGAATTGAAATTCAGAAATAAAAAGAAACATTTAAAGGCCTGCAGGTTGACCTATAGTTGACCTTAAACACACGAGGAATAGCGGTACAAATCTGACGGTCGACGCACTAAACACACGAGGAATAGCGGTACAAATCTGACGGTCGACGCACATCGTATTTTCCACATGCGAGGCCCTGCATTGTATACATCTAATACATGAGCACCACTTATATCTATTATGACCCACGTACATATCAGAGGTTATAAATTGCTGAAATTGAAGTTCTGTATTTTTATAGTACTTACAACTGGTATAAACAATTCAACTCCACGTATGGCCCAAATAAGGCTGGTTGCGCGGGTTAGGCAGCCAGTTCCTGCATTGCTGTACCACACATTCAGGCATCAGTTCCCTCTTATGCCAAGTACAGTCTCCTCTTCTAGCCGCTACTTTTCTCTCTATATATCTGACATCTTTCCATGCGCCACAATTATATAGCATTGCCCAAAACCTCCTGTATAGAAGCTTTCTCTCATGTGAATTTAGATTATGCGGTGGACGATTATTAGCAGGCCACCAAAGTTGTTTGTTCTGTTCATTTATTATGCAAGGGGAACACAAGCACAGTGGACACTCAGCAACACCTTCAGCATGCTGAGGCATAGGGGGAGGTACGTAAGCAGCCTCTGCAACGTGCATGGCGGTGGCTGTTTCTTCTATTTCCATCTCTACGTCCCAGTTCTTATTTTGCAAGAAAGTCAGCAATTCTTTTCTCTGCTCATCAGTTACATACATTGTTATTTTACTCAATGGCATCTTGTAGAAATCGGCAGAATATGTGTAATACTCGTATGTTCAAGAGATTATAATTATAATATTATACATGTACTCATAGCATTCACTGTGATTATTATGTAGCATCAATACCGGTAAACACACACTGACACAGAGAAATATTTAAAATATAACAGAAAACTTGCGAATAATACTGTAGATATATAATTAAATGAAGTATGAAGGTTACCATATAACGAACACATATAGTTTATTCATATAAATACATACATATTATATACATGCATACAAATTATCAGTCTCAGTGATTACGCTACGGCTGATGAGGCACCTACATAACATGTAATCTATGTCCCTGGGCTGATCTGGATTATGTAGTTTGAATACTCATAACTATCAATTTTCTTTACAATCAATAATATACGTTTACTTAAATTGTCAGGGCCTCATTTTGACTAATTCTCAGCTCACAGAGTGATCGTGCATATTAACCGTTAGAAAATACCTACATACGCCAAATTATACTGAATGTACTGCTACATTGTTGATACAAGCCACTAATCACATGGAACAGGTAGTAAAGTATAAATCTTTACAATTGGACGGGGTCAAACTGCAGGCCTTTAAAACAGAAAACACAATATCCACCAAAATGATTCTGTTTGGTTGGCGGAATTTCTCAGAATTATCATTTAGCACGTATTTCAGAAATAAAAAGAATCATTTAAAACAGAAAATAATGTAAGTAACGAAATCTGAATATCTGAATACAAATCTTATAATTTATATTTACTATTGGTCGTCATATACGTGACGTATATGGTTGCATCATGGGCTTAACAAATCAAAATGGCCTCAATCTGTAAAAGAACGTTGTCTATAAAAATGTATTTGTGACTATTTTATAAAAACTTTACTCCATAAAAACGATTACTAGAATGGTTGGAAAATCTCAAAAGCCCTCTAGAAAAAAAGGTTAGGCATTTTTTAGTAGAATATGGCATACACTTGTTGTATACGCAGTTTTTTTTTTTGCTTACCCACTTATGTTTATAGTGCGGCAACCAGAACAAACAATTTACAAGCATTGGTTTTTTAATTATCAACTACATTTAGCAGGTTTATCACTCATTTGTTGGAACTGCATTGAATACAAGAACCGTGTGTGTAGCATCGCAATCATTAGAGGTGTAATTTGTTTTTCGTGAAGATCATACAAAAACGTGCCGCGTTGTCTGAACAACTCGAGCGGCACATCAATGGTGACTTCCGTTTTGGTCACACTTTCAGAATAACGAGTTCATTACTAGAAAAGTAATATATTGTGAGAAAACACATATATTGCATATACATCAAACAATGTTACAATGAGAGATATCGGTCAGTTACTGCCCCTGAATACTCCCTACAAGTAAATATGTCATATTAAGTGTTTTCCTCTGTTTTTATCGTTGTTTCCTTTGCACAACATGCTAGCAATTTTATTCCACTATCTCTTTATATGATTATTAAATTACGATATCTCGACAGATCTCCTACAGTGTATTCAATGGGTACTTATTTATAAAACAAAGCTATCAGTTAATTAACACGATTTGGAAAAAATCACAATTATCATACCGCAACATCTAGTTAGTAAAAACAAAGGATTCTAACTGAAAGGACATATTCACATTTTGGAATAATTCAGACTTTATCTGCTAAGGGAGGTAATAGAAAATTAGAGATGTCTCTCATTGACGTCGTGTGACATAGCGTTTTGTTTGCTTGTTTATTAGTCGCACCAACAGCTTATACAATATTGCGACTCTCCGGCTATTATTGGTGAAGGATAGCACCACCGACTTTCCGCCGTTATCCAACTGGAGAGTTTCCTCGCTTGAAAGAAATCGACACCCCCTGTGGGATTCGAACCAACAGTAGGGAGAGGCAAGCGATTTTAAGTCAACGACCGCAACCACTCGGCCACGGAGCCCTCATCACCCCCAACTTTCAGAATATAGTGAATGCATAACTAGAAAAGTAATATAATATTTTATTATGAGACAACAAAAGTTTGCAATGACATGAACACATTTTCAATTGATGTCGTGTTGCATATAGTGCAAGAGTTGGCATCGTGTTACATAAAAAGCGAGAGTTGGTATCGTGTTACATATAAAGCATGAGTTGGTATCGTGTTGCATATAAAGCGTGAGTTGGCATCGTGTTACATATAAAGCGTGAGTTGGTATCGTGTTACATACAAAGCGTGAGTTGGCATCGTGTTACATATAAAGCGTGAGTTGGCATCGTGTTACATACAAAGCGTGAGTTGGCATCGTGTTGCATATAAAGCGTGAGTTGGTATCGTGTTACATATAAAGCGTGAGTTAGCGTCGTATGCTACATGTAGGTTGTTTCTTCTACCAATCTATGCACGTCCTAGCATTTATTGCGTACATACACTAAGAGGAAATGTGTTTGTTTCAGTGAATTATCGAATTATATTTCACCGAATGAACATTGAAAGCATTATTATCACGAGAGATAATAATAGCTTTCTATGTTCATGAGTGAAATATAATTCGATCATACACTTAAACAAACCCATTTTTTAGGCTATGAAGTGTTTCAAGGATAGAAAAAAACGACGCAACCGTGCGCTAATTGGCGCGAGAACACGTGATTAGACGACAATTAATGACGTGGAAAACAGGTCATGCATGACGTAGCTCTTATTCTAAGACAATGTCAAAATATAGTCTATAATCAGATTAAATTACATTTTGATTTCATAACTTACAAAAGTGTTACAAATGTGACATATTTATGTACCTGCAACGATGAACATCTTTCTCATGCAATCTCAAAATATATTTGGCGCCAGAAATGGTAATTTGATTCAATTCACAAACTACCATAAGTGTGATATATATCTCTAACCCGTAATTATCGGTCTAAGATAATATCAAAATATAGTCTGCTACAGGAATGATATTCAGATTCAATTACGTATTGATTGCATAGTTTACAATTTCATCATAAATATGATTAATATCTATATATTTGCAGGCTAACCAAACTGTTATCGACATTTTGCGACACATGCGCAATGGGAGCTTTGAAGCAGCAACGGCAGATCCAAGCATATTGAAATCGACTGCAAATGTAGATAAAATTATCTCGCCAATACTCTATGTTGTGGGCTTTCCAGGAAACATTCTAGCATGTATCGTATGGTTACAACCGCGCATGCGTCATTCTTCTGGGATCTACCTTGCAGCCCTTGGGTTTGTAGACCTATTATTTATGGCGATTCATGTACTGTTCGAACTCTATAAGATCTGGGATGTGCAGCTGTTTGACGTGCCAGTCGTATGCGAGCTAATTCCGGTTGTTTACATGGCCACTCAATACTTATCACCATTGCTGGTATTGGCATTCACAGTAGAGCGGTTCATAGGAGTACGGTTTCCTTCTAAACGGGACACATATTGTTCTACACATCGAGCAAGAATTGCAAGTCTTGGTTTGGCATTGTTGGCATTAGCTCTGGGATCCATGCAGGGGTATTTCTACAAATTCAATACCAAGTATAACTTTTGTGGGATAAGAGAAGAGGTAGTGAGTGGAGGATCTGTGTCACTGTGGTCAATTTGGACATGGGCTACGGAAATGTTGGTGTTCATGTTGGTGCCTCTGTTGATACTCCTGTTCAACGTACTAATCATCAAAGAGGTAAAGCGTTTGGCCGAATTTGAAACAACTTGCAAGGCCAAGGCACAGACGACAACATTTTCACTTCTAGTCGTCTCATTTTATTTCATTGTGACAACATTTCCGGTTTCAATCGTTTACGCCATCAGATATCACTACATCCCACCGGACGAAACAGAAACCACGGACGCCCAACAACAGGCCCAATACATGCTGGCCAAGACGATCATTGAAGAAATTGGTATGACACATCATGCGTGTAAATTTTACATTTTCTTGGCCACAGAGCGCCTGTTTCGAGAAGAATTTCTTCGAGTGATAGGAAAAGTGTTGCCGATTTCGCGGGACAAAAAAGGTTACGTGATGCAGACGGAGGCAACTGTTCATACGGAATGGAACGAGGCAGAAATTGCTAATGTTGAAGATCCAGACGAAACGGATATGTAAATTGTGCTGATCCATACTACTCTGTACACAGTGTTTGTATCGAGTAGACGTATACAAACAGAGACAGCAGTTTGTGGTCATTTGTTTGCTTATTGTTTCGCCTGGATAGAACCACACACCTTCCGCAAATCAGCTGGATAACTTTTTCACATGAAATAATTCGACACACTAAATGTGATTCGAACCAAATAGTGATGGTGAGTGGGCAAGTGATTTTAATTCAACGACAAATCTCATCGACAACGGAGGTCCCAGTTTGGGGTCAAGCATATGGGCGTGGTAGTATATAGATGTAGAGAGGACCACATATATATATATATACATATGAAGTAAATGTAGTCGGATGTAGAGAGGACCACATATATATACATAAGTAGTATATGTAGACGGATGTAGAGAGGACCATATATATATATATATACACATGAAATAAATGTAGTCGGATGTAGAGAGGACCATATATATATACACATGAAATAAATGTAGTCGGATGAAGAGATGGCCACATATATATATATGTGAAGTACATGTAGTCGGATGTAGAGATGACCACACACATATATATATATATATATATATATACATATATGAAGTACATGTAGACGGATGTAGAGATGACCACATATATACATATGTGAAGTGCATGTAGTCGGATGTAGAGAGGACCACACACATATAATTATATATACATATATGAAGTACATGTAGTCGGATGTAGAGATGACCACAAACATATATATATATATACATATATGAAGTACATGTAGACGGATGTAGAGATGACCACATATATATACATATGTAGTAAATGTAGTCGGATGTAGAGAGGACCATATATATATACATATGTGAAGTACATGTAGTCGGATGTAGAGATGACCACATATATATATATGTGAAGTGCATGTAGTCGGATGTAGAGAGTACCACATATATATATATGTGAAGTGCATGTAGTCGGATGTAGAGAGTACCACATATATATATATATACATATGTGAAGTACATGTAGACGGATGTAGAGATGACAACATATATATATATATATATGTGAAGTGCATGTAGTCGGATGTAGAGATGACAACATATATATATATGTGAAGTGCATGTAGTCGGATGTAGAGAGGACCACATATATACATATGTGAAGTGCATGTAGTCGGATGTAGAGATGACCACACACATATATATATACATATGTGAGGTACATGTAGTCGGATGTAGAGATGACCACATATATATATATGTGAAGTGCATGTAGTCGGATGTAGAGAGTACAACATATATATATGTGTGAAGTGCATGTAGTCGGATGTAGAGAGTACCACATATATATATATATATATGAAGTGCATGTAGTCGGATGTAGAGAGTACCACATATATATATATACATATGTGAAGTGCATGTAGTCGGATGTAGAGATGACAACATATATATATATGTGAAGTGCATGTAGTCGAATGTAGAGAGGACCTCATATATATATATATATGTGAAGTGCATGTAGTCGGATGTAGAGATGACAACATATATATATATGTGATGTGCATGTAGTCGGATGTAGAGAGGACCTCATATATATATATATATATATGTGAAGTGCATGTAGTCGGATGTAGAGATGACAACATATATATTTATGTGAAGTGCATGTAGTCGGATGTAGAGATGACAACATATATATATATGTGAAGTGCATGTAGTCGGATGTAGAGATGACAACATATATATATATGTGAAGTGCATGTAGTCGGATGTAGAGATGACAACATATATATATATATGTGAAGTGCATGTAGTCGGATGTAGAGAGGACCACATATATACATATGTGAAGTGCATGTAGTCGGATGTAGAGAGGACCACACATATATATATATATACATATGTGAAGTGCATGTAGTCGGATGTAGAGATGACCACACACATATATATATACATATATGAAGTACATGTAGTCGGATGTAGAGATGACCACACACATATATATATACATATATGAAGTACATGTAGACGGATGTAGAGATGACCACACACATATATATATACATATATGAAGTACATGTAGTCGGATGTAGAGATGACCACACACATATATATATATACATATATGAAGTACATGTAGACGGATGTAGAGATGATCACATATATATACATATGTGAAGTATATGTAGACGGATGTAGAGATAAAAACATACATATACATATGTGAAGTGCATGAAGTCGGATGTAGAGATGACGACACATATATATATACATATATGAAGTACATGTAGACGGATGTAGAGATGACCACATATATATATATATATATATATATATATATATATATATATATATATATATATATATATATATATATATGAGGTACATGTAGTCGGATGTAGAGATGACCACACACATATATATATATATATACATATGAAGTGCATGTAGTCGGATGTAGAGATGACCACATATATATGTATGTAAAGTGCATGTAGACGGATGTAGAGAGGACCACATATATACATATGTGAAGTGCATGTAGTCGGATGTAGAGAGGACCTCATATATACATATATGAAGTACATGTAGACGGATGTAGAGATGACCAAATATATACATATATGAAGTGCATGTAGTCGGATGTAGAGATGACCACACATATATATATACATATATGAAGTACATGTAGACGGATGTAGAGATGACCAAATATATACATATATGAAGTGCATGTAGTCGGATGTAGAGATGACCACACATATATATATACATATATGAAGTACATGTAATCGGATGTAGAGATAACCACACACATATATATATATACATATGAAGTGCATGTAGTCGGATGTAGAGAGGACCTCATATATATATATGTGAAGTGCATGTAGACGGATGTAGAGAGGACCACATATATACATATGTGAAGTGCATGTAGTCGGATGTAGAGATGACAACATATATATATATGTGAACTGCATGTAGTCGGATGTAGAGAGGACCTCATATATACATATGTGAAGTGCATGTAGTCGGATGTAGAGAGGACCTCATATATACATATGTGAAGTGCATGTAGTCGGATGTAGAGATGACCTCATATATTCATATGTGAAGTGCATGTAGTCGGATGTAGAGAGGACCTCATATATACATATGTGAAGTGCATGTAGTCGGATGTAGAGAGGACCTCATATATACATATGTGAAGTACATGTAGTCGGATGTCGAGAGGACCACATATATACATATGTGAAGTACATGTAGTCAGATGTAGAGATGACCACACACATATATATATATACATATATGAAGTACATGTAGACGGATGTAGAGATGACCACATATATATACATATGTGAAGTACATGTAGACGGATGTAGAGATAAAAACATATATATACATATGTGAAGTGCATGAAGTCGGATGTAGAGATGACGACACATATATATATATACATATATGACGTACATGTAGACGGATGTAGAGATGACCACATATATATATATATATATACATATGTGAAGTATATGTAGTCGGATGTAGAGATGACCACACACATATATATATATATATACATATGTGAAGTGCATGTAGTCGGATGTAGAGATGACCACAAACATATATATATATATACATATGTGAAGTGCATGTAGACGGATGTAGAGATGACCACACACATATATATATATACATATGTGAAGTACATGTAGTCGGATGTAGAGATGACCACACACATATATATATATATATATATATATACATATGTGAAGTGCATGTAGTCGGATGTAGAGAGGACCACAAACATATAATTATATATACATATATGAAGTACATGTAGACGGATGTAGAGATGACCACATATATACATATGTGAAGTGCATGTAGTCGGATGTAGATAGGACCATACACATATAATTATATATACATATATGAAGTATATGTAGACGGATGTAGAGATGACCACATATATACATATGTGAAGTACATGTAGTCGGATGTAGAGAAGACCACATATATATACACATGAAGTACATGTAGTCGGATGTAGAGAGTACCACATATATATCTATGCATATGTGAAGTGCATGTAGTCGGATGTAGAGAAGACCACATATATATATGCATATGTGAAGTGCATGTAGTCGGATGTAGAGATGACCACACATATATATACATATGTGAAGTACATGTAGTTGGATGTAGAGATGACCACATATATACATATGTGAAGTGCATGTAGTTGGATGTAGAGATGACCACACATATATATACATATATGACGTACATGTAGTCGGATGTAGAGATGACCACATATATATATACATATATGAAGTGCATGTAGTTGGATGTAGAGATGACCACACATATATATATACATATATGAGGTACATGTAGTCGGATGTAGAGATGACCACACACATATATATATATATATACATATGAAGTGCATGTAGTCGGATGTAGAGATGACCACATATATATGTATGTAAAGTGCATGTAGACGGATGTAGAGAGGACCACATATATACATATGTGAAGTGCATGTAGTCGGATGTAGAGAGGACCTCATATATACATATATGAAGTACATGTAGACGGATGTAGAGATGACCAAATATATACATATATGAAGTGCATGTAGTCGGATGTAGAGATGACCACACATATATATATATACATATATGAAGTACATGTAGACGGATGTAGAGATGACCAAATATATACATATATGAAGTGCATGTAGTCGGATGTAGAGATGACCACACATATATATATACATATATGAAGTACATGTAATCGGATGTAGAGATAACCACACACATATATATATATACATATGAAGTGCATGTAGTCGGATGTAGAGAGGACCTCATATATATATATGTGAAGTGCATGTAGACGGATGTAGAGAGGACCACATATATACATATGTGAAGTGCATGTAGTCGGATGTAGAGATGACAACATATATATATATGTGAACTGCATGTAGTCGGATGTAGAGAGGACCTCATATATACATATGTGAAGTGCATGTAGTCGGATGTAGAGAGGACCTCATATATACATATGTGAAGTGCATGTAGTCGGATGTAGAGATGACCTCATATATTCATATGTGAAGTGCATGTAGTCGGATGTAGAGAGGACCTCATATATACATATGTGAAGTGCATGTAGTCGGATGTAGAGAGGACCTCATATATACATATGTGAAGTACATGTAGTCGGATGTCGAGAGGACCACATATATACATATGTGAAGTACATGTAGTCAGATGTAGAGATGACCACACACATATATATATATACATATATGAAGTACATGTAGACGGATGTAGAGATGACCACATATATATACATATGTGAAGTACATGTAGACGGATGTAGAGATAAAAACATATATATACATATGTGAAGTGCATGAAGTCGGATGTAGAGATGACGACACATATATATATATACATATATGACGTACATGTAGACGGATGTAGAGATGACCACATATATATATATATATATACATATGTGAAGTATATGTAGTCGGATGTAGAGATGACCACACACATATATATATATATATATACATATGTGAAGTGCATGTAGTCGGATGTAGAGATGACCACAAACATATATATATATATACATATGTGAAGTGCATGTAGACGGATGTAGAGATGACCACACACATATATATATATACATATGTGAAGTACATGTAGTCGGATGTAGAGATGACCACACACATATATATATATATATATATATACATATGTGAAGTGCATGTAGTCGGATGTAGAGAGGACCACAAACATATAATTATATATACATATATGAAGTACATGTAGACGGATGTAGAGATGACCACATATATACATATGTGAAGTGCATGTAGTCGGATGTAGATAGGACCATACACATATAATTATATATACATATATGAAGTATATGTAGACGGATGTAGAGATGACCACATATATACATATGTGAAGTACATGTAGTCGGATGTAGAGAAGACCACATATATATACACATGAAGTACATGTAGTCGGATGTAGAGAGTACCACATATATATCTATGCATATGTGAAGTGCATGTAGTCGGATGTAGAGAAGACCACATATATATATGCATATGTGAAGTGCATGTAGTCGGATGTAGAGATGACCACACATATATATACATATGTGAAGTACATGTAGTTGGATGTAGAGATGACCACATATATACATATGTGAAGTGCATGTAGTTGGATGTAGAGATGACCACACATATATATACATATATGACGTACATGTAGTCGGATGTAGAGATGACCACATATATATATACATATATGAAGTGCATGTAGTTGGATGTAGAGATGACCACACATATATATATACATATATGAAGTGCATGTAGACGGATGTAGAGATGACCACACATATATATATATACATATATGAAGTGCATGTAGACGGATGTAGAGATGACCACACATATATATATACATATATGAAGTACATGTAGTCGGATGTAGAGATGACCACACATATATATATACATATATGAAGTACATGTAGTCGGATGTAGAGATGATCGCACACATATATATATACATATGCGAAGTGCATGCAGTCGGATGTAGAGATCACCACACACATATATATATATATTTATGCGAAGTACATGTAGTCGGATGTAGAGATGACCACACATATATATATACATATGAAGTACATGTATTCGGATGTAGAGATGACCACACATATATACATATGAAGTACATGTAGTCGGATGTAGAGATGACCACACATATATACATATGAAGTACATGTATTCGGATGTAGAGATGACCACACATATATACATATGAAGTACATGTAGTCGGATGTAGAGATATCCACTCATATATATACATATACGAAGTGTTATTATTTAGTATTTATTTCCATGTGTCTACTATTGTTGAACTTGATTTATTAGTGATTCTATTTTATGTTTACATTTTATTTAATTATATATATGTGACACGATTTATCAAAGGGACCCACTGGGTGAAATTTTCAAAAATGTTTTTTTTCCCAGAATTTTTTTTTCCGTAAGCGATTTTCAACATTTAAGGTAATTCCGTTCAGATTATTTGTTCTAAAATGAATTTTAAATTTATATGTATAGCGCGAACGTTGCCGTTTTCGATTACGTGACGACGTAACTTTAGACGTCATTTCTCGACGTAACGTCATCCACCCAGTGGGTCTCTTTTGGTAAATCGCGTTATATTATTTTAACAGTTCGTTCCTCTCATCGATAGTAGGATCTAATACCACCTAAAACACTATCGTGACGTCATACCTTTGTACTTGCAGTCCATTATTATTAATATTGGATTGGTGTCAAAAGGCCAGAGTATTATATTAAATCCTAAGCGTAATTGTACGAAATTATCAATTTTAATTAGTAGGATCTTGTTATATAAGTGTGTTTTTTAAGTAAAATATAAGCCCCAAACGGATCCAATATGTAAAATAATGGTACTATATCTACCGCGCAACGCGCCTCGCGCAGTCCAATAGTTTACATATTGGATCGTTTTCGGCTTATATCCTATATATAGATCTAATAATCGCCTCCAAATGATGTGGTTATTTCATTTTCCTTTAGAACGTGATTAAAATAAATATATAATAGTATTGTTTCGTGGTTGCTTATTAGGTCCATGTCAGTTTTATTTTTCCCAATTCAATTATTCTTTATTATTAACTCAGATCATTTACATGACATATGAGTATACATGTATATAGTTGTGATACTGGTTGAAATAGTACATTTTATAAAATAGAGTACAGTAGAGAAAATAGTGAAATAGTGGAGTTTTGGAGATGAGAAAAGAGCGGGAAATGCTAGTTTTTGTTTCATTTACTTGTTGCTTTTTGTTTTTTATTTGTTTTTATTATGCAGATTATAAGTCGGGGAATTTAGTTCGTTTTCGATTGTTTTGGTCACGTGTGTGTGTGTGTGTGTGTGTGCGTGCGTGCGTGCGTGCGTTATTAGCCGGCCATTAGAATACACGCTATTTTTGTCTCCGGTGTTTCCAAATGCTTCGTATCATTTGCATTCGAATGTGGTTCCAGTAAAATTCAAACAACAAACCTCCATCCAGCCAAGGGAATCACATAAAGTGGCTGCTTAATACATGTTGACTGCTTAAAAGAGGTCATATGTTTAATAAAGCAACATATTAGGAATCTAGTAGAAGAAACTGGCTGCTTAATACAGGTTGGTTGTTTAATGGAGGGGACCACTAACACAGGTTTGACTGTAATGATTGCAATTGTATCAATACATATCAATCAACATGAGAGGAAAACATCAACAAGCTTCATATTAATCTTGAAAAATAATGATCACTAAAACATAATATTCATTGAAAAGAATTTTGAAAATACCACTGCAAATAATACAGTTATGGCAGGTTGATCTCAATAGAAAATGTTGCGGACGATCATCTTGAATTAACCACGTCATGACTCTAAAACTAAAAATATATTCGTTTAATTAACGTGTAAAGTTAATTTAACATTTCTATTAAAGGCTGGATATACATTATGTAAAAAGCTTACATGTGTTTGCGTCAGTTGCATAATTAACTACCCAAAATTATTCAAATTGGCTGCCAGTTTGAACAATAGTTCACGTTTCCAAAATGGCAGCCAGTTTGAACAATAGTTCACGTTTCCAAAATGGTACCCAGTTTGAACAATATTTCACGTTTCCAAAATGGCAGCCAGTTTGAACAATAGTTCACGTTTCCAAAATGGTACCCAGTTTGAACAATAGTTCACGTTTCCAAAATGGCAGCCAGTTTGAACAATAGTTCACGTTTCCAAAATGGTAGCCAGTTTGAACAATATTTCAAGTTTCCAAAATGGTACCCAGTTTGAACAATAGTTCAAGTTTCCAAAATGGTACCCAGTTTGAACAATATTTCACATTCTCATAACTGGTTTATTTGAAGAGCGGTGTCCATATTTCGTGCAGTATTATACTCACATCTCCAAGTGGATGGTACCTACATGGGCAAACAATCTACGATGTTTTTCCTTTGACTATTGGATGTTTAGCAAGATGTATCAATATTTCACGGAACATATATATATACAGGCGCGCCTCGCGGTCTTAGCGATTGGGGCGGCCCACCGAGCGCCGATTTGGGAGGGTGTGGGAGGGGTTTCCCCCTTCCCACCAGGGGGGTCTGGGGGATCTCCCCATAAAATTTGAAACCCTAGAACGTCTCTGGTGCGTTTTGGCGTATATTTTACACACCCGTGAAACCTCCTATAGCAGTATATCATCCCTGTCATTTGGGTATGGTAGGGGTTTCCCCTAAGGGCTCTCCTTTGCTGGAGATTTTTTTGCTGAACCTTGTGACATAACTAGGGCTATTTGCAGGATATTGATTTACAATTTCTCTTAGAACAACACAATATGACATACCTACCTATACCCCCCTCCCATTTTTATTGCATTTTTGGGCCACTTCATTTTTCACTTTTTCCTTCTTTTAGTTCTTTTTTTTTCTTCACCTATATATTTTTTGTTTCTTTTAAATTGCCGTTTCTTGCCGAATTATTAGGGCGGCCACAACCGCCCCAGCCGTCATAGGCGCGGCGCCACTGATATATAGTTAGCGATCATCCTCAACCATAGCACAGGTCGAGAGTCATATTGTATATACACACTTATTATTTAGAGGTAATCAATGTGATTTTGTAACCGGTTTCAAATATATTAGTTTTAGTACCAGTGATATTTAATATGTTAAATATATTACATTGTACTTTCTGTTGTTGTACGCATGATGACCGGTCTTGTTGTTCGTTTCGACAAGATTCTTTTCTGAATACATATGTGTTTATTGTAGATCGCGCATCATGAGTTGATATGTTTCTGACACAAAGGTCGGTATATTGGTATACGAGATGTGTGTGTGTGTTTTTACGTCTATGTATCGTCGCTACCGGTTGCCCACATGAGCGACGTCTCCTGAAGAGATTAGTAATTTTAGGTTTTGGAGGATAGTGCAACGATTCAGACAGAGACCCAATCCAGAGTCTCCCCTGGTTCTTTTACGTGCACGGTGTAAAGTACCGACACGAGACCTCGGTTTAAAGTCCCATCTGAAAGACTGTTAATTTTATTAGGGTCAGACGGGGGATCGAACCTGCGATCCCTGGATTACCAGTACAGCGTGTTAACCACTGGACTACAGATCACTACAGTGTGTAAGTGTGTTACAACGATAACGTGTTATTTACAAACATTACTATAAATGGGTTTCGAATAAGCCAAATCAATACGTAGGGTGTAATAAATAATCCTGTGTGCCAAGTAATGCATACATAAATGACAATCATTTTGAAACTTCTTTTTACCCGTTATAATAATATTAGCCCGTGCTATCTTTTTCGCGGGAATCACGTTATCGTTGGGGTATAGTAGTTGTTGTTGTCATTATCACCTTACCGTTATTCCTTATCAGACCACAAAGCAGTCCTAGCCCTGATCGTATAATGTATTATATGCCCTATTTAATCTATTAGACATTTATGTATTAATCTGGATCCAATTTTGAGATACTAATCTGATCTTGAAATTGAGGGGTCATTTCAAAACAAATATAGTCAATGCTTAATTATATGGACATAGGGTGCTGTTAGTACAATCAAATATATATAAGTTTCCTTATTTTTTTGTTTTTTTCTCAATTCGTACATTATATGTTTATTTCTAATGTCTTTCTGCGGCACACAAGTGCTGCGCACGTGTTACGACTAATGGTAATATATGTCTCGGATGTCAAGTGTTACATGTTATATTATTAGCTCCCTGAGCACAAGCTGAGCTATTGTGATCGCCCTGATGTCCGTCGTCTGTCAACATGTGTTCAGGAAGTCAAACGCACATACAAATCACATGACATTGTGCATTATTTGTTTTGAGATGACCCCTCAATTTCTCTGTCATTTTATCAAATAATTAAATATTTGTCGTAAGCTTGGTGATGAATATCATTTTCTAATGGAGTTTCGTCTTTTCAATGGTTTACTAATAATTAATTTTATAAAACGTATTTCAGAAACCGATGTATTTGCAGATGTAATGCTAAAATTAGAAGATTAGAGTTATTTTAAGGACATTAGCAATATTTGCCTGTAAAAGTATAAAGAGATAAAGAGAAGTTCTATATCTGAAAGATATTTTATGAATACAAATCTTGAAGCATTCTCCTGTGACATACCATAGGTTATTTTTGTGCTAGTTTACATAGCACGAGTGGAATTTGGAAATATGTTTACATTATTCATATCACATGATATACGGAGAAGTAGACGTCTGCGCATGAAGTGGGCAATGCACGTGACGGTATCATAGTGCACAAGGTTGTAAAACAACAAATATATGGCCTATTAAATACATACTGTGAATAGGTATTCAAATCAGCCTGAAACACACCAAGAATATTTCAAATTTTAAGTTTCAAATAACCAGTGGTCGCCTGTGAATAACGTCACTGTGTTTACACACTATATTCCTCCGCCAAATAATACAGTATGCCAACCTTCAGTTTGCAATGGCCTGAATTCTTATACCACATCTTTTCTACACATCAACTAGTCTGAAGTCTTCTCAAGTCACATACTTTCTCAAAAAACACAAAAACTATACATTGCCTGTCATGAAAATGCATTTTTACCAAAAAGAAAAATTAACTATATTAGTTATTGGGACTACATTCGACCGCGGATGCACTTCTGTCTATTTACGTACATACAACCATAATAGATTATGTTAACACACGTATGTATGTGTGTGTCTTACGTTTATTTATCGTCGCTACCGGTTGCCCATATGAACGACGCCTCCTGAAGAGATTAGTCATTTTATATTTTGGAGGATAGTGCAATGATACCGACAGAGATCCATTCCAGAGTTTCCTCTGCTTCTTTTACGTGCATGGTGTACAGCACCGACACGAGACCTCGGTTTAACGTCCCATCGGACACGGTTGTTTCCATTGCCCAATGTATTTACGATGCTATTGGCTAGTTACGGTATTTGCATTCATAGATAAATGTATATTACATACAGCATGATTGAAATAAGAGCTGTAATTTTAGAGTTATATATTTCAAGGTCCATTATTATTAATAAAAAGATATCAAAATCAGAAATGCATTGTACAATGTTGACCAAGAGTCATTAATGACTTATTTCAAATGTTATATTTAGGAAATAATATTTATCTGCCCTTTGTTTATCGGCGAATAAACCACTGTGTGTCGTTCTGATGCGTACGAATGGACCCCCTTATGCCTGATTATTCTCCGATAAGCAACGACAAGACAAATATTATATCCATTCTAACATGACATATATAATAATGCTATAAACGATTAAATGTGTGTGTTATTTTGTCTCATTGTCTGTTATTTGGCTGATGGATTTACTATATACCCCCCTGTAAAATACATTCTGTATTCCAGTGGCACTGAAAATCCTCCTCCAGATATCAACACTATATTTCCTATATGGCTGGTTATTAACACTGCAGATCTTGCCCAATCGCTGTATTCAATTACAATGTAAAATTGTTCAGAGTTGTGCATATATTTCTATGTTTTTACAGGGGGGTCAAAATTCAACAGCCGTTGCCGGGGTTTATTGCAAATTTAACACTTCTATTTGTTCTTTGTTTATACGAACACATACCAAGTCATGTTATATTGTGTGTTTGTATTTGGTATGATAACAACATTGTTAGACATTGTGACAGTCAGTTTTGTCCGCATGTCCGTAACTTCGAATGCGCATGTCCGTAACTTCGAATGCGCATGTCCGTAACTTCAAATGAGCATGTCCGTAACTTCGAATGCGCATGTCAACTGGGTATTATTAGTGAGGAAATAGAATAGAAAATAGATACAAACAGGGCATATACCTTCATAGAAGGAAATGCAATAGCGATTTAAAATTAATATTTGAATGAACATGGGTATATGTATATATTCCTCAAGCATGTACTCTGGAGCAGGGCTGGTGGTGTAGGAGAGCGGACGCAAGTTCAGACTCTTTGGATGAGCATACTTGATGAAAACAATGTGCATGTACACTGTTCGTTTATATCGTACAATTATACATGTATATTGTCATCATGGGATTTTTAGCCTAAATGAATTGGAAAGTCAAACTTGTCAAACTATTATAGACCAGTGAGACTGTGCTGTAAAAAGAGCTATTCGGGGTTACTACATAAGCCTGTTTTACATGGAAGCTGTATGTGTGTGTTTGCATATATATGTCATATTCCTATTGAAACTGACTGTGTACAGACGGATCTGTAGTCCAGTGGTAGCACGCTGGACTGGTAATCGAGGGATCGCATGTTCGATCCCCCGTTTGATCCTAATAAAATTAACGGTCTTTCAGATGGGACGTTACTGTCGATACTTTACATCATGCACGTAAAAGAACCAGAGGAGACTCTGGAATGGGTCTCTATCGGTATCATTGCACTATCCTCCAAACATCTAAAATAAAATGTCTAACCTCTTCAGGAGGCGTCGCTCATAAGGGCAACCGGTAGCGACGATAAATAAACGTAAAACAGAGAGTTAGAGAGAGAGAGAGAGAGGAGAGAGAGAGAGAGGGTAAGAGGGAGGGAGAAGAGAGAAGAGAGAGAAGGAGAGAGAGAGAGGGGAGAGAGAGAGAGAGAGAGAGAGAGAGGGGGAGAGAGAGAAGAGAGAGAGAGAGAGAGATAGGGGGGGAGGAGGGAGGGAGAGAGAGAAGAGAGAGAGAGAGAGAGAGAGAAGAGAGAGAGAGAGGGGGAGAGAGGGAGGGAGAAGACGGAAGAAGACACCATGTGTCGTAGTCAGATGTAACTTGATGTCTACGACTAAGGGGGTGCATATGTCTAGCGAGTCAGGTGGGTTTCTGTACATATAGTGCGAGATTGATCGCTGCAATGTTATGATATATTTGAACGAACAGTCATATCACCGGGATTCGCGAGTTCGCCAGCCCAGATATTAATGATAAACAATTATCAACACTGGAAACAGACGGATCTGTAGTCCAGTGGTAGCACACTGTAACATGCTTGTAATCCAGGGATAGCAGGTTCGATTCCCCTTCTGATCCTAACAGTCTTTCAGATGGGACGTTAAACCGAGGTCTCGTGTCGGTGCTTTACACTTGAATGTGTCTCTGTCTGTATCATTGCACTATCCTCCAACATTCTAAAATGACTAATCTCTTCAGGGGGCGTCGCTCATACTGGCAATCGGTAGCGACGATAAATAAATGTAAAACACACACACACTACTGGAAATGTGTTTGTTTGTATTTATGGTTTAAAGTCGCACCAACAGCTTAGGTCATATGACTCTACTCCAGCTATGCTAGAAACTGGTTGAGGGAAAGAAATGGAAATTAAACGGAAATAAAACAATGTTATGGTGTTGCAATAGACGTTTTCATTATACTATAACGTGCAAGTATAAATTCATGTGCCGGAAATTAATTGGTTGGATACAGACCTTGTACCGAGTCTGGGTTGCTTTGATGTGTGCCAAGAACATGCATGTTAGTAGGCTACCGATATGATAACAATAATATACGTACTATTGTCCAATACTAAAACATTAGTCGAGTGGTGAAAGTAATACAATAGTACAGTATTTCATTAACACAGATGTAACGTTTCAAACAGTACAAACACGTTTCTAGATACCAGTGTAGACGACACGAAGAAACGTTTCAAATTGCGTTCAATTTCCGGTCATGCGTCGTAGCTGACAAACGCAGCTGCGCGTCTCGGTTATTAAATTAATTCACGAGTAACGGATATGTGGTGAATTTAATTAATACCTACACTTAGTGTTAATTAGTACGTTGTCAACACAAAAACAATATCTCAGCTGTGCGAAGGGAAACTGCAAGACAGTGGCAACATGTATCCGTTTTGAGCACAGGTTCATCTAGAACATTTTATAGCATTTTGGAATTGTGTTATTTTCTATGTGTATGTTTATTACCTCCGCCTCGCGAATTTGATCTAAATTAGACAATAGAACTAGATGTACGAGGCATGAACTGGTTATTCGAGTCGACTATTTGTCAGAGAAATGGCGCATTAGATAATTGACATGTGAATGTAGTCTGATATTAAATAAGGTTTCTTGTATCTGGCTATAATAAGTAGCATTATTACTATGTGGGAAACAAACATGTGTAACGGGAACCAGTAATTGGCTTGAAATGTAACAGGACTCTTATGTTGAAGTCAGGCAGAGACGTGTCTACATCCCCGCAGAGACGTGTCTACAGCCCCGCTATTGGTTTGACATTACAGGAAGATAGATATATATAATTTATAATCACGTATCCAAATACAAAGCTGTTTGGCTGTCCGATTAGCACAGTGGTTAGCGCGCTCGCTTTTCACCAATGCAACCCGGGTTCGATCCTCGGACCGGCAAGTATGTGAGATGGTACGGTTGTCGCCAGATCGGACAGGTGGGTTTTCTCCGGGTACTCCGGTTTCCTCCCACACGAATGACAACATATACGCTTTCATCCGCGCCAACGAGAGTGATTAATATAAGTTGTTAAAACTTCGCAATCGTTGTAAAATAAATAAAGTTTAAACTTAGATACAAAGCTGCCATATTATGGGTCAACATGTAGACAACAATAACTCAGAAGTTGATGACGTCATCTGAAATATATGTATAGGATCCTTAATGACAAATTTGAATATACCGAGAAACAATGAGGTTTTTCCAAGCTATAAACTGGCTAACCTATAACACCATACGCAAGAATATATCACTCGGAGAGATGCACCCCCACCCCACCCCACCCCCACACCCGTTCTGGACTAGCGGATTTCTACCAAAGTCGAATCACTTCCTTCTGGACCAACTCTCTATATATCCACACAGTTTCATCAACATTCATACGCAACCTTCACATGTAAAGGCTGCAACCG
Organism: Archivesica marissinica; assembly: GCA_014843695.1. Taxonomy (NCBI): domain Eukaryota; kingdom Metazoa; phylum Mollusca; class Bivalvia; order Venerida; family Vesicomyidae; genus Archivesica; species Archivesica marissinica. The sequence goes on from CM026399.1 coordinate 38,635,486, forward strand.
CCACTGCCGGTCACGCATCGGACTGTACAGCCACAGCAGACGGTGCTCATCTGTAGACTCAAAGGGCGTTAACTCCATAGACTGACAAGACTGACGGATGCCGAAAATTACCAAATAATATATGTATGGGTTTATATACGGTATATTACCACATAATCTATGTATGGGTTTATATACGGTATATTACCACATAATCTATGTATGGGTTTATATACGGTATATTACCAAATAATCTATGTATGGGTTTATATACCGTATATTACCAAATAATCTATGTATGGGTTTATATACGGTATATTACCAAATAATCTATGTATGGGTTTATATACGGTATATTACCAAATAATCTATATAATGGTTCATCTACGGTATTTTAGCAAATAATCTAAATTGTTGTGTCTATCTACGTGATATTGCCAAACAATCTATGCACATAATTATTATATAACTATATGGGTTAATCTATAGAGATATTACTAAGCAATATATACTATACATATATATAGAACGATATGGGTTAATATATATAGATATTACTAACCAATATATACATATATATAGAACGATATGGGTTAATCTATAGAGATATTACTAAACAATATATACTATACATATATATAGAACGATATGGGTTAATATATATAGATATTACTAACCAATATATACATATATATAGAACGATATGGGTTAATCTATAGAGATATTACTAAACAATATATACTATACATATATATAGAACGATATGGGTTAATATATATAGATATTACTAACCAATATATACATATATATAGAACGATATGGGTTAATCTATAGAGATATTACTAAACAATATATACTATACATATATATAGAACGATATGGGTTAATATATATAGATA
>CM026399.1:38637363-38662903 GCA_014843695.1 Archivesica marissinica
TGTTATTATTTATGCGTGCTTGACCTGTATATTTGGCAAGTAATGGATTTACCATCTCGGTATTTTCACATGAGTTCACTGGCTCATTGGTTATAAAAGCTGAACTATGAGTAGTGTTTGACACTTGGTGTCCGTTTGCTAGGTTTCTAGTACCCCTGTACCTAGGTGAATTGGGATCTGCCCAACACTCTGTTCGTCCGTGGCCATTACGCCTACAATAACTACAATATTTTTCTCTCCGGGGAGTTCTATGGGTAGCTTGGGAATTATCTATCCTAATATTGGGTCGATACATGGGTGATGGGATATATGGCCTTGGGCTGGAGGTCGGTGTTCTGTATCTCTGGGTTTCACATTCGGATTTGAATTAATCCGTGTCCTGGGCGCTAATCTGCGATGGAGGTTATATTCATCAGCCAGGGAAATACATTCCTGGAGAGTAGATGCTTTCTTATCCAGAATGAACAAATTAAGCTCATCACTTAGCTGGGAATCGAATCTATATCTCAAGAGCAGCTCGATCCAGTTGACCTCGCTCGGATCATTGTTCTCCGTCCATAGAGTCATTTGCTCCCTTAATTCCTTAATGAATTCGGAATATGTCTGCTGAGGTTTCTTTACCCAAGAGAAGAAAGTCTTTCTATATACAGTGGGTGAGAGTCTATATTCATCCAAGATGGCGGCCTTGAGGGTATCGTAATTATTAGCGTCTTGGACCGGAAGAGTGGCATATATATTTCTGGCCTTGTCGGACAACTTGTCTATAATATGGCCCACCCATGTTTGTTTGGCGACCTGGCTAGCTTCGAACAGTCTCTCACATGTTGCGAAGAATTTATCTGGCCTGGTAGTCTGGGTCCAAATAGGAACAGAAATGTTTGTCTTAGAGGGCCTATTATCTGTATGGAGGGGGTTATTTTGCTGAGATTCCTGATCTCTCTGGATTTCTCTCAGGCGAATCTCCATCTGCATTTTCTCCCTTTGCATTCTTTCCTCCCTGTCCCTTTCTTTCTCTTCTCTTTCCCCTCTTTGTTTTACTTCTTCCCTCTCTCTTTCTCTCTCTCTTTCTTCTCTTTCCCTCTCTCTTTCTTCTCTTTGTTTTACTTCTTCCCTCTCTCTTTCTCTCTCTCTTTCTTCTCTTTCCCTCTCTCTTTCTTCTCTTTGTTTTACTTCTTCCCTCTCTCTTTCTCTCTCTCTTTCTTCTCTTTGTTTTACTTCTTCCCTTTCTTTCTCATAAATCTCACCCTGACGTTCCAGATTTGCCTGATTAAAGAATGGAAGTCTCATTAATTTGTCCCATATCTCATCACCTGTTGTCTGCAAGTCGGGGTGAACCGGCCCCTCAGTTTCCTTATTAGCACTCCTAGTTGTAGCCATTTTATTTTTTTATTTCCCAAAATTTTTAATCCCCAGAATGTATCTCCGAATGTATTATAGAATTGAGTTCAATAAAAGGAAGTAAATCACTAATATAATTTTAATGATAATATTAAGCCTCTATGAAAAGAAAACTGGTACTTACCGAAGTCTGTCTCGTCCGTTAATCCAATATATAATGTATCACATATTCAAAGTTTGCACATTTCCAATAATTTAATCCATTTCATTAATTTAATAATTCGTCGACGTCTTTCACTTATTTCCAAATTCTAACACTGTCTCGCATGCACTTCTGTTTTCCCACGTTAATTAATAGTCCCTTGTATTATTCATGTATAAATCCTAGTGTCCTTCACAATATTCCATATATAAATTCTAGTGTCCTTCACAATATGTCACGATATGTCACCTCTTCTTTATTTCCAATCCCGGACGAGCGTCCCAATTGTCGCAAACTCTCCTTTTTTCTTCTCGTAAGAATATGTCTAGGTTGCTACGGCTCTTACCAGGGTCTATCCTATTGTAGACTCGCTGGAGTTGTCTAGGGGGTTTCTTCGTTATTATATGTATTAATGATAACTCAACACAGTATTACATTTCTTCTATATAATATCTTGTTTAAATTGGCATCAGAAATATCCATATATATATAATCAGTGATCTATATATATATACATCGTATCATTAAAAGCTTATTTAACAATCCATTGGTGTGAGCCGACTATGCGCTTACACAGTATATTTAACATCCAATCTTTCTAATCCGTCATTACTCAATATCACTATAATCTAATCACTGTTTCTGATTAGATTAACTTTTAATCACCTGGTATGGTTCGCCGAAACTCTCTGTTTCTTCTATGGCTGAACAATTTAATTATTCGACAAATCTTTATAAGTTATATTTCTGATAATGTCCATAATATCTAAGTTTCATAAATACAGTTTATATGTTCTATATACTAGATTGAGATCACGACCTTTCTCGCTCCTGGAGTTAGGCTCTAGTGTGTCTGATTTATGTTAATAAAATCCATTTCTTATATACATGATTGAATCAGTGTATATATGATATAACAATTCCTAAAACATCTGTTATTCCTAAACATCTGTTATTCCTAAACATCTGTTATGTTATCTAATATTACACCATCAAACCAGTTCGGTGCCTTTGTATTACATAACTGGACACCTGCAACCACGGCCTTGTTATCTAATATTACACCATCAAACCAGTTCGGTGCCTTTGTATTACATAACTGGACACCTGCAACCACGGCCTTGATAAACTGAGATTAGGCCTAACATCTTAAGTCATTTCCCGCGCGAAGCGAGATTGATAATTTTAGGCGCGAAAATAATAGCAGACGATTATGCATAATACAAATATATATATTACATGGTAAACATTTGGCCATATATAGAAACAGTTTAATGTATTTATATAATACATTACTATTTATATATAACAATAATAAACATTTCGTGCAAATTGGGGTTTTGCACAGTAGCTCCATACAGACAATCTAAGCATGTATTGATGCATTACATAGTGTGTATATATATACTGTAAGCTACACCAGTCAGTCGTGGTGCCTAACTTTTAGACTTCGGATCAGGTGATCTTATATGTAAAGACGGCTCTAAGCAACGTGTCTGATTAGTTACATATATATATATATATATATATATATATATATATATATACTACAAGCTACGCCCCTGACTGTAAAGACGGCTCTAAGCAACATGTTTGATTCTTTACATATTTTATATATATGTATATCCTGCAATTTCAGATGTCACATCAAAGAAGCGAATAAGTTCATGTGAACCTTAGAGTACGCATGCCCCTGCGAGATTATCCCGGGGGTAACAGTAATTACTTTGTGGCAGCCGTCGGGTCTGCTCCGAAGCTTGGAAACGGCGATCCACAGAGAGCACAGCGATGCCAACCTGTGAGAAATAACTTCTGGGAGAAGGACGTATGGTATGTGCAATACACAATCATGTTACTGTATGTGCATTGTAGAATCACACGGTATGTGCAATACACAATCATGTTACTGTATGTGCATTGTAGAATCACACGGTATGTGCAATACACAATCATGTTACTGTATGTGCATTGTAGAATCACACGGTATGTGTACTACACAATCATGTTACTGTATGTGCATTGTAGAATCACACGGTATGTGCAATACACAATCATGTTACTGTATGTGCATTGTAGAATCACACGGTATGTGCAATACACAATCATGTTACTGTATGTGCATTGTAGAATCACACGGTATGTGCAATACACAATCATGTTACTGTATGTGCATTGTAGAATCACACGGTATGTGCAGTACACAATCATGTTACTGTATGTGCATTGTAGAATCACACGGTATGTGTAATACACAATCATGTTACTGTATGTGCATTGTAGAATCACACGTGTAATACACAATCATGTTACTGTATGTGCATTGTAGAATCACACGGTATGTGTAATACACAATCGTGTTACTGTATGTGCATTGTAGAATCACACGGTATGTGTACTACACAATCATGTTACTGTATGTGCATTGTAGAATCCCACGGTATGTGTACTACACAATCATGTTACTGTATGTGCATTGTAGAATCCCACGGTATGTGCAATACACAATCATGTTACTGTATGTGCATTGTAGAATCACACGTGCAATACACAATCATGTTACTGTATGTGCATTGTAGAATCACACGGTATGTGTAGTACACAATCATGTTACTGTATGTGCATTGTAGAATCACACGTGTAATACACAATCATGTTACTGTACGTGCATTATAGAATCACACGGTATGTGCAATACACACTCATGTTACTGTATGTGCATTGTAGAATCACACGGTATGTGTACTACACAATCATGTTACTGTTTGTGCATTGTAGAATCACACGGTATGTGCAATACACAATCATGTTACTGTTTGTGCATTGTAGAATCACACGGTATGTGCAATACACAATCATGTTACTGTATGTGCATTGTAGAATCACACGGTATGTGCAATACACAATCATGTTACTGTACGTGCATTGTAGAATCACACGTGTAATACACAATCATGTTACTGTTTGTGCATTGTAGAATCACACGGTATGTGTAATACACAATCATGTTACTGTACGTGCATTGTAGAATCACACGTGTAATACACAATCATGTTACTGTTTGTGCATTGTAGAATCACACGTGTAATACACAATCATGTTACTGTACGTGCATTGTAGAATCACACGTGTAATACACAATCATGTTACTGTTTGTGCATTGTAGAATCACACGGTATGTGCAATACACAATCATGTTACTGTTTGTGCATTGTAGAATCACACGGTATGTGTAATACACAATCATGTTACTGTATGTGCATTGTAGAATCACACGGTATGTGCAATACACAATCATGTTACTGTTTGTGCATTGTAGAATCACACGGTATGTGTAACACACAATCATGTTACTGTATGTGCATTGTAGAATCACACGGTATATGTAATACACAATCATGTTACTGTATGTGCATTGTAGAATCACACGGTATGTGCAATACACAATCATGTTACTGTATGTGCATTGTAGAATCACACCGGAAGTCATGATTGCGCAGTTATTACGCTTTCGCTTCATGTGTTAAAGACCAGGAGTCCGTCCCACGATGCATTGTGTCCTTAGGCAAGACACAATATTGACAGTGGCGTTTCAAACCCCGAAATTTGTCACAGCATAATGTTAACGTCTATTTGTAACATTTTCAACAATCTACTTACGGTGTCTTATTTATTATTATTAAAAAAATATATATATACAGTCTACACCTGTTATGTCGAATTCCGTCGGACCGAACAAAATACTTCGAGTTAACCGAAGTTTGACTTAACGAAATTCGATATAAACAGAGCCAGTTATATGTAAAATGATAGTGTCTGAAACGGGACTTTGATCCGACTTCGAGATAACTGGGGAATTCGACATAACTGACTTTGATATAGATGTAGACTGCAATTCTCTTAAACCGGCATGCAGTATTCCCTGAATGCACTACTAGTACAAAGTATCACAGTCCACAAACGTTGCCGTAGAAACGTGCTTTAACACCGTCCACAATATATTCACATGAATGGAACAAAGTATCACAGTCGTCCACAAACGTTGCCATAGAAACGTGTTTTAACACCATCCACAATATATTCACATGAATGGAACAAAGTATCACAGTCCACAAACTATATATAAGCCGAAAACCATCCAATATGTAAAACATTGAACTATGTGAGGCGCGTAACACCGAAAACAGTGCCAATATATTGTACATATCGGATCGCTTGAGAGTTATACTACTTAAAACATACACTTACTAAATAAAATTGATAATATCGTACAAGTACAGATGTATGACGTCATCACAGTGTTTTATTTGTATTTGAATGGAATACACACTTTGCACATGCGAAACGTACAAAGTCTCCCAACAGTGTGACCCAGATTAGAACCTCCATAGATATACTTTGAGTGGAGTGCACGAGTTTTGCGTGCACGTTTTACATAATTCTCCCAGCGCTTACGCTCATTGACATCTAAATTAGCGTAGGTGTTAAGAGGGTATGTTAGAGGTACACCTGTTCCAATCGTGCACCCCATTAAACTAAATGTGGAACTATATACTTCTTCTAGTAAAATAAAAATGTAATAAAAATGATTTGAGGTATATTGCGTGTAAATATTGTTTGCTTGTTGGGAAATACTGAAATAACGATACAAGTTCTTGATTAATTATATCTTTCTGAGAAAAACTGAAATAACGATACAAGTTCTTGATTAATTATAGCTTGCTGAGAAATACTGAAATAAAGATACAAGTTCGTGATTAATTATAGCTTGCTGAGAAATACTGAAATATAGATACAAGTTCGCGATTAATTATAGCTTGCTGAGAAATACTGAAATAAAGATACAAGTTCGTGATTAATTATAGCTTGCTGAGAAATACTGAAATAAAGATACAAGTTCGTGATTAATTATAGCTTGCTGAGAAATACTGAAATATAGATACAAGTTCGCGATTAATTATAGCTTGCTGAGAAATACTGAAATAAAGATACAAGTTCGTGATTAATTATAGCTTGCTGAGAAATACTGAAATAAAGATACAAGTTCGTGATTAATTATAGCTTGCTGAGAAATACTGAAATATAGATACAAGTTCGCGATTAATTATAGCTTGCTGAGAAATACTGAAATAAAGATACAAGTTCGTGATTAATTATAGCTTGCTGAGAAATACTGAAATAAAGATACAAGTTCGTGATTAATTATAGCTTGCTGAGAAATACTGAAATATAGATACAAGTTCGCGATTAATTATAGCTTGCTGAGAAATACTGAAATAAAGATACAAGTTCTTGATTAATTATAGCTTGCTGAGAAATACTGAAATATAGATACAAGTTCGCGATTAATTATAGCTTGCTGAGAAATACTGAAATAAAGATACAAGTTCTTGATTAATGATAGCTTGCTGAGAAATACTGAAATAAAGATACAAGTTCTTGATTAATTATAGCTTGCTGAGAAATACTGAAATAAAGATACAAGTTCTTGATTAATTATAGCTTGCTGAGAAATACTGAAATAAAGATACAAGTTCTTGATTAATCATAGCTTGCTGAGAAATACGGAAATAAAGATACAAGTTCTTGATTAATTATAGCTTGCTGAGAAATACTGAAATAAAGATACAAGTTCTTGATTAATTATAGCTTGCTGAGAAATACTGAAATAAAGATACAAGTTATTATTATTATTATATACCAAACTTATATAGCGCTCTTTTCATTTAAAAATAAAACGTTCAAAAGCGCTTTACAGCCTAAAATATCACAAATATTGATAAAAACTTCCACATACAATGAGATAAAACAAGACAAAATTAGCAAACACAATTACAATGGATTCTAAATATGCTATAAAATATTAGGATCTAAAATTATAACAATTAAAATATAGGTAATAATTAAATAAAATGTGTTCATTTGCAGTCTTAATCCTGATTGAGCACAGACACAGTTCGATATTTATGTTCCATATGAACATTTAAAAAGGTGTGTCTTCAAAGCCTTTTTGAAAGAACACAATGTTGTTGCACTTCTAAGATTTGATGGAAGAGAATTCCAAAGTTTTGGGGCAGCAGTCATGAAACTTCTATCTCCGTATGTGACAGTCCGACTTCTTGGTAACACAAGAGTAGCTGCTTCATATTTAGACCGTAAGTCTCTCCTTGGTATATAAACCTCAAGCAAGTTTCTCATATAAATCGGTGCTTCTCCATTCAATGCTTTATATGTGTGAGTCAGTATTTTATACTTTATTCTTTCTTGAACTGGTAGCCAATGAAGTTCTTTTAGAATGGGCGTTACATGACTGAAACGGGATGTTCTGGTTATGATGCGAGCTGCTGTGTTTTGAACAGTTTGTAATTTATTGGAAGTGTATTTTGGCACGCCGTACAACAGTGAATTACAGTAGTCGAGCCTGGATGTAATGAGTGAGTTTATGAGAGTTTTCGTGGCTTCTGTTGTTAAATACTGCCGAATGTGTCCAATCCGCCGGATCTGCGCATAACATGATTTTGTCACAGAATTTACATGTTTGTCCATATCCATTCTTGAGTCTAGGAAAGCTCCTAGATTTCTCACACATGTTGATGGTTCTGTATTTGAGTCTCCTACTTTCACATTTATGTTTTCAATGTGTTGCAAATTTCGCTGACTAGAAAACATAATCATTTCAGTTTTATCAGTATTGAGTTTTAACATATTGGCATGCATCCAAGCAACAATGTCTTGTAGACAGTTTTCCACTCGAAGTAGTGTCTCTGCTTGTGAAGCTTGAACGCTTGGTTTGAATGAAAGGTAAAGCTGGGAATCGTCAGCATAAAAGTGATGGTTCAGTCCATGGTGTTTACAAATGGCTCCTACAGGCTTGGTATACATAGTGTAAAATTTCGGGCCTAAAACAGACCCCTGTGGAACACTGAAATTCATGAGCACTGAGTTGGATAGTTTTCCATCGATACATACTGCTTGATAACGGTCGGTAAGATAAGATGATATCCATTGGAGAGGTTTTCCAGTAATTCCAAAATGAAATTCGAGACGCTGTAAAAGTGTTCTATGGTCGATGGTATCAAATGCAGCAGATAGGTCCAAAAGCACAAGGATTGTAGCATTGTTCTGGTCCAGAGATTGGAGTATATCGTTTTGGACTTTCAGTAAGGCAGTTTCTGTGGAATGAAACTTCCTGTACGCAGACTGATGTACCTCGTGTAAGTTATTACTTGTCAAATGTTCATCAATTCGACTATTTACTACTTTTTCCAGAATCTTCGAGACATAAGGCAGGTTTGACACGGGCCTGTAGTTCTTCAAAGTGTTTTGATCAAGGCTTGGTTTTTTCAGCAAAGGTCTTACCCGGGAGATTTTGAATGACTTTGATTAATTATAGCTTGCTGAGAAATACTGAAATAAAGATACAAGTTCGTGATTAATTATAGCTTGCTGAGAAATACTGAAATACAGATACAAGTTCTTGATTAATTATAGCTTGCTGAGAAATACTGAAATAAAGATACAAGTTCGTGATTAATTATAGCTTGCTGAGAAATACTGAACTAAAGATACAAGTTCTTGATTAATTATAGCTTGCTGAGAAATACTGAAATAAAGATACAAGTTCGTGATTAATTATAGCTTGCTGAGAAATACTGAACTAAAGATACAAGTTCTTGATTAATTATAGCTTGCTGAGAAATACTGAAATAAAGATACAAGTTCGTGATTAATTATAGCTTGCTGAGAAATACTGAACTAAAGATACAAGTTCTTGATTAATTATAGCTTGCTGAGAAATACTGAAATAAAGATACAAGTTCGTGATTAATTATAGCTTGCTGAGAAATACTGAAATAAAGATACAAGTTCTTGATTAATTATAGCTTGCTGAGAAATACTGAAATAAAGATACAAGTTCGTGATTAATTATAGCTTGCTGAGAAATACTGAAATAAAGATACAAGTTCTTGATTAATTATAGCTTGCTGAGAAATACTGAAATAAAGATACAAGTTCTTGATTAATTATAGCTTGCTGAGAAATACTGAAATAAAGATACAAGTTCTTGATTAATCATAGCTTGCTGAGAAATACGGAAATAAAGATACAAGTTCGTGATTAATTATAGCTTGCTGAGAAATACGGAAATAAAGATACAAGTTCGTGATTAATTATAGCTTGCTGAGAAATACTGAAATACAGATAAGTTCGTGATTAATTATAGCTTGCTGAGAAATACTGAAATACAGATACAAGTTCGTGATTAATTGTAGCTTGCTGAGAAATACGGAAATAAAGATACAAGTTATTGATTAATTATAGCTTGCTGAGAAATACTGAAATAAAGATACAAGTTCTTGATTAATTATAGCTTGCTGCGAAATACTGAAATAACGATACACGTTCTTGATTAATTATAGCTTGCTGAGAAATACTGAAATAACGATACAAGTTCGTGATTAATTATAGCTTGCTGGGAAATACTGAAATACAGATACAAGTTCTTGATTAATTATAGCTTGCTGAGAAATACTGAAATAAAGATACAAGTTCGTGATTAATTATAGCTTGCTGAGAAATACTGAACTAAAGATACAAGTTCTTGATTAATTATAGCTTGCTGAGAAAACTGAAATAAAGATACAAGTTGTGATTAATTATAGCTTGCTGAAAATACTGAACTAAGATACATATTATTTGCTGCTGAGAAATACTGAAATAAGAACTTCGTGATTAATTATAGCTTGCTGAGAAATACTGAAATAAAGATACAAGTTCGTGATTAATTATAGCTTGCTAAGAAATACTGAAATACAGATACAAGTTCTTGATTAATTATAGCTTGCTGAGAAATACGGAAATAAAGATACAAGTTCGTGATTAATCATAGCTTGCTGAGAAATACTGATATAAAGATACAAGTTCTTGATTAATTATAGCTTGCTGAGAAATACTGAAATAAAGATACAAGTTCGTGATTAATTATAGCTTGCTGAGAAATACTGAAATAAGGATACAAGTTCTTGATTAATTATAGCATGCTGAGAAATACTGAAATAAAGATACAAGTACTAGATTAATTATAGCTTGCTGAGAAATACTGAAATAAAGATACAAGTTCTTGATTAATTATAGCTTGCTGAGAAATACTGAAATAAAGATACAAGTTCTTGATTAATTATAGCGTGCTGAGAAATACTGAAATAAAGATACACGTTCTTGAGTTCCTGTTTGCTTACAGGGTGCCGAAAAATACTGATTTAAGATTCAAGTTCTTGTTTGCTTTTACAGGGTGCAGAAAAATACTGAATTACGATTTAAGTTCTTGCTTGCTTACAGGGTGCAGCAAAATAATGATTTACGATTCAAGTTCTTGGTGGTAAAGGCCTCCAATAACTCTAATGTGGCGATGGAAGACATTGCCCTACGTGAGATCAAAGTCGGACAGAAACCTCTTACAGTGGAAACTAGTTTTAATATAACTGGCATCAGTTGCAGTGAAGGTACAAATTAAAACTAATTTAAATAATTAAGCGAATATATTTAGCAGGAAAGTAATATCTAGGGGAACACGATGCTGCGTGTCTGAAACACGCATCAATATATATCATATTAATCTCAAATATGCATAGAGAATATCATGTTACCGTCTTCTAAATATAAATGTCTTTTGGTGAGTTGGAGAATGGCGGATCTGTAGTCCAGTGGTAACACGCTGGACTGGTAATCCAGGGATCGCAGGTTCGATCCCCCGTCTGACCGTAATACAATTAATAGTCTTTCAGATGGGACTTTAAACCGAGGTCTCGTGTCGGTGCTTTAGAGCGTGCACGTAAAAGAACCAGAGGAGGCTCTGGAATGGGTCTCTGTCTGTATCTTTGCACTATCCTCCAAAAATCTAAAATGACTAATCTCTTCAGGAGGCGTCGCTCATATGGGCAACCGGTAGAGGCGATAAATAAACGTAAAACACACAGAGAATGTATACATGGCGAGGCTGAATGCATACATGGCGAGGCTGAATGTATACATGGCGAGGCTGAATGTATACATGGCGAGGCTGAATGTATACATTGCGAGGCTGAATGTATACATGGCGAGGCTGAATATATACATGGCGAGGCTTAATGTATATATGGCGAGGCTGAATGTGAATGTAATGTGAATGTGACATGGCGAGGCTGAATGTATACATGGCGAGGCTGAATGTATACATGGCGAGGCTGAATGTATACATGGCGAGGCTGAATGTGAATGTATACATGGCGAGGCTGAATGTATACATGGCGAGGCTGAATGTATACATGGCGAGGCGAATGTGCTGGCGAGGCTGATTGTGAATGTATATATGGCGAGGCTGAATGTGAATGTATATATGGCGAGGCTGAATGTGAATGTATACATGGCGAGGCTGAATGTATACATGCCGAGGCTGAATGTGAATGTATATATGGCGAGCCTGAATGTGAATGTATACATGGCGAGGTTGAATGTGAATGTATACATGGCGAGGCTGAATGTATATATGGCGAGGCTGAATGTGAATGTATACATGGCGAGGCTGAATGTATACATGGCGAGGCGTTGACTAACCTAATACTAATTTACCGGCATCAAATCGCGATGCAATAATGGCTAGATATCCACCCTACTTTGATATATTTAACCATATTTCATTGCAAATCAATAGTCATACACATGATACAATACATAGCATGAAAATACAAATGGTTTGGGCTACAAGTTTAACAACATTAGACAACGGCCCGCACCTACTTTGATGTCGATATTAAACTATTAATATGCCTATTTGTCTCTCTGTAGTCGATATAGTTTCGATATGGTCATGTCGGTTCTTCTGTTGTTAGCGAAACGAAATAATCCCACACTATATCAAACATGCTTTTATTGTTGTAGATAACGGAGCAAGTATTCATAGAGGGCCAGCATTACCTAAGAATGCGATATTCCACGTTCCCTGTCTGAGAATACCGAAAGCAAGCAATGCCACATTTGTTGTTCCGAGAATTGGAAATCCACCAACATATCAGCGACCAAGGAACATCGACAGCTTCATAATCAAGTCATTTGGAAAATAAAGTTAATGTTACCTTGTTGTGAATGCGTTTGTATGTTTTTGAGCGTAAAGTCCCACCATCCAGGTTATATGGTGACTCTCCATCTGTTATGGTTGGAGGTAGACCCCATGTGCCCCTCTGAGCAGTATTTCAAGCATGGACGGGCTCGCGGGTAGAACCACCGACCTTCCGCAAGCCAGCTGGATAACTTCCTCACATGAAAGAATTCGATACCCCCAGTGAGATTCGAGCATACAGTGTTGGGGTGCATGTGATTTTGAGATACAGACCGTAACCACTTGGCCCCTGTTGTGCTTTCGTATACACCGTCGAGCTAGGAACCAAGTGACCAGCGGATAGTTTGATATAATATAGCGCGGTGCCTTTGCAACAACATATATGTACACATATACTACAAATCCTATATTATACAATACACATTGCCTCCCATCGTTGATGTCTTCCACCAGGAACCAAGTCTCAAGAGTGAGTAGTCGAAAGAACATCTTCTATATTGATGATAACCATCCCTTGTAAGAAACGTACAACTTGCCACTCCCACAATTACATCATTACTTTGATAATAATGCTCACTGTGACAGCAGTCATGGTGTATTGTTTGGCAAACATTAAACTGAGACATTTGCATATTCCGTGAACTTACTTCGTTAATAATCGGATTTCCGAAGTAAAATATGAGCTTTAGATTATGGTACACTTACTTACTGACTTGATTCAAATATTAACGGTAAAAACCTAACGCATGTACTGGTCGTAGTTCACGGAAACTTACGAAGGCTTTGGTGGAGATTAATGAGTCTCAGTTTAATGTTGCACGTAATATGCATTTATTGACAGTTTCCCCGCACATGTTTACATCATGCCTTTGGTCTGCACATATCTACATGTATAATGTGCATTGAGCTCCACTATCCAAACAGACGGATCTCATTATGTAGTCCAGTGGTTAGCACATTGGACTTGCAATCCAGGGATCGCAGGTTCGATCCCCCGTCTAACACTAATAAAATTAACAGTCTTTCTGTTGGGACTTTAAACCGAGGTCTCGTGTCGGTGATTTACACCATGCACGTAAAAGAACCAGAGGAGACTCTGGAATAGAACTCTGTCTGTATCATTGCACTACCCTCCAAATATATAAAATGACTAATCTCTTCAGGAGGCGTCGCTCATATGGGCAACCGATAGCGACGATAAATAAACACACACTCCACTATCCAAGTTGCGCATGAAAGAGAAACGGGTTTCCTTAAAACATGCGCAGTTTCTGACCCATAAATTGTGTATTTTGTAGGTGTTGTTCTAAAGGTGCTAGTGTTACTAAGTTACGCTTTTGATACTCGACTTGTATACCACTGTAACCTATCATCACTGATGGTCACGGGTTCGAGCCCCGCTCAGGCCGTGTCTCATTTATATGAAAAAGTTGGCAGTTTCTTATGGAGGTTGGTGCATCCAAGTACTGGTTAACCGCTGGAGCCTGCCCAGGAAAGGTGTTGTTAGGTAAACTGCCCGCCGGCGATATAGCCCAAAATGGTGCTGATGCAGGCGTAAAACCCGAATCATATAATCATATATTTGATACTCGATTTCGTATTGCACTCGAGTTCAGTGATTCGGGGAATCCCCCACGACACTCGAGTTCAGTGATTCAGGGATAACCCACGATACTCGAGTTCAGTGATTCAGGAATCCCCCACGAAACTCGAGTTCAGTGATTCAGGGAATCCCCCACGACACTCGAGTTCAGTAATTCAGGAATCCCCCACGAAACTCGAGTTCAATGATTCAGGGAATCCACAACACTCGAGTTCAGTGATTCAGGAATCCCCCACGAAACTAGAGTTCAGTGATTCAGGATTCCCCCACGGTACTCGAGTTCAGTGATTCAGGAATACCCCCACGACACTCGAGTTCAGTGATTCAGAAATACCCCCACGATACTCGAGTTCAGTGATTCAGGAATACTCCACGACACTCAAGTTCAGTGATTCAGGAATACCCTCACGACACTCGAGTTCAGTGATTCAGGAATCCCCCACGAAACTCGAGTTCAGTGATTCAGGGAATCCCCCACGACACTCGAGTTCAGTAATTCAGGAATCCCCCACGAAACTCGAGTTCAATGATTCAGGGAATCCCCCACAACACTCGAGTTCAGTGATTCAGGGAATCCCCCACGAAACTAGAGTTCAGTGATTCAGGATTCCCCCACGACACTCGAGTTCAGTAATTCAGGAATCCCCACGACACTCGAGTTCAGTAATTCAGGAATTCCCCCACGGTACTCGAGTTCAGTGATTCAGGAATACCCCCACGACACTCGAGTTCAGTGATTCAGAAATACCCCCACGATACTCGAGTTCAGTGATTCAGGGATTCCCCCACGACACTCGAGTTCAGTGATTCAGGAATACCCACGACACTCAAGTTTAGTGATTCAGGAATACCCCACGACACTCGAGTCATGATCAGGAACCCCACGACACCCGAGTTCATTGATCAGGAATCCCCAGACACTCGAGTTCAGTGATTCAGGAATCCCCACGACACTCGAGTTCAGTGATTCAGGATCCCCCACGACACTCGAGTTCAGTGATTCAGGAATCCCCCACGACACTCGAGTTCAGTGATTCAGGAATCCCTACGACACTCGAGTTCAGTGATTCAGGGAATCCCCCACGACACTCGAGTTCAGTGATTCAGGAATCCCCCACGACACTCGAGTTCAGTGATTCAGGAACCCCCCACGACACTCGAGTTCAGTGATTCAGGAATCCCCACGATACTCGAGTTCAGTGATTCAGGAATTCCCACGACACTCGAGTTCAGTGATTCAGGAATCCCCCACGACACTCGAGTTCAGTGATTCAGGAATCAACCACAACACTCGAGTTCAGTGATTCAGGAATCCCCCACGACACTCGAGTTCAGTGATTCAGGAATCCCCCAGGACACTCGAGTTCATTGATGCAGGAATCCCCCCCACGACACTCGAGTTCAGTGATTCAGGAATCAACCACGACACTCGAGTTCAGTGATTCAGGAATCCCCCACGACACTCGAGTTCAGTGATTCAGGAATCCCCCAGGACACTCGAGTTCAGTGATTCAGGAATCAACCACGATGGAAGTCGTGATAGCGCCGTGGATGCGCGTTCGCATCAGGTGCGAAAGGTCCGGAGTTCGAGCCCCACTGGAGCCGTTACGATTGTGCCCTTAGGCAAGGCATTTAAATTCCACGTTGCCTCTTCTCTCTCGCTCGTGGCGATGGATTCCATCAGGAATGAGGTCTCGAGAGTGATTTATATAAGTTGAAATAACTTGTTTCGCAATCGAGCTAAAATAAATTTGTATATATAAAATACCAACGATACTCGAGTTCAGTGATTCAGGAATCCACCCACGACACTCGATCAATATAAAAAATGTTACAACTTATGATTTGAATACTACAATGCGTCTATCACAGGTCCATGTTTTATACCATAGTTGTTCTATATATATAATAAACGTGTCGCCTCCATGTTTAAATGGATAAAGTGTCCGCCTCGTTATCGAGATATTGTGAGTTCGAACCCCCGTCAGAACCATGGTTGTGATGTCTTTGGGCAAGGCACTTAAATGTATTAAGTGTTAAGACAGATCTGTAGTCCAGTGGTAACACGCTGTACTGGTAATCCCGGGATCGCAGGTTCGATCCCCCGTCTGACCCTAATAAAATTAACAGTCTTTCAGATGGGACGTTAAACCGAGGTCTCATGTCGGTGCTGTACACCGTGCACGTAAAAGAACCAGAGGAGACTCTGGAATGGGTCTCTGTCTGTATCATTGCACTCTCCTCCAAAAATCTAAAATTGCTAATCTCTTTAGGAGGCGTCGCTCATATGGGTAACCGGTAGCGACGATAAATAAACGTAAAACAAAAAAACACTTAAATGTAGCAATAAAGCTAAAAGAAATGTGCATGTACTAAATATAACATAATGAGTGATCAATCACTATACATCATACACTATAAACTATAAATAAATCATACACTACTTATTTATTAAATTTTATTTGAAAGAAATACGTTCATTCGTTTCCCTGATTGCATATGTTGAATACATGTATGTATAGCTGGTGCAAACATATCGTGCAGCAGACGGCCCATAATATAAATAGCATTAACTCCACAATAACAGTCAAATATGCCATGCAATTCCATTAGAATGAGCGACATATCTGGCTTTTCAATTACCTCCCTTGGCAGATAAAGTCCGATATATCCCGAAATGTATATCGGTCCTTTTTGTTTGAATCCTTTGTTTTTACTATTGTTCCCTAACCAGATGTTGCGGTATGATCAATTTGATTTGATCAAAATAACATTGTTTTACAAATAAGTAAGTATTTATTGAATGTACTATACCTTAAAAATTAGGATATCTGTCGAAATATAGTAATTTAATAATTAAACGACGAGAAAGTGGATGCAAATTGATAGCATGCTGTGCATAGGAAACAACGATAAAAACAGAGGAAACCACTTAAGAGGACCGCTATCCGTTTAGTGAGTATTCGGTGGCAGGAACTGACCGATGTCTCTCATTGTGCCGTAACGACACAATCTTATTGCAATTCCATTACATATCCCAGAGTGTTCAGTTACATATGAGAAAAACACATTAATGAGTTGTCGTCTGCTACAATTATTTGAACTATTTATAGCCTTTGTTTACCCAGCATGCAAAGGCTTAAGACATATCAATCAAGTCATAACATCCGCTGTATTGATATGTACAGTCAAACCTGTCTTAAGCAGCCAGTCAATGGAATCTTAGAAAGTGGCTGCTTAGCACAGGTGACTGCTTAATAGAGGACAATTGTATAATAAAACAACATATTGGGAATCTGGAAACTGGATGCTTAATACAGGTTGCCTGCTTAATGGAGGTGACCACAAACACAGGTTTTACTGTATGTCATATTGCCTGCAATGTTCCTATATTTCTATAACATTTCATACGTTCCGAATGATAGCATCGCGTATCACGAGACATGCATATGTACATATACTATGCTACCATCAGTTTAGAATGATAGCATCACATATCACGAGACATGCATATGTACATATACTATGCTACCATCAGTTTAGAATGATAGCATCACATATCACGAGACATGCATATGTACATATACTATTCTACCATCAGTATAGAATGATAGTCCCATATAATATCTTCATTCACTATCAATACATGCATAGCAGTGTGAGAACGTCTTCAACAGACAATACATTAGACATAGAGCTGATAAGCCATAACGGCAGCAATATGTTTTCTATGTCATTGTATATATGTTGAGGGCCTTATTTGTATTAGCCATGTGTTATGTAAGCTCCTTCGTAAAATAACGTCTTTATTATTATTATTATTATTATTATTATTATTATTATTATTATTATTACTGTTAGATACAATTCCTATCTTTATGTGTAAAGGAAACGGTAGCCGGTCAGTAGTCCATTGGTTAACACGTTGGACTGCGAGGCTAGGGATCGTAGGTTCGATCCTTTGCCAGAACATAATTATAGCAACTGTCTTTTAGGTGATGGGCTTAAAAACCGAGATCTCACATATCGCTGCAAAACACAGCCTGGAACACCAGCCATGTAAAAGAACCAGAGATACTTCTGGATTTGGAGCGTATCCGGTATCTTGGGTAGCCACTAGTGATGCTAATGCTTTCAATGTTCATTCGGTGAAATATAATTCGATCACTGAAACAAACAAATATCCTCTTAGTCTCCCCAAGGCCAGTTAGATATAGTAGACAATGTCCGGATACAATGTGGTCGTTACAAATCTTCAAAAGCCCATAATTGTGTGGAATATCAACCGAGCCAAACATGAAGACGACATGCACAACTAGGCTTAGAATTGCTGTGTAGTTTCGTAGAAATCCGAGAAGGTGTTTCGAAGGGGTTTGTAGAGAAAGTGTGTTCTTTAAATATGTTCAAAGGGCCATAACTCGAGAAGAAATAAAACGAACGAAACGTGAAGCCGATTGTCATAAATAGGCATCATATTGTACATTCCTGTGTAGTGAGTTTCCTATACATCTGGCCACGGATTAGAACATCTTGCGTGGAAAGTGTGTTCTTTTCAAATATTCAAAGGGCCATAACTCAGTAAGAAGTCAAGCGAGCGACATTCGAAGACGGCTAGCCTGGGAACAGGCGTCGATATATTTTGCCTGGTCAGTCAAATAAATATATTTTAACACCGAAACTATTAATTGGGCCGTATTGAGTTTCTGATGTCATTTTGCCAGAAGTTAAAAAGTGAAAAATCGACAAACTGGCACCCAGGCTAGAAGACGGCATGTACACTTATGTCTCCTGCTCATCACTCCTGTAAAGTATCATCAACATCCGGCAAGGTGGGAGCTACATGTATAGGAATGATTGAACAACCAATCAGAGCATAGCATGTAGGGTTATCACAGACGATCTCGTAGATATAGACGGACTGCTCAGTATGACTGCGTATTCATTCAATGCCTGCACAAAATAAAACACAAAGAAATTAAATAGCCTCAACTTTCAATACTAATAACTGGGTAGTACATCAATGTGGACGTCGTGATAGCGCAGTAGTAGCGCGTTCGCTTCATGTGCGAAAGGCCCTGAGGTGGCGCCCGCTGGAGCCGTTACATGTGTGCCCTTAGGAAAGGCATTTAAATTTCACATTGCCTCTTCTCTCTCCCTCGTGGCGATGGATTCCGTTAGGAATAGGGTCTCGATAGTGATTTATATAAGTTATAGGAACTTGTTTCGCCATCAAGCGCAAATCAATTTGTATTAACTAAATGCCCAGAAGTCATATTTTTGAATTTTATTACCAATAAATAGGGTTTTTTAAAGTTTATTTATTTTACAACGATTGCGAAGCAATTTTTAACAACTTATATTAATCACTCTCGTTGGCTCGGATGAAAGCGTATATGTGGTCATTCATGTGGGAGGACACCGGAGTACCCAGAGAAAACCCACCTGTGCGTTCTGGCGACCACCGTACCATCTCACATACTTCCCGGTCCGAGGATCGAACCCGGGTCGCATTGGTGAGAATCGATAAATAGGTTCATTCATACGTTGAGGGTCCGAACCTCATCAGAGCCACATTGGTGGTGACCTCCGCTCTCCCTCGTGGTGATGGATTACACCAGGAATGAGGTCTCGATAATGATTGCGGTAATGTTGTAAGAATGTGTCAAGTTAACATATAACTACTATTCATAACTCAAAACAAACCAATTGCATTCTAGAATTTCGAGGTCATATCAAGATTCTCTGACCATGTACTCAAGCTCAAGTTGTATATGATTTATATATTATTCAGATGAGTTAAGTCAACAGCAGGTGTATTGCGCGGGAAAGTTAAATCAACAGCGGGTGTTTTGCGCGGGAAAGTTAAAGCAACAGCAGGTGTATTGCTCGGGAAAGTTAAAGCAACAGCAGGTGTATTGCTCGGGAAAGCTAAATCAACAGCAGGTGTATTGCTCGGGAAAGCTAAATCAACAGCAGGTGTATTGCGCGGGAAAGTTAAATCAACAGCAGGTGTATTGTTCAGGAAAGTTAAATCAAGAGCAGGTGTATTGCGCGGGAAAGTTAAATCAACAGCAGGTGTAGTGCGCGGGAAAGTTAAATCAACATCAGGTGTATTGCGCGGGAAAGTTAAGTCAACAGCAGGTGTATTGCGCGGGAAAGTTAAAGCAACAGCAGGTGTATTGCGCGGGAAAGTTAAATCAACAGCAGGTGTATTGCGCGGGAAAGTTAAATCAACAGCAGGTGTATTGCTCGGGAAAGTTAAATCAACAGCAGGTGTATTGTTCAGGAAAGTTAAATCAAGAGCAGGTGTATTGTTCGGGAAAGTTAAATCAACAGCAGATGTATTGCCCGGGAAAGTTAAATCAACAGCAGGTGTATTGATCGGTAAAGTTAAATCAACAGCAGGTGTATTGTTCGGGAACGTTAAATCAACAGCAGGTGTCTTGCTCGGGAAAGCTAAATCAACAGCAGGTGTATTGCTCGGGAAAGTTAAATCAACAGCAGGTGTATTGTTCAGGAAAGCTAAATCAAGAGCAGGTGTATTGTTCAGGAAAGCTAAATCAACAGCATGTGTATTGTTCAGGAAAGCTAAGTCAAGAGCAGGTGTATTGTTCGGGAAAGCTAAATCAAGAGCAGGTGTATTGTTCAGGAAAGCTAAATCAACAGCAGGTGTATTGCTCGAGAAAGTTAAATCAACAGCAGGTGTATTGTTCAGGAAAGCTAAATCAACAGCAGGTGTATTGTTCGGGAAAGCTAAATCAACAGCAGGTGTATTGTTCGGGAAAGTTAAATCAACAGCATGTGTATTGCTCGGGAAAGCTAAATCAACAGCAGGTGTATTGTTCGGGAAAGTTAAATCAACAACAGGTGTATTGTTCAGGAAAGCTAAATCAAGAGCAGATGTATTGTTCGGGAAAGTTAAATCAACAGCAGGTGTATTGTTCGGGAAAGCTAAATCAACAGCAGGTGTATTGTTCGGGAAAGTTAAATCAACAGCAGGTGTATTGTTCAGGAAAGTTAAATCAACAGCAGATGTATTGCTCGGGAAAGTTAAATCAACAGCAGGTGTATTGTTCGGGAAAGTTAAATCAACAGCAGGTGTATTGCTCGGGAAAGTTAAATCAACAGCAGGTGTATTGCTCATGTGAGCTAATTCGACAGTTAGTGCTTGGATATTTTACCTGGTATATGAAGTTATATTGCTCTCTTGTCTGGACGGAGCCAGCTCTTTCACTTCTCAATTTATTTACACAGCTGAGAATATCCAGCCTTCTACGATCTTCAAACATTCTCATACACATGTCTACAGCAATAAACACACCAGTCCGACCAGTACCCGGCCTGAAAATGCAAACATTCTCATACACATGTCTACAGTTATAAACACACAAGTCCGACCAGTACCCGCCCTGAAAATGCAAACATTCTCATACACATGTCTACAGCTATAAACACACAAGTCCGACCAGTACCCGGCCTGAAAATGCAAACATTCTCATACACATGTCTACAGTTATAAACACACAAGTCCGACCAGTACCCGGCCTGAAAATGCAAACATTCTCATACACATGTCTACAGCTATAAACACACCAGTCCGACTAGTACCCGGCCTGAAAATGCAAACATTCTCATACACATGTCTACAGCTATAAACACACCAGTCCGACTAGTACCCGGCCTGAAAATGCAAAAATACATAAATTTATGTTAGTATAGTTTTACATTTAGCTAATAAATCAATGTTAGTGAATTGCATAGACAGTTTTATGAAGAAGGCTTCTAAGCTTTAAGCTTTCGATTAAATCCATGTTCATTCTTTATACAATATATATGTACTGTACATTATGAATGAATTGGTTTAAAGTAATGAATAGTCCTTTAAAGTTATATTTCTGTTTTAGAAATACTACATTGCTCTGTATGTATAGTTTCTCTACTTTTCAGCTTTAACATTACTATATAATTCCACATATATGTGCAGTTTTTACTTATATTGCTATCTTTTGATTGCATTTGATTTGTATAACTATATGTTGAGCGCCTATGGTAGATTATACTTTGGTTAAATGAGTTCTCTCGTAAAATAAACTCTTTATAATGATGATGATGGTTATTATTATTATTATAGTTTATACTTGTATAAAAAATGATAAATGTCGTGTGCACAAACTCATTTCATATGTTGAGGGCATAATGGTAGATTAACTTTTGCTAAATGAGTTCTCTCGTAGAATAAAGTCTTTATGATTATTATTATTATTATTATTATTATTATTATTATTATTATTATTATTATTATTATTATTATTATTATTATTATTATTATTATTATTATTATTATTATTATTATTATTATTATTATTCAGATTATTATTATATTATTATTATTGTGTTATATTTTTATGAAACATGCTAAAAGTGGTGTATCTAAACTCATGTTGCAGACTAACCTAGTCATAATAAGATTATATAATTATATATATATATATATAGTTCAGTAGTGTTCCAGTAGGCTACATTAAACATGTTAAACGGATGGATTTCGTTGCTAAAAGACTTGGGTCATACTGATTTCGTAACGAATACAATTGCAGTATACGAACCAGTGTAGAACTTATGACAGTCAAAACCAAGAGCTCCGCAAATAACGTGTCACTGTTGGTGTAGTCCTATTGTTCCCACTTATATAAAATTAGGTAAAAACGGGTGTGGGAATAAGAGGATTTGTGTTGCAGTGTGTTTAAGAGTGTTTAAGATCAAATACAATCAAACGGACGCACAGACACGCAGACAGACAGCAACTATATATATATACATACCATGAACCTGTAACCACCAACAACAAGACTTTGTCCACCGCGTTTGTTGCGGACAAACTCAATTTGAACTTGTGCATTCGCCAAAAATTTGGAATGGTCATTTACCTATGAAGTGGGAATAAGAGTACTACTGGACAACAGCAAGTGGGAATAAAAGGATTAAACCTCACTGTTTACATGTTTGATAAACAACCTGTGTGTGGCGTCTGTGGCCCAGTTGTAGAGCGTTGCATTTTGGAATCATGGATCCCGGGTTCGATACTTGGTCACAGCACCTATGTAATGTCCGTGGCCAAAGCACCTCACATACACTGCTTAGTACTGGTTAACCGCTTAGGTTGGCGAAGCTTGTCAAGGAAGACATGTATGCTTTGCTGTCCTATTAGCGCAGCGGTTAACACGTTTGTTTCTCATCAACGCAACCCGAGTTTGATCCTCGGTCCAGGAGGTACGTGAGCTGGTACGGTAGTCGCCAGATCGGACAAGTGGGCTTTCTCTGGCTACTCCTGTTTCCCCCAATATGAAGGATCACATAATTATACGCTTTCATCCGCGCCAACAAGAGTGATTAATATAACTTGTTAACTCTTAACCTGCCGAATAAATTGGACGGAATGTGCAAACAACATAGATCCAGATCAGACGCGGCGTTACGCCAGGATCTATGCTGGTTGCTATTCAGACAAGTGTTTAAGCTTCACTATCCGAATAGCAAACAACATAGAGCCTGATCTGGCAAAAGCGACTTTAGTTGTGATTGGCAAATTAAGGGTTAAAGCAGGTTCGGATAAAGTTTAAACTTTAGTTCCCTATAGTGAATATGGTCAAAAATGTGTAAGAGTTTGATTCACAGTTCCCCATGTTGATAATGGTACACATGTTTTAAGTCGTGTTTTACGTTTATTTATCGTCGCTACCGGTTACCCATATGAGCGACGCCTCCTGAAGAGATTAGTCATTTTAGATTTTGGAGGATAGTGCAATGATACAGAAAGAGACCCATTACAGAGTCTCCTCTGGTTCTTTTACTTGAGATTGGAGAAAAGTGTTATAACCTCCAGGCATGGATTACGGGTAACCAGGCGTATTGTGAACTACTGAAATGATGGCGAGGTGATTTTTCTACAAGTAGTTAACCTTGAGCAATGTAAATACAACATACCCACAATGCACCACAACTGGCGACCCACTGTTTTCATAATGTGGTCTTGTATCTAACACAAATTTTATAAATGTTAGTGGCTCCGGTGGGCTGGTATCTGGCCAGCAATTCAACCAAAAGTGATGCACCTCACGAATTAAGTTTCTCTGAAATTAAAAATACAGTGAAGTCATGATTTAAAGACCACTCCGAATAATGACAAACTTGGGAATTAATATTTCCCTGATGGATTTGTATATTGACTCTATAGGATTATTATTTCTGGATAAATATCTCCCTGGTGGGTCTATATATTAACTTCATAGAATCATTGATCCTGGGAATAAAGAATGCCCTAGTGGATCACTCTATTCACTTCATAGAATCATCGTTGATCCTGGGAATAAAGACCACTAGTTTACAAAGATGCATTTCTACTCTCAGAAGGATGATAACATCTTCGATGGTAACATTTTCAGTCACTGGATTTATACTTACAGGCACAGCCCAGGGCCCGAGTTCGATCTCAATTCTCAACTCCAGTCGTGATAGCGCAGTGGATGTGCGTTCGCTTCAGGTGTGAAAGGTCCGGAGTTCGAGCCCCACTGGAACCGTTACGATTGTGCCCTTAGGTAAGGCATTTAAATTCCACATTGCATCTTCTCTCTCCCTCGTGGCGATGGATTCTATCAGGAATGAGGTCTCGAGAGTGATTTATATAAGTTGAAATAACTTGTTTCGCAATCGAGCTAAAATATATGTGTATAAACTAACTCCAGTCTCACACTCAGAATCCGAGCCCGAATTTGGGCTCGGTGTAAGATTGAGACTGAGAAATACTCGAGAGTGGTTTTGATAAAGTGAGTTTGAGATTTGAGTTGAGTTTTGAGCTGAGATCAAAAACGTGTTATAACCCCCGGGCATAGGTTAAAGACAAACGTTAGCACAAATACAGAACCACTGATCTTCTGCGATCCATCTGGGTATCTCATTCATCATTCCGTTGCGCTAACTGTCTAAAGGAGAAAATCCACTTTATGATAGCAACCAAAAACTGACAACACGAGTCAACTCTCAGCTGATAAGGGTTTGACCTTGAAATAGGTCAATCGAAATGTGAAGCTGTAGTGACTAGGTTAGAGCAGATCTCAGACTCAAACTGATTTGATTGGATGAGACTGAGATTTGCAATCAGCTCAACCAATTAGAAAGCGTAATTGCGACTGAGTCTGAGATATAGAGTTTAATAATCTCCCAACACATATATATGTGTGATTTTGTGTGTTTGCTTTAGGGGTTTAATGTCGCACTAACAGCGGGGCGGGGCGGGGCGGGGCGGGGC
>CM026399.1:38663903-38742132 GCA_014843695.1 Archivesica marissinica
ACGACACTCGAGTTCAGTGATTCAGGAATCCCCCACGACACTCGAGTTCATTGATGCAGGAATCCCCCCACGACACTCGAGTTCAGTGATTCAGGAATTCCCCACGACACTCGATTTCAGTGATTCAGGAATCAACCACGACACTCGAGTTCAGTGATTCAGGAATCCCCCACGACACTCGAGTTCAGTGATTCAGGAATCCCCCACGACACTCGAGTTCAGTGATTCAGGAATCAACCACGATGGAAGTCGTGATAGCGCAGTGGATGCGCGTTCGCATCAGGTGCGAAAGGTCCGAAGTTCGAGCCCCACTGGAGCCGTTACGATTGTGCCCTTAGGCACGGCATTTAAATTCCACGTTGCCTCTTCTCTCTCGCTCGTGGCGATGGATTCCACCAGGAATGAGGTCTCGAGAGTGATTTATATAAGTTGAAATAACTTGTTTCGCAATCGAGCTAAAATAAATGTGTATATATAAAATACCCACGATACTCGAGTTCAGTGATTCAGGAATCCACCCACGACACTCGAGCAATATAAAAAATGTTACAACTTATGATTTGAATACTACAATGCGTCTATCACAGGTCCATGTTTTATACCGTAGTTATTCTATATATATAATAAACGTGTCGCCTCCATGTTTAAATGGATAAAGTGTCCGCCTCGTTATCGAGATATTGTGAGTTCGAACCCCCGTCAGAACCATGGTTGTGATGTCTTTGGGCAAGGCACTTAAATGTATTAAGTGTTAAGACAGATCTGTAGTCCAGTGGTAACACGCTGTACTGAAATCCCGGGATCGCAGGTTCGATCCCCCGTCTGACCCTAATAAAATTAACAGTCTTTCAGATGGGACGTTAAACCGAGGTCTCATGTCGGTGCTGTACACCGTGCACGTAAAAGAACCAGAGGAGACTCTGGAATGGGTCTCTGTCTGTATCATTGCACTCTCCTCCAAAAATCTAAAATTGCTAATCTCTTTAGGAGGCGTCGCTCATATGGGTAACCGGTAGCGACGATAAATAAACGTAAAACAAAAAAACACTTAAATGTAGCAATAAAGCTAAAAGAAATGTGCATGTACTAAATATAACATAATGAGTGATCAATCACTATACATCATACACTATAAACTATAAATAAATCATACACTACTTATTTATTAAATTTTATTTGAAAGAAATACGTTCATTCGTTTCCCTGATTGCATATGTTGAATACATGTATGTATAGCTGGTGCAAACATATCGTGCAGCAGACGGCCCATAATATAAATAGCATTAACTCCACAATAACAGTCAAATATGCCATGCAATTCCATTAGAATGAGCGACATATCTGGCTTTTCAATTACCTCCCTTGGCAGATAAAGTCCGATATATCCCGAAATGTATATCGGTCCTTTTTGTTTGAATCCTTTGTTTTTACTATTGTTCCCTAACCAGATGTTGCGGTATGATCAATTTGATTTGATCAAAATAACATTGTTTTACAAATAAGTAAGTATTTATTGAATGTACTATACCTTAAAAATTAGGATATCTGTCGAAATATAGTAATTTAATAATTAAACGACGAGAAAGTGGATGCAAATTGATAGCATGCTGTGCATAGGAAACAACGATAAAAACAGAGGAAACCACTTAAGAGGACCGCTATCCGTTTAGTGAGTATTCGGTGGCAGGAACTGACCGATGTCTCTCATTGTGCCGTAACGACACAATCTTATTGCAATTCCATTACATATCCCAGAGTGTTCAGTTACATATGAGAAAAACACATTAATGAGTTGTCGTCTGCTACAATTATTTGAACTATTTATAGCCTTTGTTTACCCAGCATGCAAAGGCTTAAGACATATCAATCAAGTCATAACATCCGCTGTATTGATATGTACAGTCAAACCTGTCTTAAGCAGCCAGTCAATGGAATCTTAAAAAGTGGCTGCTTAGCACAGGTGACTGCTTAATAGAGGTCAAATATATAATAAAACAATATAATGGGAATATGAAAACTGGCTGCTTAATACAGGTTGCCTGCTTAATGGAGGTGACCACTAACACAGGTTTGACTGTATGTCATATTGCCTGCAATGTTCCTATATTTCTATAACATTTCATACGTTCCGAATGATAGCATCGCGTATCACGAGACATGCATATGTACATATACTATGCTACCATCAGTTTAGAATGATAGCATCACATATCACGAGACATGCATATGTACATATACTATGCTACCATCAGTTTAGAATGATAGCATCACATATCACGAGACATGCATATGTACATATACTATGCTACCATCAGTTTAGAATGATAGCATCACATATCACGAGACATGCATATGTACATATACTATGCTACCATCAGTTTAGAATGATAGCATCACATATCACGAGACATGCATATGTACATATACTATTCTACCATCAGTATAGAATGATAGTCCCATATAATATCTTCATTCACTATCAATACATGCATAGCAGTGTGAGAACGTCTTCAACAGACAATACATTAGACATAGAGCTGATAAGCCATAACGGCAGCAATATGTTTTCTATGTCATTGTATATATGTTGAGGGCCTTATTTGTATTAGCCATGTGTTATGTAAGCTCCTTCGTAAAATAACGTCTTTATTATTATTATTATTATTATTATTATTATTATTATTATTATTATTACTGTTAGATACAATTCCTATCTTTATGTGTAAAGGAAACGGTAGCCGGTCAGTAGTCCATTGGTTAACACGTTGGACTGCGAGGCTAGGGATCGTAGGTTCGATCCTTTGCCAGAACATAATTATAGCAACTGTCTTTTAGGTGATGGGCTTAAAAACCGAGATCTCACATATCGCTGCAAAACACAGCCTGGAACACCAGCCATGTAAAAGAACCAGAGATACTTCTGGATTTGGAGCGTATCCGGTATCTTGGGTAGCCACTAGTGATGCTAATGCTTTCAATGTTCATTCGGTGAAATATAATTCGATCACTGAAACAAACAAATATCCTCTTAGTCTCCCCAAGGCCAGTTAGATATAGTAGACAATGTCCGGATACAATGTGGTCGTTACAAATCTTCAAAAGCCCATAATTGTGTGGAATATCAACCGAGCCAAACATGAAGACGACATGCACAACTAGGCTTAGAATTGCTGTGTAGTTTCGTAGAAATCCGAGAAGGTGTTTCGAAGGGGTTTGTAGAGAAAGTGTGTTCTTTAAATATGTTCAAAGGGCCATAACTCGAGAAGAAATAAAACGAACGAAACGTGAAGCCGATTGTCATAAATAGGCATCATATTGTACATTCCTGTATAGTGAGTTTCCTATACATCTGGCCACGGATTAGAACATCTTGCGTGGAAAGTGTGTTCTTTTCAAATATTCAAAGGGCCATAACTCAGTAAGAAGTCAAGCGAGCGACATTCGAAGACGGCTAGCCTGGGAACAGGCGTCGATATATTTTGCCTGGTCAGTCAAATAAATATATTTTAACACCGAAACTATTAATTGGGCCGTATTGAGTTTCTGATGTCATTTTGCCAGAAGTTAAAAAGTGAAAAATCGACAGACTGGCACCCAGGCTAGAAGACGGCATGTACACTTATGTTTCCTGCTCATCACTCCTGTAAAGTATCATCAACATCCGGCAAGGTGGGAGCTACATGTAATAGGAATGATTGAACAACCAATCAGAGCATAGCATGTAGGGTTATCACAGACGATCTCGTAGATATAGACGGACTGCTCAGTATGACTGCGTATTCATTCAATGCCTGCACAAAATAAAACACAAAGAAATTAAATAGCCTCAACTTTCAATACTAATAACTGGGTAGTACATCAATGTGGACGTCGTGATAGCGCAGTAGTAGCGCGTTCTCTTCATGTGCGAAAGGCCCTGAGGTCGCGCCCGCTGGAGCCGTTACGAGTGTGCCCTTAGGAAAGGCATTTAAATTCAACATGCCTCTTCTCTCTTCCTCGTGGCGATGGATTCCGTTAGGAATAAGGTCTCGAGAGTGATTAATATAAGTTGTAAGAACTTGTTTCGCCATCAAGCGCAAATCAATTTGTATTAACTAAATGCCCAGAAGTCATATTTTTGAATTTTATTAGCAATAAATAGGTTTTTTTAAAGTTTATTTATTTTATAACGATTGCGAAGCAATTTTTAACAACTTATATTAATCACTCTCGTTGGCTCGGATGAAAGCGTATATGTGGTCATTCATGTGGGAGGAAACCGGAGTACCCGGAGAAAACACACCTGTGCGTTCTGGCGACCACCGTACCATCTCACATTCTTCCCGGTCCGAGGATCGAACCCGGGTCGCATTGGTGAGAAGCGATAAATAGGTTCATTCATACGTTGAGGGTCCGAACCTCATCAGAGCCACATTGGTGGTGTCCTCCGCTCTCCCTCGTGGTGATGGATTACACCAGGAATGAGGTCTCGATAATGATTGCGGTAATGTTGTAAGAATGTGTCAAGTTAACATATAACTACTATTCATAACTCAAAACAAACCAATTGCATTCTAGAATTTCGAGGTCATATCAAGATTCTCTGACCATGTACTCAAGCTCAAGTTGTATATGATTTATATATTATTCAGATGAGTTAAGTCAACAGCAGGTGTATTGCGCGGGAAAGTTAAATCAACAGCAGGTGTATTGCTCGGGAAAGTTAAATCAACAGCAGGTGTATTGCTCGGGAAAGTTAAATCAATAGCAGGTGTATTGTTCAGGAAAGCTAAATCAACAGCAAACGTATTGCTCGGGAACGTTAAATCAACAGCAGGTGTATTGCTCGGTAAAGTTAAATCAACAGCAGGTGTATTGCTCGGGAAAGTTAAATCAACAGCAGGTGTATTGCTCGGTAAAGTTAAATCAACAGCAGGTATATTGCTCGGGAAAGTTTAATCAACAGCAGGTGTATTGCTCGGGAAAGTTAAATCAACAGCAGGTGTATTGTTCGGGAAAGTTAAATCAACAGCAGGTGTATTGTTCGGGAAAGTTAAATCAACAGCAGGTGTATTGCTCGGGAAAGTTAAATCAAGAGCAGGTGTATTGCTCGGGAAAGTTTAATCAACAGCAGGTGTATTGTTCAGGAAAGCTAAATCAACAGCAGGTGACTTGTTCAGGAAAGTTAAATCAAGAGCAGGTGTATTGCTCGGGAAAGTTAAATCAACAGCAGGTGTATTGTTCGGGAAAGTTAAATCAACAGCAGGTGTATTGCTCGGGAAAATTAAATCAACAGCAGGTGTATTGCTCGGGGAAAGTTAAATCAACAGCAGGTGTATTGTTCGGGAAAGTTAAATCAACAGCAGGTGTATTGCTCGGGAAAGTTAAATCAACAGCATGTGTATTGTTCGGGAAAGTTAAATCAACAGAGGGGTACTGTTCGGGGAAGTTAAATCAACAGCAGGTGTATTGCGCGGGAAAGTCAAACCAACAACATGTGTATTGCTCGGGAGAGTTAAATCAACAACATGTGTATTGCTCGGGAGAGTTAAATCAACAGCAGGTGTATTGCTCGGGAGAGTTAAATCAACAACATGTGTATTGCTCGGGAGAGTTAAATCAACAGCAGGTGTATTGCTCGGGAGAGTTAAATCAACAGCAGGTGTATTGCTCGGGAGAGTTAAATCAACAGCAGGTGTATTGTTCGGGAAAGTTAAATCAACAGCAGGTGTATTGCTCGGGAAAGTTAAAACAACAGCAGGTGTATTGTTCGGGAAAGTTAAATCAACAGCAGGTGTATTGTTCGGGAAAGTTAAATCAACAGCAGGTGTATTGCTCGGGAAAGTTAAATCAAGAGCAGGTGTATTGCTCGGGAAAGTTTAATCAACAGCAGGTGTATTGTTCAGGAAAGCTAAATCAAGAGCAGGTGACTTGTTCAGGAAAGTTAAATCAAGAGCAGGTGTATTGCTCGGGAAAGTTAAATCAACAGCAGCTGTATTGTTCGGGAAAGTTAAATCAACAGCAGGTGTATTGTTCGGGAAAGTTAAATCAACAGCAGGTGTATTGCTCGGGAAAGTTAAATCAACAGCAGGTGTATTGCTCGGGGGAGTTAAATCAACAGCAGGTGTATTGTTCGGGAAAGTTAAATCAACAGCAGGTGTATTGCTCGGGAAAGTTAAATCAACAGCAGGTGTATTGCTCGGGAAAGTTAAATCAACAGCAGGTGTATTGTTCGGGAAAGTTAAATCAACAGCAGGTGTATTGTTCGGGAAAGTTAAATCAACAGCAGGTGTATTGCTCGGGAAAGTTAAATCAAGAGCAGGTGTATTGCTCGGGAAAGTTTAATCAACAGCAGGTGTATTGTTCAGGAAAGCTAAATCAAGAGCAGGTGACTTGTTCAGGAAAGTTAAATCAAGAGCAGGTGTATTGCTCGGGAAAGTTAAATCAACAGCAGGTGTATTGTTCGGGAAAGTTAAATCAACAGCAGGTGTATTGCTCGGGAAAATTAAATCAACAGCAGGTGTATTGCTCGGGGAAAGTTAAATCAACAGCAGGTGTATTGTTCGGGAAAGTTAAATCAACAGCAGGTGTATTGCTCGGGAAAGTTAAATCAACAGCATGTGTATTGTTCGGGAAAGTTAAATCAACAGAGGTGTATTGTTCGGGGAAGTTAAATCAACAGCAGGTGTATTGCGCGGGAAAGTCAAACCAACAACATGTGTATTGCTCGGGAGAGTTAAATCAACAACATGTGTATTGCTCGGGAGAGTTAAATCAACAGCAGGTGTATTGCTCGGGAGAGTTAAATCAACAACATGTGTATTGCTCGGGAGAGTTAAATCAACAGCAGGTGTATTGCTCGGGAGAGTTAAATCACAGCAGGTGTATTGCTCGGGAGAGTTAAATCAACAGCAGGTGTATTGCTCGGGAGAGTTAAATCAACAGCAGGTGTATTGTTCGGGAAAGTTAAATCAACAGCAGGTGTATTGCTCGGGAAAGTTAAATCAACAGCAGGTGTATTGTTCGGGAAAGTTAAATCAACAGCAGGTGTATTGTTCGGGAAAGTTAAATCAACAGCAGGTGTATTGCTCGGGAAAGCTAAACCAACAGCAGGTGTATTGCTCGGGGAAGCTAAAACAACAGCAGGTGTATTGCTCGGGGAAGCTAATACAACAGCAGGTGTATTGCGCGGGGAAGCTAAAACAACAGCAGGTGTATTGCCCGGGGAAGCTAAATCAACAGCAGGTGTATTTCCCGGGAAAGTTAAATCAACAGCAGGTGTATTGCTCGGGAAAGTTAAATCAACAGCAGGTGTATTGCTCGGGAAAGTTAAATCAACAGCAGGTGTATTGTTCGGGAAAGTTAAATCAACAGCAGGTGTATTGTTCGGGAAAGTTAAATCAACAGCAGGTGTATTGCTCGGGAAAGTTAAATCAAGAGCAGGTGTATTGCTCGGGAAAGTTTAATCAACAGCAGGTGTATTGTTCAGGAAAGCTAAATCAAGAGCAGGTGACTTGTTCAGGAAAGTTAAATCAAGAGCAGGTGTATTGCTCGGGAAAGTTAAATCAACAGCAGGTGTATTGTTCGGGAAAGTTAAATCAACAGCAGGTGTATTGCTCGGGAAAATTAAATCAACAGCAGGTGTATTGCTCGGGGAAAGTTAAATCAACAGCAGGTGTATTGTTCGGGAAAGTTAAATCAACAGCAGGTGTATTGCTCGGGAAAGTTAAATCAACAGCATGTGTATTGTTCGGGAAAGTTAAATCAACAGAGGTGTATTGTTCGGGGAAGTTAAATCAACAGCAGGTGTATTGCGCGGGAAAGTCAAACCAACAACATGTGTATTGCTCGGGAGAGTTAAATCAACAACATGTGTATTGCTCGGGAGAGTTAAATCAACAGCAGGTGTATTGCTCGGGAGAGTTAAATCAACAACATGTGTATTGCTCGGGAGAGTTAAATCAACAGCAGGTGTATTGCTCGGGAGAGTTAAATCACAGCAGGTGTATTGCTCGGGAGAGTTAAATCAACAGCAGGTGTATTGCTCGGGAGAGTTAAATCAACAGCAGGTGTATTGTTCGGGAAAGTTAAATCAACAGCAGGTGTATTGCTCGGGAAAGTTAAATCAACAGCAGGTGTATTGTTCGGGAAAGTTAAATCAACAGCAGGTGTATTGTTCGGGAAAGTTAAATCAACAGCAGGTGTATTGCTCGGGAAAGCTAAACCAACAGCAGGTGTATTGCTCGGGGAAGCTAAAACAACAGCAGGTGTATTGCTCGGGGAAGCTAATACAACAGCAGGTGTATTGCGCGGGGAAGCTAAAACAACAGCAGGTGTATTGCCCGGGGAAGCTAAATCAACAGCAGGTGTATTTCCCGGGGAAGCTAAATCAACAGCAGGTGTATTGCTCGGGGAAGCTAAAACAACAGCAGGTGTATTGCTCGGGGAAGCTAAAACAACAGCAGGTGTATTGCTCGGGGAAGCTAAAACAACAGCAGGTGTATTGCTCGGGAAAGTTAAAACAACAGCAGGTGTATTGCTCGGGAAAGTTAAATCAACAGCAGGTGTATTGCTCGGGAAAGTTAAACCAACAGCAGGTGTATTGCTCGGGGAAGCTAAAACAACAGCAGGTGTATTGCTCGGGGAAGCTAAAACAACAGCAGGTGTATTGCTCGGGGAAGCTAAAACAACAGCAGTTGTATTGCTCGGGGAAGCTAAAACAACAGCAGGTGTATTGCTCGGGGAAGCTAAAACAACAGCAGGTGTATTGCTCGGGGAAGCTAAAACAACAGCAGGTGTATTGCTCGGGGAAGCTAAAACAACAGCAGGTGTATTGCTCGGGGAAGCTAAAACAACAGCAGGTGTATTGCTCGGGGAAGCTAAATCAACAGCAGGTGTATTGCTCGGGGAAGCTAAATCAACAGCAGGTGTATTGCTCGGGGAAGCTAAATCAACAGCAGGTGTATTGCTCATGTGAGCTAATTGGACAGTTAGTGCTTGGATAGTTTACCTGGTATATGAAGTTATATTGCTCCTTTGTCTGGACGGAGCCAGCTCTTTCACTTCTCAATTTATTTACACAGCTGAGAATATCCAGCCTTCTACGATCTTCAAACATTCGCATGCACATGTCTACAGCTATAAACACACCAGTCCGACCAGTACCCGGCCTGAAAATGCAAACATTCTCATACACATGTCTACAGTTATAAACACACCAGTCCGACCAGTACCCGGCCTGAAAATGCAAACATTCTCATACACATGTCTACAGCTATAAACACACCAGTCCGACCAGTACCCGGCCTGAAAATGCAAACATTCTCATACACATGTCTACAGCTATAAACATACCAGTCCGACCAGTACCCGGCCTGAAAATGCAAACATTCTCATACACATGTCTACAGCTATAAACACACCAGTCCGGCCAGTACCCGGCCTGAAAATGCAAACATTCTCATACACATGTCTACAGCTCTAAACACACCAGTCCGACCAGTACCCGGCCTGAAAATGCAAACATTCTCATACACATGTCTACAGCTATAAACACACCAGTCCGACCAGTACCCGGCCTGAAAATGCAAACATTCCCATACACATGTCTACAGCTATAAACACACCAGTCCGACCAGTATCCGGCCTGAAAATGCAAACATTCTCATACACATGTCTACAGCTATAAACACACCAGTCCGACTAGTACCCGGCCTGAAAATGCAAAAATACATAAATTTATGTTAGTATAGTTTTACATTTAGCTAATATCAATGTTAGTGAATTGCATAGACAGTTTTATGAAGAAGGCTTCTAAGCTTTAAGCTTTCGATTAAATCCATGTTCATTCTTTATACAATAGATATGTACTGTACATTATGAATGAATTGGTTTAAAGTAATGAATAGTCCTTTAAAGTTATATTTCTGTTTTAGAAATACTACATTGCTCTGTATGTATAGTTTCTCTACTTTTCAGCTTTAACATTACTATATAATTCCACATATATGTGCAGTTTTTACTTATATTGCTATCTTTTGATTGCATTTGATTTGTATAACTATATGTTGAGCGCCTATCGTAGATTATACTTTGGTTAAATGAGTTCTCTCGTAAAATAAACTCTTTATAATGATGATGATGATGATGATTATTATTATAGTTTATACTTGTATAAAAAATGATAAATGTCGTGTGCACAAACTCATTTCATATGTTGAGGGCCTAATGGTAGATTAACTTTTGCTAAATGAGTTCTCTCGTAGAATAAAGTCTTTATGATTATTGTTAATATTATTATTATATTATTATTATTATTATTATTATTATTATATTATTATTATTATTATTATTATTATTATTATTATTATTATTATTATTATTATTATTATTATTATTATTATTATTATTATTCAGATTATTATTATATTATTATTATTGTGTTATATTTTTATGAAACATGCTAAAAGTGGTGTATCTAAACTCATGTTGCAGACTAACCTAGTCATAATAAGATTATATAATTATATATATATATATATAGTTCAGTAGTGTTCCAGTAGGCTACATTAAAAATGTTAAAAGGTTGGATTTCGTTGCTGAAAGACTTGGGTCATACTGATTTCGTAACGAATACATTTGCAGTATACGAACCTGTAGAACTTATCACAGTCAAAACCAAGAGCTCCGCAAATAACGTGTCACTGTTGGTGTAGTCCTATTGTTCCCACTTATATAAAATTAGGTAAAAACGGGTGTGGGAATAAGAGGATTTGTGTTGCAGTGTGTTTAAGAGTGTTTAAGATCAAATACAATCAAACGGACGCACAGACACGCAGACAGACAGCAACTATATATATATATACATACCATGAACCTGTAACCACCAACAACAAGACTTTGTCCACCGTGTTTGTTGCGGACAAACTCAATTTGAACTTGTGCATTCGCCAAAAATTTGGAATGGTCATTTACCTATGAAGTGGGAATAAGAGTACTACTGGACAACAGCAAGTGGGAATAAAAGGATTAAACCTCACTGTTTACATGTTTGATAAACAACCTGTGTGTGGCGTCTGTGGCCCAGTTGTAGAGCGTTGCATTTTGGAATCATGGATCCCGGGTTCGATACTTGGTCACAGCACCTATGTAATGTCCGTGGCCAAAGCACCTCACATACACTGCTTAGTACTGGTTAACCGCTTAGGTTGGCGAAGCTTGTCAAGGAAGACATGTATGCTTTGCTGTCCTATTAGCGCAGCGGTTAACACGTTTGTTTCTCATCAACGCAACCCGAGTTTGATCCTCGGTCCAGGAGGTACGTGAGCTGGTACGGTAGTCGCCAGATCGGACAAGTGGGCTTTCTCTGGCTACTCCTGTTTCCCCCAATATGAAGGATCACATAATTATACGCTTTCATCCGCGCCAACAAGAGTGATTAATATAACTTGTTAACTCTTAACCTGCCGAATAAATTGGACGGAATGTGCAAACAACATAGATCCAGATCAGACGCGGCGTTACGCCAGGATCTATGCTGGTTGCTATTCAGACAAGTGTTTAAGCTTCACTATCCGAATAGCAAACAACATAGAGCCTGATCTGGCAAAAGCGACTTTAGTTGTGATTGGCAAATTAAGGGTTAAAGCAGGTTCGGATAAAGTTTAAACTTTAGTTCCCTATAGTGAATATGGTCAAAAATGTGTAAGAGTTTGATTCACAGTTCCCCATGTTGATAATGGTACACATGTTTTAAGTCGTGTTTTACGTTTATTTATCGTCGCTACCGGTTACCCATATGAGCGACGCCTCCTGAAGAGATTAGTCATTTTAGATTTTGGAGGATAGTGCAATGATACAGAAAGAGACCCATTACAGAGTCTCCTCTGGTTCTTTTACGTGCACGGTGTAAAGCACCGACACGAGACCTCGGTTTAACGTCCCATCTGAAAGACTGTTAATTTTATTAGGGTCAGACGGGGGATCGAACCTGCGATCCCTGGATTACCAGTCCAGCGTGTTAACCATTAGACTACAGATCCGTCTGTTGTGTGCACATGGCCCCGAGGTTATAAACCTTTGCTCAGATCTCAAACTCAAGCTCAGGTGCTCTGATTGGTTGGGTGTTACTGTAAGGTGAACCAATCAGACGATTGAGACTGGGGTTTGAGATTGGAGAAAAGTTTTATAACCTCCAGGCATGGATTACGGGTAACCAGGCGTATTGTGAACTACTGAAATGATGGCGAGGTGATTTTTCTACAAGTAGTTAACCTTGAGCAATGTAAATACAACATACCCACAATGCACCACAACTGGCGACCCACTGTTTTCATAATGTGGTCTTGTATCTAACACAAATTTTATAAATGTTAGTGGCTCCGGTGGGCTGGTATCTGGCCAGCAATTCAACCAAAAGTGATGCACCTCACGAATTAAGTTTCTCTGAAATTAAAAATACAGTGAAGTCATGATTTAAAGACCACTCCGAATAATGACAAACTTGGGAATTAATATTTCCCTGATGGATTTGTATATTGACTCTATAGGATTATTATTTCTGGATAAATATCTCCCTGGTGGGTCTATATATTAACTTCATAGAATCATTGATCCTGGGAATAAAGAATGCCCTAGTGGATCACTCTATTCACTTCATAGAATCATCGTTGATCCTGGGAATAAAGACCACTAGTTTACAAAGATGCATTTCTACTCTCAGAAGGATGATAACATCTTCGATGGTAACATTTTCAGTCACTGGATTTATACTTACAGGCACAGCCCAGGGCCCGAGTTCGATCTCAATTCTCAACTCCAGTCGTGATAGCGCAGTGGATGTGCGTTCGCTTCAGGTGTGAAAGGTCCGGAGTTCGAGCCCCACTGGAACCGTTACGATTGTGCCCTTAGGTAAGGCATTTAAATTCCACATTGCATCTTCTCTCTCCCTCGTGGCGATGGATTCTATCAGGAATGAGGTCTCGAGAGTGATTTATATAAGTTGAAATAACTTGTTTCGCAATCGAGCTAAAATATATGTGTATAAACTAACTCCAGTCTCACACTCAGAATCCGAGCCCGAATTTGGGCTCGGTGTAAGATTGAGACTGAGAAATACTCGAGAGTGGTTTTGATAAAGTGAGTTTGAGATTTGAGTTGAGTTTTGAGCTGAGATCAAAAACGTGTTATAACCCCCGGGCACAGGTTAAAGACAAACGTTAGCACAAATACAGAACCACTGATCTTCTGCGATCCATCTGGGTATCTCATTCATCATTCCGTTGCGCTAACTGTCTAAAGGAGAAAATCCACTTTATGATAGCAACCAAAAACTGACAACACGAGTCAACTCTCAGCTGATAAGGGTTTGACCTTGAAATAGGTCAATCGAAATGTGAAGCTGTAGTGACTAGGTTAGAGCAGATCTCAGACTCAAACTGATTTGATTGGATGAGACTGAGATTTGCAATCAGCTCAACCAATTAGAAAGCGTAATTGCGACTGAGTCTGAGATATAGAGTTTAATAATCTCCCAACACATATATATGTGTGATTTTGTGTGTTTGCTTTAGGGGTTTAATGTCGCACTAACAGCGGGGCGGGGCGGGGCGGGGCGGGGCGGGGCGGGGGCGTTGCGGGGGTGGAGTAGGGTCTGGGCAGAGCAGAGCAGACAGACGAACAAAATACATGACAATACCTAACTCATTATTTATACAAAACCAACCAAGCTATAAATGTAACGTTACATCAATAAAGCCTCTTTACCTCCATATCCATGATCTCCAAGGTACAATCCACGTAATCTCGCTGGACATCTCGCGTCTTCAACGTGATGATATAATCACCGTACTCCCGACGGCAGTCGGACTCTGAACTGTCAGGCCAGTAACAGGTACTCTGCTTCGGCTAGAACAGGGATAACGTACGGTTACATGGCTGTGGTTTTATCATACACTTCTTTAACCGCTCTGTCAAACTGAGGTTTACCGGTTTACCAGTTCTTGCATTTGTACAGTAATCGTAACGACCAGGACGTAGCGAGACGTAACGACCAGGACATAACTACCAGGACGTAACGACCAGGACGTAACGACAAAGAAAGAAATAGTACATAGACGGCCAAAGGTCACTATTGGTAACGGCGACTGCCACGCTATTCTTTGGCTACAATATGTGTTTGTTTTCTCAACGTCACACCAACAGCTTATTGTCATATGGCAACTATCCAGCTATTATTGATGGAGGTCGTAATAGCGCTTCAGGTGTGAACGGCCAGGAGTTCGAGCCCCGCTGTAGTCGTTACGATAGAGCCCTTAGGCAAGGCATTTAAGTTCCACGTTGCCTCTTCTCTCTCCCTCGTGGCGATGGATTCCATCATGAATGAGGTCTCGAGAATGATTAATATAAGTTGTAAGAACTTGTTTCGCAATCGAGCTAAAATAGATGTGTATAAACTAATGTAGCAAATGCTTTGTCACATTACTAACCTTCCCGTGTTGTGTCAAGGGGTTTAGCATGAGTATTGTCCGGCATTGCTGTTCCCATATCATCCTCCAGAAATCCTCGACTGTGTTCACCAAGGGTGACTGTGTTGCAATGTAGACCTTCTTCTGGCCCATATAGCCCTGCAAATATTACTCAAAAGTTGTATCTATATTCTATACACATGTGCCATTGTTCGCACAACAAACGGCAATATGAAATTGTTTTAGTGCTGTTACTTGTCAAGGACATTCTAAGAACGAATTCAGTGCATTTACTTAGGACTGTACTGGCACGAGTTTAGCCATTTTCAAGCTCTTCTTCCTAAGGGATATTTCGGTGTTTTTCAAGCTCTTCCTAATGGAGATTTCGGTGTTTTTCAAGCTCTTACTAACAGAGATTTCGGTGTTTTTCAAGATGTTCCTAAGGGAGATTTCGGTGTTTTTCAAGCTCTTCTTAACGGAGATTTCGGTGTTTTTCAAGCTCTTCCTAATGGAGATTTCGGTGTTTTTCAAGCTCTTCCTAGTGGAGCTTTCGGTGTTTTTCAAGCTCTTCCTAATGGAGATTTCGGTGTTTTTCAAGCTCTTCCTAATGGAGATTTAGGTGTTTTTCAAGCTCTTCCTAATGGAGATTTCGGTGTTTTTCAAGCTCTTCCTAATGGAGATTTCGGTGTTTTTCAAGCTCTTCCTAACAGAGATTTCGGTGTTTTTCAAGATGTTCCTAAGGGAGATTTCGGTGATTTTCAAGCTCTTCTTCGTGGAGATTTATGTGCTTTTCAGGCTCTTCTTTGAGGATATTTCTGTGCGTTTCCAAGGAAACACCAACACGATATGAGTTATTTTTCAAGAACTGCTATCATACTTGGATTCTTTTCAAAGACTTTCTACAGAATTTTCGAAAGAATTTCTGTGCTTTAATTATAGACATCTTTATTTTTACGGCTGATTGTAGTGTTAATAAAGGAATATGTTCTTGCTTCTCAAAGTTAGTTCTTTGCCTAAACCGTTTGAGATTAAGACTGATGTTTCCTATCGGTAACAACTACCTGTCCCAGAGTTCAAAACAGTGATATTAATTTTAAAAGACGGCGGACAGTTTACCTAACAACACCTTTCCTGGGCAGGCTCCAGCGGTTAACCAGTACTTGGGTGCACCAACCTCCGTAAGAAACTTCCAACTTTTTCATATAAATGAGACACGGTCTGAGCGGGGCTCGAACCCGTGACTATCAGTGATGATAGGTTACAGTGGTATACAAGTCAGCGATATCTCGACCACGGAGGCGGACCTTTTGTGTACATATCATTTTAATAATGACATTCTACACATCTTAACCCAGTTTCGTAACATGTTGGTGACAGCTATTCAATATTAGGAGGTTATTACGTGGCTAGTTCCAACAAATGTATCAACCCGAGGTAACTTAATATCAGCATGAAACCGACGGTCGAAGGCTGATATCAAGCATACAAGGGTCGATACCTAGGCTGATATGAAACTAACCAAGTATTAACCTCTTTATTACTTTGATATGAATTTGAAAATTTAAATAATCGAAACCATGCTCTTCGTTATCCATTTATCAGGAATAAATCACAATTACTGAATTAGATACAAGAAAACGATTGAAATATTACCACGAAACTACAAGCATCTGTTAATCTGTCAAACTTGAGACGCTACGGGAAGTACACAAACTAGCACCGAGTGCGCATGCGTTATGATCTCAGGAACTAGTTATGATGCGGCTTTTTCTCGTTTGATATGGGATACCGTATCAAACCAGCAAACATACTATCAGACTGGAAACCACAGCCTATCAACCTGGGTGGTAGATAGTATTGTGGTAGGCAAATAACGGCAACACAATGCATATCTAAGTAATAAGGATAGATACACAGGTTATACTTCAGAACTATTCTCACATTTACGTAGTTTGCATTGATATAATCTGATTTCTTGTCTTCGGTTTTCTGTAATTTTACGCGACTGTGTTTATCTGAAATAAGAGAACAATTATATTAGTGCATGTACATACATTGCCAATGAATATATACACGGGTCATCGGTAGGTGAGAGGTTCTAGGGGTGGATGATGGGTTTCTTTGGATAGGTGGGTGGTTCCAAAGCCAGGTTCGAGGTTCGAGGTACCACGGGTAAGTAAGACAGACTTCAGCGATTGGCACGCTATAGTAAATATTTCAAGAGAACAGTTTGGGAAATGTCGAACATTGACGTTCAATATGGCCTACAAGGTGTGGCCATTTTATCTACTGTGTCCTGATGCTAGAAGTCAAGTACATCAAAATATACTAAGTGGTATAGAGAATGGGTAGAAATAGATTTTCAAGATGGCCGCCACTTTGGATTTTGGATCAGATGTTTAATAATTATATGTAACTATTACTTTCATCACCTAGTCGCTTCGATTCTCTATGCCAAACTATAATATTTACATCGCTATTGCATTTCCTTCGATGAACGTATGTCCCCTGATTGCATACAACTTCGTACGAGGGTTTCCAACTAATGATATGCAGCTGGCACACGCACTCGATGTTACGGGCATGCGCATTCGCAGCATTAGGCAACGTTCGTCGCTTGAAAAGGTGTCTTAAAGTTTACGCTGTTCCAAGGATGATCTAATTACCAGGTCCCCGCAACACGGTAAATCGCAAATTGGACTAAATACCTTTTAATTGGAAAGTGTGATATATTTTGTCTTTGTCACATTGAAAGAACA
This sequence comes from Archivesica marissinica, assembly GCA_014843695.1. Classification (NCBI taxonomy): domain Eukaryota; kingdom Metazoa; phylum Mollusca; class Bivalvia; order Venerida; family Vesicomyidae; genus Archivesica; species Archivesica marissinica. Next base: position 38,681,107 of record CM026399.1, read on the forward strand.
TTAATGTAAATATAAGTAGTGAATCGCTGGTTAATAGTTTCCATCGGGTGCATGAACTACATTGGGCGTGCTTAAAGTTAGCGTGGAATCCTTCGGTCTCCACACACATTAACCGCGCCCAATGTAGTTCATACCCCGATGGAAACTATTAACCAGCGATTCATTCCTGAATCGAAATCAAGTTGTTCGGTCGGAAGCATGCATGTTTTCTAATGGCCGTCAGTATTCTGCATGGCAAAGAAACCATAATGACTTACGTGGCAGAACGTTAGCAAATCTGTTCTTGTCCTCGTCTCCAGTAGGAATGCACATTATATCTGAGTCGTCGAACGGAATTCTCTGGAAAAGATGCCAAAAACTTCTAAATGGACAAAGCTTTACAAGAAATTCTGAATACAGTAACCCTTGTAAAACAGTGTACATACTTTTACATTAATTTATGTACAGATATATACAGTTTACATCCGTTATGTCGAATTCCGTTGAACCGAACAAAATACTTCGACATAGCCGACGTTTGACTTAAACGAATTTTATATAAACGGAGCCAGTTATATGTAAAATGATAGTGTCTGAAACGGGACTTTGATCCGTCTTCGAGATATCCAGAGATTTCGGCATAACCGACTTTGACATAACGGATGTAGACTGTATATGCAACACAAAATGTGCGACGTTTTACCAAACATTCTGTATATATACATGTATATTCTCAAGTTATTGACCGAACAAGATTTATTGCTATTAAATGACCATGAAAAGTAACCCACCAACTCCATAGATCAATAGGGGGTCATTAAGTTATTGGTCACCAACAAACACACTCCAATAATTTGATGAGCATATTTCAAATCGTTCTCTAGTTATTGACCCGACAAGAAAACAGACAGACGGACGGACGGACGGACGGACAATACACAGATAGACAGACGGAAAAAACACACACACAGACATACAAGCGGGCGGGCGGGCGGGCGGGCGGGCGGGCGGACAGGCAGGCGGGCGGGCGTGCCGGCAGGCAGGCAGAGACATGACAATAACTCTATATATATACAATATAGTAGTATATAGTATAGTATCTTACCTGAAATTCTGCATGTATGCATGTATTATCCATACAGAAGTTGGCAAGCGTTGAAAAGTTCATGATGTGGGAGTGTCCCTCGGGTTCTGGCTGTGAACAAAAATTATTCTAACATGAGTTGATATTTTGTTCCTATAAACATAGAACAAATCTGCGGTTGTTAAATCTGCAATAAACAGGTAGAGCTGGTCTATTTTACGGCTGTTCAATATCGCATTGCATTATAATTATGTTTCTGTATTTTGATATGTGTAATGTATGCATTGTTCAAACTGTATACGTTCATGTGCGAAAGGTCCGGAGTTCGAGCCCCACAGGGGCCGTTACGATTGTGCCCTTAGGCATTTAAATTCCACGTTGCATCCTCTCTCTCCATCAGGAATGAGGTCTCGAGAGTGATTAATAATAGTTGTAAGAACTTGTTTCGCAATCGAGCTCAAATAAATTTGTATAAACTAAACTATATAATATTGTGGAAATATTATGTTCAGACTACGCACGCATATTTTACCTTCCCCGCTGATCATATACTTTGGGGACAGATAATACAGGAATAATACTAGTGATGTCATCAACATAGGGTAGGTATGTATGTTCCATTAATGACAAACCCCTTACGGGGATGTAGACATGTTTTCCTGGGCAAGCTTAGCCGACCTAAGTGGTTATCCAGTACTAAGCAATGTGTGTGAGGTGCCTTGCTCAATGACACTACATACTTGGCCTGATCGAGTATCGAACCGGGACCGATGGATTCCAAATCCGACGCTCTACCACTGGATCACGGATGCCAGGTAGACAAGGATGATGACGTGTATTTATGAATAATACTTACACATACTTGCATTCACATTATTTCTAAACAACTAGTGTTGCTGGATTGCGAAGATGGTTCTTACAACATAAGTTTAATAGCTGTCGATACCTCATTCCTGATTGAATCCATCGCCAAGTCGGAGAGAGAAGAGGCAATGTGGACACTTTAATTGCCTTCCCTAAGGGTACAATCGTAACTGCTACAGTCGGGCGCGAACTCCGGGTCATTCGCACAGGAAACGAACGCGACAGTATTGCGCTATCACCATTTCCTCGAACAGCATTAGGTTCGTTGCCAAAGGTAGACAACATTTGGATCCCAAAAACACAACATTTTAATAATCTTTCTTTGGCAATGACATACAATAAATGCAACTTCCTACCAGTTCCATTGTATCACACAAAGCCGGGTTCCAGTATCCGCTACTAGGCCGGGATTTGGGTATCACACCAAGGGCTACATGGTCCATGCTCTGCAGAGAAGCCCTGTGCCCCACAAATGGCCGTTGCTTCTTCTTAGCTCTCACTCGTCTATGGATGAGCATCTATTTGGATTAGCAGAATGTCACACTTTAAAACAAGTTTATATATTTACAACCATGATTTCTTCAGGGTACAATTACGATTTCTGTCTGTAACTATGATTTCCAACGTCATGTGAGCGGAAGGAAATAAGGATAGATGAATGGATGAATGGATTGATGGATGAATGGATGAATGGATGAATGGATGAATGGATGAATGGATGAATGGATGAATGGATTGATGGATGAATGGATGAATGGATGAATGGATGAATGGATGAATGGATTGATGGATGGATGAATGGATGAATGGATGAATGGATGAATGGATGAATGGATTGATGGATGGATAGATAGATAAAGATAGGTAGATAACCGCACCCATTTATATCACTATGGCTACACAAGATGAAGAACAAATTACAACCACCTGCAGAATGATGTCACGTAGCATACCCCACACATTTCTATCACTATGGTTACACAAGTTGAAGGACAAAGTACAACTACCTGCAGAATGATGCCACGCAGCATACCCCACCCATTTATATCACTATGGCTACACAAGTTGAAGGACAAAGTACAACTACCTGCAGAATAATGCCACGTAGCATACCCCACCCATTTATATCACTATGGCTACACAAGTTGAAGGACAAAGTACAACTACCTGCAGAATAATGCCACGTAGCATACTCCACCCATTTCTATCACTATGGTTACACAAGTTGAAGGACAAATTATAACTACCTGCAGAATAATGCCACGTAGCATACCCCCACCTATTTATATCACTATGGCTACACAAGTTGAAGGACAAAGTACAACTACCTGCAGAATAATGCCACGTAGCATACTCCACCGATTTCTATCACTATGGTTACACAAGTTGAAGGACAAATTACAACTACCTGCAGAATGATGAGCGCCACGCAGCATACCCCACCCATTGTGGCTATCACTATCACCATGGTTACACCGGCTGGAGCACGTCTCTTATGTCCTTTGTTCTCTGGCAGTCGCACAACTGTAACTCTCTTCCTAACTGTTTGTACAGACACAATCTGAAATCGTCATGGCAGGAACAGTCAGTGGAGGTCAGAAAACACAAATGGGTGAGGGTCATTAAAAGGTTAAAATAAGGCCCACAAAGGTCATGAAATATCACTAACGGTCCAAAAGGTCAATTAATGGCCACATAATGTCAGATAGGGTTTGCTCTAGCGTGGAAAACGGGTATGGTTGGCTAAAAAAGAGGTATGGTTGGCTAAAAAAGAGGTAGGGTGCATTTTGAGCGGCGAACGGGGTAGGTGTGGGTGTATCTGGGGGGCGGGGTTACCACTAGAAAATTCTGCTAACTTACGGTGATTGATAGCTTGATGAAAAAGGCAGTAAGGAAGTACTTATCGGGCATAAGGCCGGACGAGTTCGAGTTTATAAAGGTTGAGGATTTAAAACAATTCTAACAACTTTGCAAGAGCATTGTATATCGATCATTCCTAACAAACGTTGCCAAAATCGGATAAACTAAAATCGGATGGTTCCTGAGATGTTTGAAGAATTTGTGCTATTGTTTAGATGGTGGTCATCGTTTATTCGCGACAACCTCAATTTTTAACCAATCTAAAGGCTACACCCATGAACTATAACTGTGAAATGTGGCTAACATTGGTCAAGCGATTTCGGTTCTGTAATAAAATAAATTGGCGGCCATCTTGGATGGCAAAGTCATCTGATTTGGATAATATTTAGAAAGGCTTCACCTAAGGATGATACAGGTATTAGAGTTTTACCTGATAAGTTCGTGAGAAGAAGACGTTTGAAATCTATCGTAAGAAGGTTGACCTTTTGACCTTTCGACGGCCATCTTGGATGACGAAATCTTCTGATTTTATGAAAATTTCATTAGAGTGATCGGCTTATCGATACCTTTGATTTGATATTGACATGACAACATTCGCTCACAAATATCCCCGGAACACGCCCATTTTTGATCACGGTTCACCATTTGAACAATTTTGAGAGAGCATTGTACATCAAATATTCGTTTTTTTAATAAGTTATGTTTAGACGGCGGCCATTTTGGATTACATAATGGTGTGATTTTAACAATTATGTAATCCCACTTACCGAAGAATCCTGACCATAGCGGCTATAGACCCAATGGTTACTGAGGAGAAAGACGTTTGAAAATGTTCACGGACAACGTACGACGGACAGACACATTGCGGTGACAATACCGCACACGAGCTTTGCTCAGGCGAGCTAATAATACTAAAAAAGGGCAATGGGCGGACATAAACGGCAAAAGTGCGGGTTAAAGAGGAGCAGGTCAGAGCGCATTGTCATTCAGCTCTAGAACAAAAGCTTACTGGGTGTCATGTGATACAAAGGACATTTAAAGAAAGGCCAATGAAATTAAAGAACGATTTACCGTGCACAACTCTAATCAGAGTATATATTCTTACCTTATCTTTGAAATAATCGGAGTCCTGGAAGCCCTTGTAGATGAGGCCTGATGTGACTGTTGTGAGCGTAATGTCTATCTTACCGTCGTTGTCCACCAGGTACAGCTCAATGGTAATGGTGTGCCGACTCTCTCCCTCCAACATGATAGCATTAGCACCGCCACAACCCTGAAATATATGTGGAATTCCGATATGATAGCAACATGATACCAGCTATATGAACTATATGTGAACATGATATAATTAGTACTGACGCAATCCTGATCTATATGTGAACATGATATAATTAGTACTGACGCAATCCTGATCTATATGTGAACATGATATAATTAGTACTGACGCAATCCTGATCTATATGTGAACATGATATAATTAGTACTGACGCAATCCTGATCTATATGTGAACATGATATAATTAGTACTGACGCAATCCTGATCAATATGTGAACATGATATAATTAGCACTAATGCAATCCTGATCTATATGTGAACATGATATAATTAGTACTGACGCAATCCTGAACTATATGTGAACATGATATAATTAGCACTGACGCAATCCTGAACTATATGTGAACATGATATAATTAGTACTGACGCAATCCTGATCTATATGTGAACATGATATAATTAGCACTGACGCAATCCTGATCTATATGTGAACATGATATAATTAGCACTGACGAAATCCTGATCTATGTGTGAACATGATATAATTAGTACTGACGCAATCCTGATCTATGTGTGAACATGATATAATTAGCACTGACGAAATCCTGATCTATGTGTGAACATGATATAATTTGCACTGACGCAATCCTGAACTATATGTGAACATGATATAATTAGTACTGACGCAATCCTGATCTATATGTGAACATGATATAATTAGCACTGACGAAATCCTGATCTATATGTGAACATGATATAATTAGTACTGACACAATCCTGATCTATATGTGAACATTATAGTATTAGCACTGACGCAATCCTGATCTATATGTGAACATGATATAATTAGCACTGACGCAATCCTGATCTATATGTGAACATGATATAATTAGAACTGACGCAATCCTGAACTATATGTGAACATGATATAATTAGTACTGACGCAATCCTGAACTATATGTGAACATGATATAATTAGTACTGACGCAATCCTGATCTATATGTGAACATGATATAATTAGTACTGACGCAATCCTGATCTATATGTGAACATGATATAATTAGAACTGACGCAATCCTGATCTATATGTGAACATGATATAATTAGTACTGACGCAATCCTGATCTATGTATGAACATGATATAATTAGCACTGACGCAATCCTGATTTATTTGTGAACATGATACAATTAGCACTGACGCAAATCCTGATCTATATGTGAACATGATATAATTAGCACTGACGCAATCCTGAACCATATGTGAACATGATATAATTAGCACTGACGCAATCCTGATCTATATGTGAACATGATATAATTAGCACTGACGCAATCCTGAACTATATGTGAACATGATATAATTAGTACTGACACAATCCTGATCTATGTGTGAGCATGATATAATTAGCACTGACGCAATCCGGAACTATATGTGAACACGATATAATGAAAATGGCTCAACGTGAGAGAAAAATGGTGGTCTTTAGAGACAGGTTTTTCATATGCGGCCTTTATTCGGAGGTGGCCTTTAGCACAGGTTTGACTGTATGTTATCTAAGAAAGATAGTCAGTGAGCGTAACATACATGTACAATACAGTCAAACCTGTGCTGAAGGCCACCTCCGACTAAATGCCGCATATGAAAAACCTGGCTCTAAAGACCACCATTTTTCTCTCACGTCGAGCCATTTTCAATGCATTTTAACCCTCTATTGAGAGGCCACCTGCCAACAAAGGCCACTTTTTGACTTTCCCAAGGATGGCCTTTATAGACAGGTTTGACTGCTTTTATTTATTATCTATGTCTGGCCATATGCACAATAATTAATATTGCTTACTACTAAAACAAGATTAAGCGTAAGGACATCAATCAATACTTAAATAAATGAAGCATACCTCGCGATAAGAGTTCAACTTAGTTGTTAAGGTTCAACCCTATCCAATTAGCGCAGTGGTTAACGCGCTCGCTTCTCACCAATGCAACCCGGGTTCGATCCTCGGACCGGGAAGTATGTGAGATGGTACGATGGTCGCCCGATCGGACAGGTGGGTTTTCTCCGGGTACTCCGGTTTCATCCCACACGAATGACCACATATACGCTTTCATCCGCGCAAACGAGAGTGGTTAATATAAGTTGTTAAAACATGCTTCGCAATCGTTGTGAAATAAATAAAGTTTAAAAAACAAAAACGATTCCACCCTCCATATAATCACAACATAAATGTTTTGTTATTTACAGTTAATAATTATAACACGTGACTGAAGCTCAACTGGACATGTATATATATATACTGAGTCAAAAAAGAAACGATACCTGGTGTTTATGTGTCTATAATTTCAACATTTATTAAGAAAATTCTTTGAAAATTCATAAGATGATAGTCCAACATGTTTGAAAGAGGAGCACATAAAGCATAATGAGCCTCCGAAACTGTCTGCTGCGTGATGACGTAATTCGTCGGACATGGGTCTAATGGAGTTTTCACACAGACGTCAATACCGAGTATGGGCACCATTTGCGTCTCTCACTGCAATGCACCACCGTCGCATCGAACGGAAGAGTGTCTGAATCTCTTGCTGGTCAATATTTGTCCACTCCTGACGCAAAACATCCCTCAGTTGGTTTAACGTTACCGGCTGACGTCGTCTGACGCGGCGGTCTAACGTATCCCACAAATGTTCTATGGGTGACACGTCTGGTGACAAAGCAGGCCACGGCAGGGTTTCAATATTGTTCTGCTCCAATAATGTGGTGGAAATCCGAGCAGTATCACACATGGCGTTGTCCTGTTGGAACAGTGTGACGTTTCTGTTGGCGTTAAAGAACGGCACAACAACTGGCGCAAGGATCTCATCACAGTACCGCTGGGCGTTTAGGTTCCCGTCCACAACTAACAGTTCAGTGCGACTGCCGAAGGTGATACCGCCCCACGCCATAACGCTTCCGCCCCCGAACAGATCGACCTGACGTACACATGCGTCGGCGTAACGTTCACCGCGTCTGCGATGTATACCCGCTCTCTACATGTGTGATCTATTTTTAAAACCAATAATATTGCCAATTTAATCATGTACGACAGTACATCAGTACTATGCACGGGGACTAATCCGTGAGTACATGTATTTCTGATCCGCTTACAGGTTGTATATACGTATAGAGGCAGAAGTGCAGCCGTGGTCGAATGTAGTCCCAATAACTAATATAGTATTTTTTCTTTTTGGTAGAAATGCATTTTCATGACAGGCAGTGTATAATGTTTGTGTTTTTTTAGAAATTATGTGACTTGAGAAGACTTCAGACTAATTGATGTGTAGAAAATATGTGTTATAAGAATTCAGGCCATGAAAGCTCACAATTTAATTGATATATGGAGGCAGAAAAATGAAAAAACAGAGCAATTTACCTGGCGCAGAAAAAATAACATTGAAAAGAGTAGAATAGACCTTTGGTTAATTGATGGTAATACTATACCCCTTATACTTTCAACTGATATTAGACCGGCTCAAATTAAATTTACTGACCACCTAGCAATCTCCTTAAAACTACAAATACCTAGCAAACGAGGACCAGGCTTCTGGAAATTCAATAACTCTCTATTGGCTGATGAAAATTATGTGGCATACATATCCAAAATTATCAACTCTATAATGGTATCAAATATAAAAAATCCACAAGTGAAATGGGAATTGTGTAAACTAGAAATTCGTGAAGCGTCTATTAATTTTTCAAAAAAAGCATCTCGTGAACGACACAACCGGTTGTACAATTTAGAAAATGAACTTAAAATATTGCTACAAGTACCAAACCTCAACATCAACATTAAAAACAGAATACACGAACTTGAAAGGGAAATTGAAATCATATATAATTTTAAAACTATTGGGGCACAGGTTCGCTCAAGAGTCTCGTTTCTAGAGGAAGGTGAAAGAAACTCCAAATATTTTTTTAGTTTAGAAAAATCACGACAATGTAGAAAAGGCATGAATTCTCTGATTGTCAATAATAATAGAATAACAGACAAAATTGAAATTCTAAAACAAGAAGTATTGTTCTATGAAAAATTATATAGCGCAGAGTCGACCAATGTAAATATACAGTCATATCTAGATTCCGTCACTTTAGAGCACAAATTAACTAATGAACTTTCTGATAAATGTGAAGGTATTTTAACTCATGAAGAATGTACTAAGGCTATTCACGAAATGAAGCTGAACAAAAGTCCGGGTCTAGACGGTTTAACCGTTGAGTTTTACGTTAAGTTTTGGAATCTGTTCTGCAACTTAGTCGTTAATGCGCTTAATCAAGGTTTTACAAATAAAGAAATGTCACGATCGCAAAAACAAAGCGTAATTTCTTTGATTTACAAAAAAGGTAATCCTGAAAATATTGAAAACTGGAGACCTATCTCGCTCTTAAACATTGATTACAAATTAGTAGCGAGAGTTCTCGCGAACAGATTACAATATGTACTTCCTACAATAATTAACAGAACGAACAGAACAGAACATATGTTTATTTTAAGACTTGTACATGGTACATCGTCATAAACATACAAATATACAATTACATATTGGTCACGTAATACAATAGATTTTACATTCATATATTCACATAAATCTATTGACATGTAGTATTATAATAATGATGATTCAATTTACGGAATAGAGGATGAACATAATTAATTGTTAGCAGTTACAATAGTACTTCTTAGTACAATGGCTTCTTTTATATATTTCGCCAAGTTTAATATATCAACTTTTTTGATCGAGGTTACCAGTTCAATAAATTTGAACATAGAGGGACGATACTGATGGTATCTTTTGATATATTTCTTTCTTATATCTTCAAAGCATGGACATATTAAAATGAAATGGTATTCGTCTTCAATATCCAAAGTGTTACAACATAAACAATATCTCTCATTACGTGGTATTCTGTTTTGACCATATTGTCCAGTTTGAATTCTTAATACATGTGCAGATACTCTAATTCTAGTAATGAAAAACCTCAAGTTCTTAGGCAATAAATCTAGATAACTTTCATATGCAAGTGTTGTTTTACAATTTCTATAAAGGTCCAATACTACACTATTTTCAACAGACGTATGCCAATTGTGTATGTAACTATCTACAACTCTTTGCTTAAACAATTTAGGAAACATTTTACAATCTATCTTATTAGTATTAATGAAATATTCAGACAAACCATATACATCTAACATATCTTTGACGTTCGTGACCCAATTTTTCAAACCATTATAATAATCATCGACACATTGTTTATAAATTGTTCGTAAAATTATGTTGTCCGTATTTATTATTTTACACCAATATTTTATTATTCTAACATATCTGTTAACATAAAGTGGGTATCGACCTAATTCACCATATATACTTGCATTACATGTACTAATTCTAACATTCAATATCCTTTTACAAAATTCCATGTGTATACGTTCAATATCTTTAGATTTTGTGTGACCCCATACTTCTGAAGAATATGACAAAATAGATCCGACAAAGGAGTCAAATAACTGACATAATAACTTAGGTTTGAGGTCAAATTCTTTACAATTATACAATAAAATATTTAAAGCTTTTAAAGCCTTACCAATAAGATGTTCCTGGTTTAATGAGAAATTACCTGTATAGCTGAATATTGTACCAAGATAGTTAAAACAATCTACAACTTCTAATGGCTGTCCATTATATAACCATCGCTCTATATCAAAGGTGATACCTCTTTTTCTAAAAACAACTATTTTAGTTTTCATAATATTAACTTCTAATCCCCAATGATTACAGTATGTATATAGTAGATCAAGACTCTTCTGCAGATCTTCAGGAGTTTTTCCAAAAATTGCAATATCATCGGCGAACAGTAATAATATTAATACAATGTCATCTATTAGTAATCCTGAATTTAAATTGTCTTGCAAATGTAACTCTAGGTCTTCAACGAAAAGTGAGAACAAAATTGGCGAAATTACCTCCCCTTGGCGCAAGCCCACTGCATACTGGAAGAAATCGGAATATGAATTACAACATCTAACACATTTAACTTTATCATACATATCTCTAATAATACGTAATACCTTACCTTGAATGCCACATTTATACATTTTCAACCATAAAGAATTTCTACAAATACTATCAAAACAAGATTTTAAATCAATGAACCCTACATACAGACGCTTATTATTATTAAGATAATGTTGTATAACAGACTGTAGAATGAAAATTGCATCAACAGTCGATTTTCCTTTTCTGAACCCAAATTGGCAATCAGAAATTACTGCATAATTGTTACAAAATGTTTCAATTCTAGTATTTAGTACTGAAGTAAACAGTTTGGACAAACAACTGACTAAAGTGATACCCCTGTAGTTATTAACTAGTTTGGGAACTCCCTTTTTAAATACAGGAACAATAACTCCTTCAGTCCATTTATCTGGGAAAAAGCCAGATTCTAAAATCGCATTAAAAATATCACAAATATGTGAACACAAAATATCTATAGATTCAATGAAATATTCATTAAGAAGACAATCTAAACCTGTAGCTTTATTTGACCTAAGCGACTTTGCAGCTTTCCGTATCTCTTCACATGTAATGGGTACATTCAAATCCTCAAATCTACAATCACTAGAATTAAAATCATGTTCGTTACAGAAAGTCTTAGATTCTTCATTATGAGACTCGAATATATTATTTGACAAATGTTCGAAATATTTCATAAAATCTTCAACTGATATATCATTTTGAGATACAACAGATTTGTTTTTCTTGAAATGACCCCAAAATTGCTTAGGTTTGCAAAACCTTAGACGTTCAATTTCAGAATATTTCCTTTTAATATAGGCTTTCTTCTTCTTACGGATTAGATCCTTATAAAAACATTTACATGTACAAAAATACTGTCTACTAACTAAATTTTTACAACTATTAAATGCACTCAGTGCATCTAAATAAACATGTTTAACGGTTCTACAATCAGCATCGAACCAGTCTGCATCATCTGTACAATATCTATCTGAAAACGATACCCTACTTTTGCTTTTATATGTTTTGGAAAAAAGCGAATCCGCCGCTTCTCTAATTAAACTGGTAAAATCGTTTAGAACACTGTTCACGGACAAACGCTCGCTCTTATCAATATGCATTGTAAGGCGATTAAAAGTAGGCAAGTTTTCCATCAGACTGGTACGAAATGTATTTTTCAAACTATCTTTCCACTTATATCTAATACTAGGACTTGCTTGTGAAACAGGTGTGATATAATTTGAATACAATGAAAAACTAACGGGAGCATGGTCGCTCCATTCATTTACCGAGTGTACACAAAATTTACTGATATTTGCAAAGTTCCTTTCATTGGTTACAAGGTAGTCAATAGTTGACGCCCCGTTATATGATACATAACTATACATACCAATGTTATAATCGTCACCTAATCTACCGTTAACTAAACGTAGGTTACTAGAACGGCAAAGATCAATCAGTTTAATCCCAAAATTATTATGTTTTTTATCCATTGTGGCCCGGTCCATGTGCGTATCAGGTACATAAGATATATCATCAAAGGACTTGTTTATACCATCAAAAATAACAAAGTCATTTTTAACACCAACTCGACTATTAAAATCACCTGTTAAAAACACAGAGCCTAGATTTTCAAATTGACTGACGTCATTTTCAATAGTGTCAAATAGATCAACATTTATAGTATTATATGCTGGAGAGTCCTCACCCCAAAGATATACGCCACATATATAAATATCGTTCTCTACCTTAAAGAAATGTTTATCTAATTTTACCCAAATTAAAGTGTCATATCTGGTTTCAACAATAGTAATACCATCAGAAATTATGTCTTTATAATATAATGCAATTCCACCACTTGGTCGTTTTGCTCTGCGATGTTGAAATTTGCGATAAAAATTGTGAGATACATACCCAGATAAATCAATGTTGCTATTATTCGATGCGAATGTTTCATATAGAAATATAATGTCATGTTGAGATAATATATTTACAAGTTCTATGTTGTCTCTTTTGGTTTTACTTAATCCATTTATATTCCAAGATATGATTTTGAGTTCATCCCCGGCGAATTCCTAGTCCCTGACTGGTTTGCCATCTATGTAGAGGGTATCGTAGGATATCCACGCAGTCTTGCCTTTGTCCCGGGCATCCTTCAACTTCGGAGTGAGTCGTTTCCTCTTCTCCACTACACTCCTGGGGAACTGCTCGTTCACGAAGTATGGTGTACCAGTAAGGGCCTTCCATTGCTTACGCACAAACTCCTTCTCCTTATACAAATTAAATTTGGCCACTATGTTACGAGGGCTCCCATTAAAACTTCTACCCATGCGATGCACACGCTCGACTGATATTTTATGAACTAGGTCCTGCGCTATTTTCATATTCTCCACCATAAATTGCCTCAGCTTTGTTTCCGTTGTTTCGTTGTTCTCAGAAGGATCCTCTGTTATCTTAGAAAACACTAGATTGTTTCTCATAGATTGAGATTGTAAATATGTCACCTCGTTTTCTAAGTTTTCCCTTTGTTTCTCAAGATGTGATAATTTACTAGTATTCTGGGCTAATGAAAAGTCTACTGCCTCAGTTTTTTCCTCAATCACATTTATTCTTTCATTAGTTTTCTTATCCATATCATGTAACATTACCCAGATCTTCTTAAGTTCTCTATCAAAAGCATCAACTTTCTTTTCAAGGGTTGCCAGAGATTGTAGTTTGATGTCCATATTTGTAAGTTTGGCATCGATCTGTTTCATATAGTTTAATAAATCACCATTACTAGTTGGTTCAGCATTCGCCGCCATACTTGTTGCATGAAATTGTTTACCAAATTAACCTTGACCAACAAGGATATATAAAAAATCGATATATTGGATACAACATTCGTCAAATTCAAGATACAATAGACTATGCCGAATCAATTGAAATTAACGGCGCCATGCTATTTTTAGATTTTAGGAAAGCTTTTGATACCGTAAACTGGAACTTTATGTTTAAGGTACTTACAAAATTTGGCTTTAAAGAAACATTTATAACATGGGTAAAGACACTATATAACAATATATCATCATGCGTAATAAACAACGGTTGGAAATCAGACTGCTTTAGTATATCTAGAGGTATACGTCAAGGTTGTCCGTTATCCGCGTTACTTTTTATCACTGTAGCCGAAATTATGGCAATAAAAATTCGTCAATGTCCAAACATAAATGGTATAACAGTTAAACTGGAACAACTAGAACACCTAAAGATAACCCAGTTAGCAGATGATACTACTCTCTTTTTAAAAGATAAGTCAGATATTCCTTTTGCTATTAAAATTGTCGAAGACTTTGGAAAATACTCGGGTCTTAAGTTAAATAAATCTAAAACAGAAGGCCTATGGATTGGAAAGCTAAAACATAATAATTGTACTACTGAATTTGACATTAAATTTACGAACAAATCCGTTAAAGCACTAGGTGTATTCTTTGGAAATGACAAGTATTCATGCAATGAACTAAACTGGAATAATAAAATACTACAATGTCAATTATTACTTAATAACTGGAACAAGAGAAATCTAACATTTTATGGCAAAATCCTTGTAATAAAGTCCCTGATTTTACCTAAGTTCATATATCTTATTCAAAACATAGATATTCCAAAAGATGTCTTAAATACAATAAATGCAATGTTCTTCAAGTTTCTTTGGGGTGGTAAAAATTATAAAGTAAAACGAAACATAACAATTGGCCATAAAAATGATGGCGGGCTAGACATGGTAGATATAAATATATTTGCAAAAACAATGAAAATAAAATGGGTACACAATCTTTTATCAAATGGAAATGCAAATTGGAAAGTTATACCCAAGTTCTTTCTTAACCAATATGGAAATAATTTCCTTGTCTTTTCCATGAATCTAGATTCCTATAAATCATTGCCACGCACTAAATACATAATGCCAACATTTTATAAATCGCTATTAGACATGTGGCTTGAATTCAAAAGAGTATCATGTAAAATTGCAACAAATAAACTGGAACATTTTCGTGAAATTCGTAAACAAATATTGTGGGGAAATCGTTTCATCAAAGACAAAAATAAGTGTCTCGTGTTTAAATCATGGATTGACTCAAACATTTTATTTGTTAATGATATTATCTCAGAAACTGGAGAAATAGATGTACAGAGAATATTAAATTCTCTTCAATCAAAACATGACTGGATCTCTGAAATGCAAATAATCAGAAAGGCAATACCTAATCTTTGGAAAACTCAATTAAAATCAAGAAATTCATACTTAACAAAAGTGAAGACTGAATTAACTATATTTATGGAACATAATAGATGTTTCAATGTTATGACGAATAAGGATATTTACAATATATTACTGAAACAAAAAGCCGAACGGCCATATATCCATAAATACTGGGAACAACGTTTTAACAAAACGTTAATGTGGAATTCTTTTTACTTTGTCATGAATAAAATAACATGCGATAATAAAATAAAACAATTCAAATTTAAACTTTTACACCGCATTGTTGCAACAAATCAAAATTTATTCACCTGGAAAATATTTGACAACCCACTATGTAATCACTGCAACAATATAGAAGACTATTCCCATTTTTTCCTAGACTGCAGATATTTGAAACATTTTTGGGAAATTATCGCTGAAGTTTTCAAACAATGCGGAATTTCAAGAACTTTTAAAGATCTAGAATCTATTGTCATTGGTTACAAAATTGAACTAAGGGAGTACCAAGATGTCAATATTGTACTTAGCCATATATCATATTGTATTTATAAAACATACTTCTTAAGCGATAGACGAAAGATGCCATTCAATATGATAACAACTCTATACTATGACTTGCTTGTGACAAGTGAATACATGAAGAAGGTTAACAAACCTTACCAGTTTATTCTAAAGTTTTTGAAACATCTATATCTGTTTTGCTAATTGTCATTTGTTATTATATATTTACTTGTAAATGACTTGTATTATATGTGAATAAACGGACTGCCAGTAGGCAATCCCAAAGAGAAAAAGAATTCAGGCCATTGCAAACTGAAGGTTGGTATACTGTATTATTTGGCGGAGGAATACAGTGTGTAAACACAGTGACATTGGCTATTTGAATACCTCTTCACAGTGGATATGGTATCAGAAGAAATGAAAGATTGGAAATATAATGAACAGACCGTATGTTTTTACTTTTTACTATGTATTTAATAGGCACTTTATTGTTGTTTTACAACATTACAGTTAGTTAAAGGGAAATAAACGTCGACATACGAAATTATCCCGCTTTATATGTACTATTGCATTGAATGTGAATTGCATGTATAACTTGCTTTCTCGTTGCGTATATAATTGTGTAGCATACTTTTAATATGTAATATTTCATCTACTCGGAGGGACCCTCCAGTGCGTACATGTATATATACTCCCAGAATCCTCTATGGTTTCGTACATTGCTTAGCGCTTATAACACCCTCTTTGTCTCGATGTTCTACGTAACAGTTGCGTAACTTGGTAAAATACCCCCTTAACACGTAACATATCTAGTACATATGTAGTGGTATATAGGGAGACTTATACTGTCTCTCTATAGAGCTAGCTTTTATAGCGACGCGATAGAGTGTTCGCCACCAGGTAATGGAGGATCAGGCAGTCGTGGGTTCGAACCCAGACTTGGGCTTGGTTACATTACATCTAACTCGGTTACAGCATTTTCATTATTTATAAAGTCCAAACATTTCTGCAATTTGAATCAATAGTAATCATTCTAATTTACGCAATAGACTCGCATTTCCTATCTAATTTGTGAAGATTGTCTTTGCCAGAATAACTATAATATTATACTACTATAACGTATCTGCCAGAATAACTATAATATTATACTACTGTCCTTATAACGTATCTGCCAGAATAACTATACTAGTATACTACTGTCCTTATAACGTATCTGCCAGAATAACTATAATATTATACTACTGTCCTTATAACGTATCTGCCAGAATAACTATAACTATAATATTATACTACTGGCCTTATAACGTATCTGCCAGAATAACTATAATATTATACTACTGGCCTTATAACGTATCTGCCAGAATAACTATAATATTATAATACTGTCCTTATAACGTATCTGCCAGAATAACTATAACTATAATATTATACTACTGGCCTTATAACGAATCTGCCAGAATAACTATAATATTATACTACTGGCCTTATAACGTATCTGCCAGAATAACTATAATATTATACTACTGGCCTTATAACGTATCTGCCAGAATAACTATAATATTATACTACTGTCCTTATAACGTATCTGCCAGAATAACTATAATATTATACTACTGGCCTTATAACGTATCTGTCAGAATAACTATTATAGTATACTACTGTCCTTATAACGTATCTGCCAGAATAACTATAATATTATAATACTGTCCTTATAACGTATCTGCCAGAATAACTATAACTATAATATTATACTACTGGCCTTATAACGTATCTGCCAGAATAACTATAATATTATACTACTGGCCTTATAACGTATCTGCCAGAATAACTATAATATTATACTACTGGCCTTATAACGTATCTGCCAGAATAACTATACTATTATACTACTGTCCTTATAACGTATCTGCCAGAATAACTATAATATTATACTACTGGCCTTATAACGTATCTGTCAGAATAACTATTATAGTATACTACTGTCCTTATAACGTATCTGCAAGAATAACTATAATATTATACTACTGGCCTTATAACGTCTCGGCCAGAATAACTATAATGTTATACTACTGTCCTTATAACGTATCTGCCAGAATAACTATAATATTATACTACTGTCCTTATAACGTCCCACTTTTCAATCCTACTCATTCACAGATCAAAACATGTATATCTTTTACCAGGAAACGCATTTTATTCATTAGCTCAAAAACGTAGTCAATTGTTTCATTCGTCCTTGATTAGAGAGATGTGATGTGTTAGTAGTTTGCTCCTGTCAATGTCATGTGTGTGCCCGTTCGATGCCAGCCTCCCACATACTCCCTACAATGTGTGTATGAGTATGGTCCAGTACTCGGTCTCCTATGATTATGTTGTACTGTTCCCAAATGGGTAATGATTTGAGCTAATGGATATCGAGTATTGGACTGTATCATATTATTAGAGGACAGCCGATAGCTATGACATGCACTTACTATTCATATCCTTTTAAAACATTATTTTATGTACTTAAGCAAATACGTTGTAGACTGTACAAACTGCTTTTCTTATTGAGCACGTGACTGTATACAAGCACTTACAATTTGAATTTCGCTACTATTGCTTTACTTGTTACCTGTCATAAACATATTTGATACACTAGCTTCTTTCAAATATTGCTTGAACTCTAATAAACCGAATCCTAATCCACTCTTCTATCATGGTGTGCCCAAGTCCCCCATACCCGTATACGAAACGGATGCAGTGCTCTAAATCAACATTTATTTTCGAGAAATATTATAAACTCTCCACTCTGCAGATTCGGAGCTAATGAACCCAGTCACCACTACTTATTCCAATGTCCTGATAATTCAGACACCAGAATAACCCTTATCAACACCATAAGCCCGTTGACAGACATTTCTCTTAAAGTTCTTTTGTATGGTGATGATAATCTAAGTGAAAAGATTTAAACAAGGTGATATTTGATGCAGTTCACCAGTTTATTACAGCAACAAAGAGATTTGATAACGGCTAGTGTAATGTGTGTATATTCCTCTTCCATCCTCGTATAAACGATTCCCACCTCGTTCTCTCTCACTCTCTCTCTCTCTCTCTCTCTTTCTTTCTCTCTCTTTCTCTCTCTTTCGTCCCCTCTCTCTCGTCCCCTCTCTCGCCTCACCATTTCCTAAATCGACTGCACGTAATCCGACTGGTAAGCCAGTCTGTTTGATTACTTCATCATCATCTCCATATTAGTTTTACTTACACTTATATCATTACAGTTGAATAAAACTTGTCACGTTCATAAATGTATATACACTCTGCCATAGTTTATGAAAATTATGTTTGTCATGGAGAAAATCTAAATAAGCTACTAGCTTCCGATTTAATCCATGTGTTCTTGTATATTAATGTTACAACAGTAAATATTGATAAAATAAAATATGTTTAAACTAAACATATTTCTACATTGCCATACAGTATCCCCCGATTGGATATGTTTGAAGCATTTAGTACAAACATGTGTTATACATTATTAATTCAACTACTGTTAATAATATCTGGAAATATTGAAAAAAATCCGGAGCCGTATATAAATTATGATTGTTTTTCTATATTGCATCGAAATATCAGAAGTATTAGACACAAGCTAGACTATATTAGGGACACTTTCCTGATATTTGATATTCTATGTTTCACAGAATCTCATCTCACATATGACGTAAATGATGACGATATATAGTTAGACGGATTTGATATAATGTTTAGAAAGGATAACACAGCCCATTCTGGGGGATTGTTAATTTACGCCTCATCACATTTAAGACCTAAGCGAATTATTGAACTAGAGAACCTACTCGTTGAATCAAATGTGGATCGAAATTAAAGACCGTTCCAAGACATATTTAATTTGCAACTTATATCTGCCTCCAAATTCTACATGTCCGCCTCCGTGGTCGAGTGGTTAAGGTCGCTGACTTGTATACCACTGTAACCTATCATCACTGATGGTCACGGGTTCGAGCCCCGCTCAGACCGTGTCTCATTTATATGAAAAAGTTGGCAGTTTCGTACGGAGGTTGGTGCACCCAAGTACTGGTTAACCGCTGGAGCCTGCCCAGGAAAGGTGTTGTTAGGTAAACTGCCCGCCGGCGATATAGCCCAAAATGGTGCTGATGCAGGCGTAAAACCCGAAATATTCAATTCAAATTCTACAGTTGGCATATGGGATAACATTAATTAATGTGTGCATAGAAAGAGCATCCGAAATGTCAAGGAATAATGTTTTAGTCGGAGATATTAATGAAGATCAAATGAATTACAATACTCATAATTTAAGAGACATTCTACTACTAAACAATATGACCAACATTATTAATGAACCTACTAGAGTAACTGATCATCCGAGAACATTAATATATCCTGTGGCAATTACAAATAGCATGACTCCATTACACTCGGGTATCGTTGAAACAGGAAAGTAGAATCAGTGATCATTTCGGTACTTTTGCGTACATTAAAGTAGATTTTCAGTCGAATGAACCTTACAAACACAAACGAAGGGTGGGGAACTATAAACGATTTTGAAGCACTTAATAACAAAATACGTGTATATGATTGGTCATTTATTTACTCGCATAATCTAAATACTGCAACTTCTTTATTTATTGGGACTATTGATACATTCTTAGACATAGAAAAGTCATGTATACCAAATTATTTAGTCACTTAGTTTTTTAATGCTTTTCTTTCTTTTTTTGGTACTTTTTTCATATCCATTATTATCCCCTTAATTGTAATCAAAAATTAGTATCCTAATTGCAATGCTCTTATACTATATTCAGTCTCTTTGTTAATTACAAACTAGTATGTTGGGGCGGGCCGAAACTAATGTTGTTAAAACTTGTGGCCCAACCCTTTTGCTTCTCCATAATGTTTGTACCATATATCTTATTTAATTCATCCGTAACATGTTTGTAAATTTGAGTTGTAATGTACATTGAATATAAAGAATGCAATATTGATTAAACTAAAATTTAGTCACAGTTCGTCCAAATGACAAACCGTGGTATAATTCAGAAATATAGAACATATCTCGACAAAGGGACAGACATAACATTATTGCAATACGTACAGAAACAGTAAAATACTGGGGCAGTTATAACACATTAAGAAATAAGGTAAATACTATGAAAAAGCATGCAATAGAATTATTTTTTAATAATATTGAATTTACACTAAATGACTTCAACTCGTCTAATCCTCGCCTATATTGGAAAATAGTAAAATTGTTGGTCAAGGAAAATTCTACAAAATGCGAATTGATACCACCACTGTTAAGAACTGATAATTCTTATTCAGTCTCGGATTCAGATAAAGCCAATATGCTTAATATCTACTTTGCATCAATTTCAACAATAAACGATTCACAAACAAATCTGCCAAATTTTCGTTTAAAAACAAATTTATCAATCTGTAATATAGTAATTACTGAACAAGATATTACTGACATCTTATCAAATTTGATAGTAAATAAAGCCAGCGGTCCAGATGGAATTAGCAACCCGGGTTGCATTGGTGAGAAGCGAGCGCGCTAACCACTGTGCTAATCGGACAGCCTATAATAGGTCCTTACAAGATCAGACTTATCCAGTTAGTTGGAAGACTGCGCGTGTCATGCCATTATTCAAAAAGTGTGACCGCAACATTCCATCAAACTATAGACCTATATTCTTAAAGCGACATTACATCGCAAAAAGCATAATATTTTGTTCACGTATAACTGCATTGCTACTACAAATTCTTCGGAATACATTCGAACACTAACATGGAATCAATAAAGTGTTTTTGTGGATTGAAAGTATGATTTCATATAATGGTCATCCATGCTCCTGTATTTGACGTTTGTTTGTCATCGGAGTTGATACTAAACGCGAGATAATGTCGTTTAGAGATAATTTAACTAAGAATAGTCTACTAATAAATAGGCACACGTGTAAGATATAACGGTAAATCTGTACCATAAATCGTGTAATTCAGGATACACCAGTTGTATTACGCATGGATGTTTACATTATTTTGTTATGTCAACAAACCGCGTATACGACGTTTGTTTATTAGTTTAAATACTCAGTATTTGAGACAAAGATTTGGAAAAAAATTATACCATATAATAGGAAAATACATTCTGTAGAAGTTTGCATTTTCACCGATGTAGTGTTGCTTTAATAAGTTGCGTTGGAAAAATAATGGAACGTATTAAGTTCAAATATTTGTATAACTTTTTGCACGAAAACGAAATAATATACAAAAGACGATCAGGCTTCATCCCCGGATACTCAACAGTGTATTCAACATGTTTGTAAAGGTCTGAAGTACAGTTTTGTGCGTTACTCTAGTATAGCTCAGAACGTATATCTTAACGTACCCGGCACACATTGAGAGACATATGTAATTTTTCTATTACCTCCCTTGGCAGATACAGTCCGATGTATTCCAAAATGTGAATAGGTCCTTTTAGTTAGAATCCTTTGTTTTTACTGTTGTGCCCTAACCAGATGTTGTGGTATGATATTGTGATTTTATCAAAATCGTGTTAATTAAGTGATAACATTATTTTACAAATAAGTACCCATTGCATATACTGTAGGAGATCTGTTGAGATATAGTCATTTAATATTTATAAGAAGCGATAGTGGAATAAAATTGCTAGCATGCTGTGCAAAGGAAACAACGATAAAAACAGAGGAAACCACTTAATAGGACCTATCTACTTTTAGGGAGTATTCAGGGGCAGTAACTGACCGATGTCTCACATTGTGTGTGCGAATTATTGGATACTATAATGACGATCACATGACTGTGGTGTTCGGTCATGTGATAGTGCGCGATTGTTCGTAAGTACTACGCTAGACTTAGATCGTTTCGCAAGCAAGTTCGCTATTCAAATTCGAATTGTTTCGGAAATATGATCTATGAACGGATTTGCATGTTGATTTAAGTATCATGCAGTATATCGTAAAACTGAGTGCGAATCCAAGATATGTTGTTAGTAAAATATATGAAACATCGCTGACGTACATTGGATACAGTTTCGTGTGTGTGTTTTACGCTTATTTATCGTCGCTACCGGTTGCCCATATGAACGACGCCTCCTGAAGAGATTAGTTATTTTAGATGTTGGAGGATAGTGCAATGATACAGACAGAGACCCATTCCAGAGTCTCATCTGGTTCTTTTACGTGCACGGTGTACAGCACCGACACGAGAACTCGGTTTAACGTCCCATCTGAAAGACTGTTAATGTTATTAGGGTCAGACGGGGAATCGAACCTGCGATCCCTGGATTACCAGTCCAACGTGCTACCACTGGACTACAGATCCGTATGATGGGGGATCCAACCTGCGATCCCTGGATTACCAGTCCAACGTGCTACCACTGGACTACAGATCCGTCTGTAATATACAGTTTCCCAGAAATGTCTGCCTTTAAATAATTATCAATAATGATTTATTACCTCTGGGTTTTACCATGGTCCCCTGTATCTCGGTCTGCGCCGAGGCTATGTTTCATATATTCGACTATATGTGTATAGCTGGCATATGTGAACGCTTTGTTTTGTTTCTATAATTAACCTCGTAATTGAAGTCTTGCCCATTGCAAACAGAGTTTAAGTTTTGTATGTGGTTCCGTTTTGTTTCGCAATCGAGCTAATTAAATTTGCATAATATGAACAAGTTGGCAGTTTCTTGCGGAAGTTGGTGCACCCAAGTACTGGTTAACCGCTGGAGCCTGCCCAGGAAAGGTGTTGTTAGGTAAGCTGCCCGCCGGCGATATAGCCCAAAATGGTGCTGATGCAGGCGTAAAACCCGAAATATAAATATAACATAAATTTGTATAAATATTCCATTCAATGTAAACATACCCCCGTGGTAAGAATGAACTGTTCCTCGTGAACTACCACTCCTTTCTTTGTTTGAATGATCTCGCTTATCTCGGATATAAAATGAGATCTCGAGGTGCAGAACTCAAACCAACTCATCCTCAGGCCAATACGGATATATATCGGCGGGGGAGTCGACAATACGGGACTCTGAAATATACAGATTATCATACATGCGAAGTATACCAGGGTAGATTACAGGTTTAAACATTTGGCACTAACATTTGGCACTAATATTTGGTACTAACATTTGGTACTAACATTTGGCACTAACATTTGGTACGATGGGGGCAGCTATTCTAGTTTGCTCCCCCCCCCCCCAATACATCGCATGACGTTCCCCGTATTTAAGAAGCCAGTCTTCGTAAACAGATATTAGCAACAACTTTGGGTGTTTATTATTTCAAATGGGGTAAGCTAAAGTTAAGTGGAAGGTGTGCTGAAGGCCGGTGGTTCTACTTGGGTGCACGTCTGTGCATGCAGCGCTGGTTGGATCGGCACCCCAGGTGTGCTTCCACCAATATTAGATGGAGATACGCCATATAACCTAAGCTGTTGGTGCCACTTTAAACCCCCAACACAAACACATATATTTACCTACCATATGGTCTCAAGTCGAAACCTGTCGGAAGAGAGCATATCGTCTAGATGTGCATTTACTTACCATATGGTTTATAGACGTAAACTGTCGGAGCAGAGCATTTCGTATAGATGTGCATTTACTTACCATATGGATCCAGAAGTAAATTGTCGGAGCAGAGCATTTCGTCTAGATGTGCGTTTACCTACCATATGGCTCCAGACGTAAACTGTCGGAGCAGAGCATATCGTCTAGATGTGCATTTACCTACCATATGGCTCCAGACGTAAACTGTCGGAGCAGAGCATTTCGTCTAGATGTGCATTTACTAACCATATGGTTTATAGACGTAACCTGTCGGAACAGAGCATTTCGTCTAGATGTGCATTTACCTACCATATGGTCTCTAGACGTAAACTGTCGGAACAGAGCATATCGTATATATGTGCATTTACAGGCTCTAGCCGTAAACTGTCGGAACAGAGCATATCGTCTAGATGTGCATTTACCTACCATATGGCTCTAGACGTAAACTGTCGGAGCAGAGCATATCGTCTAGATGTGCATTTACCTACCATATGGCTCTAGACGTAAACTGTCGGAGCAGAACATATCGTCTAGATGTCCATTTACCTACCATATGGCTCTAGAAGTAAACTGTCGGAGCAGAGCATATCGTCTAGATGTGCATTTACCTACCATATGATCTCTAGACGTAAACTGTCGGAGCAGAGCATATCGTATAGATGTGCATTTACCTACCATATGGCTCTAGACGTAAACTGTCGGAGCAGAGCATATCGTCTAGATGTGCATTTACCTACCATATGATCTCTAGACGTAAACTGTCGGAGCAGAACATTTCGTCTAGATGTGCATTTACCTACCATATGGTCTCTAGACGTAAGCTGTCGGAACAGAGCATATCGTATATATGTGCATTTACAGGTTCTAGACGTAAACTGTCGGAACAGAGCATATCGTATATATGTGCATTTACAGGCTCTAGACGTAAACTGTCGGAACAGAGCATATCATATAGATGTGCATTTACTAACCATATGGCTCTAGACGTAAACTGTCGAAGCAGAGCATATCGTATAGATGTGCATTTACCTACCATATGGCTCTAGACGTAAACTGTCGGAGCAGAACATATCGTCTAGATGTGCATTTACCTACCATATGGCTCTAGACGTAAACTGTCGGAGCAGAACATATCGTCTAGATGTGCATTTACCTACTATATGGCTCTAGACGTAAACTGTCGGAACAGAACATATCGTCTAGATGTGCATTTACCTACTATATGGCTCTAGACGTAAACTGTCGGAACAGAACATATCGTCTAGATGTGCATTTACCTACCATATGGCTCTAGACGTAAACTGTCGGAACAGAACATATCGTCTAGATGTGCATTTACCTACCATATGATCTCTAGACGTAAACTGTCGGAGCAGAGCATTTCGTCTAGATGTGCATTTACCTACCATATGGTCTCTAGACGTAAACTGTCGGAACAGAGCATATCGTATATATGTGCATTTACGTACCATATGGTCTCTAGACGTAAACTATCGGAGCAGAGCATTTCGTCTAGATGTGCATTTACCTACCATATGGCTCTAGACGTAAACTGTCGGAGCAGAGCATTTCGTCTAGATGTGCATTTACCTACCATATGGCTCTAGACGTAAACTGTCGGAGCAGAGCATATCGTCTAGGTGTGCATTATTTTCGTATAGTTAAACAAAATGGGGCTAGATGTTGATTTTGTAAATACCAAGTATCAATGGAATTTCGTGAGGAATGAAAGTTGTGGGAACACGACTGTATGATGGATAGTCTAAACAACACAATTTCCCTCCATTGTCTTCAGGTGAATACTCTTATTATATCTAATAAACAAATACTCGCTTTTCCGCCCAGCGATCACGTGGGCTACATTAGCAATCAAGTTGCAATTCATGAGGTTATGAACGGCGATCACGTGGGCTACATTAGCAATCAAGTTGCAATTCATGGGGTTATGAACGGCGATCACGTGGGCTACATTAGGAATCAAGTTGCAATTCATGGGGTTATGAACGGCGATCACGTGGGCTACATTAGCCAATCAAGTTGCAAGTAATTATTACAGTATGAATATGATTTTGATCTATTTGATTCTCGTATATCGAAATATATGCTTTTTAAAGATACCAATGTGTGGGTATGTACTCTGAATGGAAACACCGAATGGATGTACGGAATGGATGTACTGGATGGGTGTACTGGATGGATGTACTGAATGGATGTACTGAATGGATGTACTGGATGGGTGTACTGGATGGGTGTACTGGATGGGTGTACTGGATGGATGTACTGGATGGATGTACTGAATGGGTGTACGGAATGGATGGGATGTACTGGATGGATGTACTGGATGGATGGGATGTACTGAATGGATGGGATGTACTGAATGGATGTACTGCATGGATGGGATGTACTGAATGGATGGGATGTACTGAATGGATGGGATGTACTGAATGGATGGGATGTACTGAATGGATGTACTGAATGGATGGGATGTACTGAATGGATGGGATGTACTGGATGGATGTACTGCATGGATGGGATGTACGGAATGGATGGGGTGTACTGAATGGATGTACTGAATGGATGGGATGTACGGAATGGATGTACTGAATGGATGGGGTGTACTGAATGGATGTACTGAACTGCATGGATGGGGTGTACTGAATGGATATACTGAATGGATGTACTGAATGGATGGGATGTACGGAATGGATGTACTGAACTGCATGGATGGGGTGTACTGAATGGATATACTGAATGGATGGGATGTACTGAATGGATATACTGAATGGATGTACTGAATGGATGGGATGTACGGAATGGATGTACTGAATGGATGGGATGTACTGAATGGATATACTGAATGGATGTACTGAATGGATGGGATGTACGGAATGGATGTACTGAATGGATGGGATGTACTGAATGGATATACTGAATGGATGTACTGAATGGATGGGATGTACTGAATGGATATACTGAATGGATGTACTGAATGGATGGGATGTACTGAATGGATATACTGAATGGATGTACTGAATGGATGGGATGTACGGAATGGATGTACTGAATGGATGGGATGTACTGAATGGATATACTGAATGGATGGGATGTACTGAATGGATGTACTGAATGGACGGGATGTACGGAATGGATATACTGAATGGATGGGATGTACGGAATGGATGGGATGTACGGAATGGATGTACTGAATGGATGGGATGTACGGAATGGATGTACTGAATGGATGGGATGTACGGAATGGATGGGATGTACGGAATGGATGTACTGAATGGATGGGATGTACAGAATGGATGTACTGAATGGATGTACTGAATGGATGGGATGTACGGAATGGATGGGGTGTACTGAATGGATGTACGGAATGGATGGGATGTACTGAATGGATGTATTGAATGTTTGGGATGTACTGAATGGATGTATTGAATGGATGGGATGTACTGAATGGATGTACTGCATGTTTGGGATGTACGGAATGGATGGGATGTACTGAATGGATGGGATGTACGGAATGGATGGGATGTACTGAATGGATGGGATGTACGGAATGGATGGGATGTACTGAATGGATGGGATGTACTGCATGGATGGGGTGTACTGAATGGATGGGATGTACTGCATGGATGGGATGTACTGAATGGATGGGATGTACTGAATGGATGGGATGTACGGAATGGATGGGATGTACTGAATGGATGGGATGTACGGAATGGATGGGATGTATTGAATGGATGGGATGTACGGAATGGATGGGATGTATTGAATGGATGGGATGTACGGAATGGATGGGATGTATTGAATGGATGGGATGTACGGAATGGATGTACTGAATGGATGGGGTGTACGGAATGGATGTACTGAACTGCATGGATGGGGTGTACTGAATGGATGGGATATACGGAATGGATGTACTGAACTGCATGGATGGGGTGTACTGAATGGATGTACTGAACTGCATGGATGGGATGTACGGAATGGATGGGATGTACTGAATGGATGTACTGAATGGATGTGATGTACGGAATGGATGTACTGAACTGCATGGATGGGATGTACGGAATGGATGGGATGTACTGAACTGCATGGATGGGATGTACGGAATGGATGGGATGTACTGAATGGATGTACTGAATGGATGTGATGTACGGAATGGATGTACTGAACTGCATGGATGGGATGTACGGAATGGATGTACGGAATGGATGTACGGAATGGATGGGATGTACTGAATGGATGTACTGAACTGCATGGATGGGATGTACGGAATGGATGGGATGTACTGAATGGATGTACGGAACTGCATGGATGGGATGTACTGAATGGATGTACTGAACTGCATGGATGGGATGTACGGAATGGATGGGATGTACTGAATGGATGTACGGAACTGCATGGATGGGATGTACGGAATGGATGTACTGAACTGCATGGATGGGATGTACGGAATGGATGGGATGTACTGAATGGATGTACGGAATGGATGGATGGACGTACGGATGGATGGATGGACGTATGGAATGGATGGATGGACGTACGGAATGGATGGATGGACGTACGGAATGAATGGATTGATGGACGTACGGAATTAATGGATGGACGTACTGGATGGATGGACGTACTGGATGGATGGACGTACTGGATGGATGGACGTACTGGGTGGATGGACGTACTGGATGGATGGACGTACTGGATGGATGGACGTACTGTATGGATGGACGTACTGGATGGATGGACGTACTGTATGGATGGACGTACTGGATGGATGGACGTACTGGATGGATGGACGTACTGGATGGATGGACGTTCTGGATGGATGGACGTACTGGATGGATGGACGTACTGGATGGATGGGCGTACTGGATGGATGGACGTACTGTATGGATGGATGGACGTACTGTATGGATGGACGTACTGTATGGATGGATGGATGGACGTACTGGATGGATGGATGGACGTACTGGATGGATGGACGTACTGGATGGACTGGATGGATGGGCGTACTGGATGGATGGGCGTACTGGATGGATGGACGTACTGGATGGATGGACGTACTGGATGGATGGACGTACGGAATGGATGGACGTACTGGATGGATGGACGTACTGGATGGATGGACGTACTGGATGGATGGACGTACTGGATGGATGGACGTACTGGACGTACTGGATGGATGGACGTACTGGATGGATGGACGTACTGGATGGATGGACGTACTGGACGTACTGGATGAATGGGCGTACTGGACGTACTGGATGGATGGATGGACGTACTGGATGGATGGACGTACTGGATGGATGGACGTACTGGATGGATGGACGTACTGGATGGATGGACGTACTGGATGGATGGACGTACTGGACGTACTGGATGGATGGGCGTACTGGATGGATGGACGTACTGGATGGATGGGCGTACTGGATGGATGGACGTACTGGACGTACTGGATGGATGGGCGTACTGGATGGATGGACGTACTGGATGGATGGGCGTACTGGACTGATGGACGTACTGGATGGATGGACGTACTGGATGGATGGACGTACTGGATGGATGGATGGACGTACTGTATGGATGGACGTACTTGATGGATGGACGTACTGTATGGATGGACGTACTGGATGGATGGACGTACTGTATGGATGGACGTACTGGATGGATGGATGTACTGGATGGATGGACGTACTGTATGGATGGACGTACTGTATGGATGGACGTACTGTATGGATGGACGTACTGGATGGATGGACGTACTGGATGGATGGACGTACTGGATGGATGGACGTACTGTATGGATTGACGTACTGGATGGATGGACGTACTGGATGGATGGACGTACTGGATGGATGGACGTACTGTATGGATGGACGTACTGGATGGATGGACGTACTGGATGGATGGACGTACTGGATGGATGGACGTACTGGATGTATGGACGTACTGTATGGATGGACGTACTGTATGGATGGACGTACTGGATGGATGGACGTACTGTATGGATGGACGTACTGTATGGATGGACGTACTGGATGGATGGATGGACGTACTGGATGGATGGATGGACGTACTGTATGGATGGACGTACTGTATGGATGGACGTACTGGATGGATGGACGTACTGTATGGATGGACGTACTGAATGGATGGATGGACGTACTGTATGGATGGACGTACTGTATGGATGGACGTACTGTATGGATGGACGTACTGTATGGATGGACGTACTGTATGGATGGACGTACTGGATGGATGGATGGACGTACTGTATGGATGGACGTACTGTATGGATGGACGTACTGGATGGATGGACGTACTGTATGGATGGACGTACTGAATGGATGGATGGACGTACTGGATGGATGGACGTACTGGATGGATGGACGTACTGGATGGACGTACTGGATGGATACTACATGTAACAGTAGGAAGATAAAGCTAACTACGAACCTGTGCAGTTGTATACGTTTGTCTGGATGTAACTGTGAACTGGCTGGGAGATGCTAATGACCTCGTGCGCCCTGTGGCCACGGTAGTAGGACTTGTAGTCGTACTGGTACTGCTGACTGTTGCCGTGCTACCGATGGGCGTCCCCGTGCTACCAGTGGGCGTCCCCGTGCTGCCTGTAGGCGTCCTCGTGCTGCCGGTGGGCGTCCCCGTGCTAACGGTGGGCATCCTCGTGCTACCAGTGGGCGTCCCCGTGCTACCAGTGGGCGTCCCCGTGCTACCGGTGTGCGTCCCCGTGCTACTGGTCGCATTCTCCGGCTTTTCTTGTCCTGAAAATAATCATTGTTGTATGGTTGTTTAATGTATATTTAATCCATTGCACGTTTATATTGGGAATTAGGATCTGTGTGGGGGATATGGTGTACGTTTGTATAGGGGATTAGGGTATGTGTGGGGGATATGGTGTACGTTTGTATAGGGGATTAGGTATGTGTGGGGGATATGGTGTACGTTTGTATATGGGATTAGGGTCTGTGTGGGGATATGGTGTACGTTTGTATAGGGGATTAGGGTCTGTGTGGGGATATGGTGTACGTTTGTATATGGGATTAGGGTCTGTGTGGGGGATATGGTGTACGTTTGTATATGGGATTAGGGTCTGTGTGGGTGATATGGTGTACGTTTGTATAGGGGATTAGGGTCTGTGTGGGTGATATGGTGTACGTTGTATATGGGATTAGGGTCTGTGTGGGGGATATGGTGTATGTTTGTATATGGGATTATGGTCGGTGAGGGGATATGGTGTACGTTTGTATATGGGATTAGAGTCTGTGTGGGGGATATGGTGTATGTTTGTATAGGGGATTAGGGTCTGTGTGGGGGATATGGTGTATATTTGTATAGGTGATTAGGGTCTGTGTGGGGGATATGGTGTACGTTTGTATATGGGTTAGGGTCGGTGTGGGTGATATGGTGTACGTTTGTATAAGGGATTAGGGTCTGTGTGTGGGATATGGTGTATATTTGTATAGGTGATTAGGGTCTTTGTGGGGGATATGGTGTACGTTTGTATATGGGATTAGGGTCTGTGTGGGTGATATGGTGTACGTTTGTATATGGGATTAGGGTCGGTGTGGGGGATATGGTGTACGTTTGTATATGGGATTAGGGTCGGTGTGGGGGATATGGTGTACGTTTGTATATGGGATTAGGGTCGGTGTGGGGGATATGGTGTACGTTTGTATAGGGGATTAGGGTCTGTGTGGGGGATATGGTGTACGTTGGTATAGGGGATTAGGGTATGTGTGGGGGATATGGTGTACGTTTGTATAGGGGATTAGGGTATGTGTGGGGGATATGGTGTACGTTTGTATATGGGATTAGGGTCTGTGTGGGGATATGGTGTACGTTTGTATATGGGATTAGGGTCTGTGTGGGGATATGGTGACGTTTGTATAGGGGATTAGGTTCTGTGTGGGTGATATGGTGTACGTTTGTATATGGGAATAGAGTCTGTGTGGGGGATATGGTGACGTTTGTATATGGGATTAGAGTCTGTGTGGGGGATATGGTGACGTTTGTATATGGGATTAGAGTCTGTGTGGGGGATATGGTGACGTTTGTATATGGGATTAGAGTCTGTGTGGGGGATATGGTGACGTTTGTATATGGGATTAGGGTCTGTGTGGGGATATGGTGTACGTTTGTATAGGGGATTAGGGTCTGTGTGGGATATGGTGTACGTTTGTATAGGTGATTAGGGTATGTGCGGGTGATATGGGCACCTATGCATTATTATGTGGACGTCGTGATAGTGCTGTAGTAGCGATTTCGCTTCAGGTGTCAAAGTAAGTACCCACAAAGACAAGGAATATACATATAATAATTTGAACTATTAGATATATGGAATAAATATTTTTGGTAAAATGGAATTATACGACAAAGCTCTCGATTTCTAGTTATTCGCTACTTGATAATTATATTTTAACAATTATTTTTATTTATGTTTCTTTGTTTGTCAGTGTATGTGGAATGGATAATGGCATCGATATTCGCTTCTATGGCTGAACGGGTTAAATTACATCCTCTGTGACGGATTACTTCCGTGCAGTCAGTGTTGTTGTTGCCGAAACTATCGTATTTCTTTTCTTCTTTGTGGTTAACTCGCAGAATAGCTACACTATTACCCTCACTAGGCAATGTATACTAGGCAATGACCATATGGCATACAAGGCAATTATTACATGGGATAAAAGGCAATGGCGATATGGAATACAAGGCAATACTTACACTGACGATACTAGATAATGCCTACATGGAATACAAGATAATGCCTACATGGGATACTAGGCAATGACCCTAGGGAATAAAAGGCAATGATTACATGGGATACTAGGCAATGACTACAAGGAGTACAGGGCAATGACTATCTGGGATACTAGGCAATGCCTACATGGAATAGAGGGCAATGACTAAATTGAATACAAGGCAATGAACATATGGAATACAAGGCAATGGCTACATGGAATACAAGGCAATGACTTCATGGAATACAAGGCAATGACTACATGGAATACAAGGCAATGACCATATGGAATACAAGGCAATGACTACATGGAATACAATGCAATGACCATATGGAATACAAGGCAATGACTACATGGAATACAAGGCAATGACTACATGGAATACAAGGCAATGACCATATGGAATACAAGGCAATGCCTACATGGAATACATGATAATGACTACATGGAATACAAGATAATGCCTACATGGAATACAAGGCAATGACCATATGGAATACAAGGCAATGACCATATGGAATACAAGGCAATGGCTACATGGAATACAAGGCAATGACAATATGGAATACAAGGCAATGACCATATGGAATACAAGGCAATGGTTACATGGAATACAAGGCAATGACTACATGGAATACAAGGCAATAACCATATGGAATACAAGGCAATGACGATATGGACTACAAGGCAATGGCTACATGGAATACTAGGCAATGACTACATGGTATACAAGGCAATGACTACATGGTATACAAGGCAATGACTACATGGAATACTAGGCAATGACTACATGGAATACTAGGCAATGACTACATGGGATACTAGACAATGACTACATGGAATACAAGGCAATGACCATATGGAATACTAGGCAATGACTACATGGAATACTAGGCAATGACTACCTGGAATACAGGGCAATGACTACATGGGATACTAGGCTATGACTACATGGGATACAAGGCAATGATTACATGGTATACAAGGCAATGACTACATGGTATACAAGGCAATGCTTACACTGGCGATACTAGACAATGGCTACATGGAATACAAGGCAATGACTATATTGAATACAAGGCAATGACTACATGGTATACAAGGCGATGCTTACATGGAATACAAGGCAATGACCATATGGAATACAAGGCGATGCTTAAATGGAATACAAGGCAATGACCATATGGAATACAAGGCAATGCCTACATGGAATACAAGGCAATGACCATATGGAATACAAGGCAATGACTACATGGAATACAAGGCAATGACTACATGGAATACAAGGCAATGACTTCATGGCATACAAGGCAATGACTACATGGAATACAAGGCAATGACTACATGGAATACAAGGCGATGCTTACATGGAATACATGGCAATGACTACATGGAATACAAGGCGATGCTTACATGGAATACAAGGCGATGCTTACATGGAATACAAGGCAATGACTACATGGAATACAAGGCGATGCTTACATGGAATACATGGCAATGACTACATGGCATACAAGGCAATGACTACATGGAATACAAGGCAATGACTACATGGAATACAAGGCGATGCTTACATGGAATACAAAGCAATGACCATATGGAATACAAGGCAATGGCTACATGGTATACAAGGCGATGCTTACATGGAATATAAGGCAATGACCATATGGAATACAAGGCAATGACCATATGGAATACAAGGCAATGACTACATGGAATACAAGGCAATAACCATATGGAATACAAGGCAATGACCATATGGAATACAAGGCAATGACTACATGGAATACAAGGCTAATGGATACAGGCGATGCTTAGATGGAATACAAGGCAAATGGCCATATGGAATACAAGGCAATGACCATATGGAATACAAGGCAATGACTACATGGAATACAAGGCAATAACCATATGGAATACAAGGCAATGACCATATGGAATACAAGGCAATGACTACATGGAATACAAGGCAATGACTACATGGAATACAAGGCGATTCTTACATGGAATACAAGATAATGCCTACATGGAATACAAGGCAATGCCTACATGGAATACAAGGCAATGACCATATGGAATACAAGGCAATGGCTACATGGAATACAAGGCAATGACTACATGGAATACAAGGCAATGCCTACATGGAATACAAGGCAATGACCATATGGAATACAAGGCAATGACTACATGGAATACAAGGCAATGACTACATGGAATACAAGGCAATGCCTACATGGAATACAAGGCAATGAGACTACATGGAA
The DNA here is from genome assembly GCA_014843695.1 of Archivesica marissinica. Taxonomy (NCBI): domain Eukaryota; kingdom Metazoa; phylum Mollusca; class Bivalvia; order Venerida; family Vesicomyidae; genus Archivesica; species Archivesica marissinica. The sequence goes on from CM026399.1 coordinate 38,716,580, forward strand.
TACAAGGCGATGCTTACATGGAATACAAGATAATGCCTACATGGAATACAAGGCAATGCCTACATGGAATACAAGGCAATGACCATATGGAATACAAGGCAATGACTACATGGAATACAAGGCAATGACTACATGGAATACAAGGCGATCTTACATGGAATAAAGATAATGCCTACATGGAATACAAGGCAATGCCTACATGGAATACAAGGCAATGACCATATGGAATACAAGGCAATGATTACATGGGATACAAGGCAATGATTACATGGAATACAAGGCAATGACTACATGGAATACAAGGCAATGACTACATGGAATACAAGGCAATGCCTACATGGAATACAAGGCAATGAATGACTACATGGAATACAAGGCGATGCTTACATGGAATATAAGATAATGCCTACATGGAATACAAGGCAATGCCTACATGGAATACAAGGCAATGACCATATGGAATACAAGGCAGTGATTACATGGGATACAAGGCAATTATTACATGGAATACAAGGCAATGACCATATGAAATACAAGGCGATGCTTAAATGGAATACAAGGCAATGCCTACATGGAATACAAGGCAATGTCCATATGGAATACAAGGCAATGACTACATGGAATACAAGGCAATGACTACATGGAATACAAGGCGATGCTTACATGGAATACAAGGCAATGACAATATGGAATACAAGGCAATGGCCATATGGAATACAAGGCAATGACTACATGGAATACAAGGCAATGACTACATGGAATACAAGGCGATGCTTACATGGAATACATGGCAATGACTACATGGCATACAAGGCGATGCTTACATGGAATACAAGGCAATGACCATATGGAATACAAGGCAATGGCTACATGGTATACAAGGCGATGCTTACATGGAATACAAGGCAATGACCATATGGAATACAAGGCAATGACCATATGGAATACAAGGCAATGACTACATGGAATACAAGGCAATAACCATATGGAATACAAGGCAATGACCATATGGAATACAAGGCAATGACTACATGGAATACAAGGCGATGCTTAGATGGAATACAAGGCAATGGCCATATGGAATATGGACAAGGCAATGACCATATGGAATACAAGGCAATGACTACATGGAATACAAGGCAATAACCATATGGAATACAAGGCAATGACCATATGGAATACAAGGCAATGACTACATGGAATACAAGGCAATGACTACATGGAATACAAGGCGATTCTTACATGGAATACAAGATAATGCCTACATGGAATACAAGGCAATGCCTACATGGAATACAAGGCAATGACCATATGGAATACAAGGCAATGGCTACATGGAATACAAGGCAATGACTACCTGGAATACAAGGCAATGCCTACATGGAATACAAGGCAATGACCATATGGAATACAAGGCAATGACTACATGGAATACAAGGCAATGACTACATGGAATACAAGGCAATGACTACATGGAATACAAGGCAATGACTACATGGAATACAAGGTAATGCTTACATGGAATACAAGGCAATGACTATATGGAATACAAGGCAATGACTACATGGAATACAAGGCAATGCCTACATGGAATACAAGGCAATGACCATATGGAATACAAGGCAATGATTACATGGGATACAAGGCAATGATTACATGGAATACAAGGCAATGACCATATGGAATACAAGGCGATGCTTAAATGGAATACAAGGCAATGACCATATGGAATACAAGGCAATGCCTACATGGAATACAAGGCAATGACCATATGGAATACAAGGCAATGACTACATGGAATACAAGGCAATGACTACATGGAATACAAGGCGATGCTTACATGGAATACAAGGCAATGACAATATGGAATACAAGGCAATGGCCATATGGAATACAAGGCAATGACTACATGGAATACAAGGCAATGACTACATGGAATACAAGGCGATGCTTACATGGAATACATGGCAATGACTACATGGCATACAAGGCGATGCTTACATGGAATACAAGGCAATGACCATATGGAATACAAGGCAATGGCTACATGGTATACAAGGCGATGCTTACATGGAATACAAGGCAATGACCATATGGAATACAAGGCAATGACCATATGGAATACAAGGCAATGACTACATGGAATACAAGGCAATAACCATATGGAATACAAGGCAATGACCATATGGGATACAAGGCAATGACTACATGGAATACAAGGCGATGCTTAGATGGAATACAAGGCAATGGCCATATGGAATACAAGGCAATGACCATATGGAATACAAGGCAATGACTACATGGAATACAAGGCAATAACCATATGGAATACAAGGCAATGACCATATGGAATACAAGGCAATGACTATATGGAATACAAGGCAATGACTACATGGAATACAAGGCGATTCTTACATGGAATACAAGATAATGCCTACATGGAATACAAGGAAATGCCTACATGGAATACAAGGCAATGACCATATGGAATACAAGGCAATGGCTACATGGAATACAAGGCAATGACTACCTGGAATACAAGGCAATGCCTACCTGGAATACAAGGCAATGCCTACATGGAATACAAGGCAATGACCATATGGAATACAAGGCAATGACTACATGGAATACAAGGCAATGACTACATGGAATACAAGGCAATGACTACATGGAATACAAGGCGATTCTTACATGGAATACAGGATAATGCCTAAATGGAATACAAGGCAATGCCTACATGGAATACAAGGCAATGACCATATGGAATACAAGGCAATGACTACATGGTATACAAGGTAATGCCTACATGGAATACAAGGCAATGACCATATGGAATACAAGGCAATGACTACATGGAATACAAGGCAATGACTACATGGAATACAAGGCAATGCCTACATGGAATACAAGGCAATGACCATATGGAATACACGGCAATGATTACTTGGGATACAAGGCAATGATTACATGGAATACAAGGCAATGACCATATGAAATACAAGGCGATGCTTAAATGGAATACAAGGCAATGACCATATGGAATACAAGGCAATGCCTACATGGAATACAAGGCAATGTCCATATGGAATACAAGGCAATGACTACATGGAATACAAGGCAATGACTACATGGAATACAAGGCGATGCTTACATGGAATACAAGGCAATGTCAATATGGAATACAAGGCAATGGCCATATGGAATACAAGGCAATGACTACATGGAATACAAGGCAATGACTACATGGAATACAAGGCGATGCTTACATGGAATACATGGCAATGACTACATGGCATACAAGGCGATGCTTACATGGAATACAAGGCAATGACCATATGGAATACAAGGCAATGGCTACATGGTATACAAGGCGATGCTTACATGGAATACAAGGCAATGACCATATGGAATACAAGGCAATGACCATATGGAATACAAGGCAATGACTACATGGAATACAAGGCAATAACCATATGGAATACAAGGCAATGACCATATGGAATACAAGGCAATGACTACATGGAATACAAGGCGATGCTTAGATGGAATACAAGGCAATGGCCATATGGAATACAAGGCAATGACCATATGGAATACAAGGCAATGACTACATGGAATACAAGACAATAACCATATGGAATACAAGGCAATGACCATATGGAATACAAGGCAATGACTACATGGAATACAAGGCAATGACTACATGGAATACAAGGCGATTCTTACATGGAATACAAGATAATGCCTACATGGAATACAAGGAAATGCCTACATGGAATACAAGGCAATGACCATATGGAATACAAGGCAATGGCTACATGGAATACAAGGCAATGACTACCTGGAATACAAGGCAATGCCTACATGGAATACAAGGCAATGACCATATGGAATACAAGGCAATGACCATATGGAATACAAGGCAATGACTATATGGAATCAAGGCAATGATACATGGAATACAAGGCAATGACCATATGGAATACAAGGCAATGACCATATGGAATACAAGGCAATGACTACATGGAATACAAGGCAATGACTACATGGAATACAAGGCGATTCTTACATGGAATACAAGATAATGCCTACATGGAATACAAGGCAATGCCTACATGGAATACAAGGCAATGACCATATGGAATACAAGGCAATGGCTACATGGAATACAAGGCAATGACTACATGGAATACAAGGCAATGCCTACATGGAATACAAGGCAATGACCATATGGAATACAAGGCAATGACTACATGGAATACAAGGCAATGACTACATGGAATACAAGGCAATGCCTACATGGAATACAAGGCAATGAATGCTATATGGAATACAAGGCGATGCTTACATGGAATACAAGATAATGCCTACATGGAATACAAGGCAATGCCTACATGGAATACAAGGCAATGACCATATGGAATACAAGGCAATGACTACATGGAATACAAGGTAATGACTACATGGAATACAAGGCAATGACCATATGGAATACAAGGCAATGACTACATGGAATACAAGGCAATGACTACATGGAATACAAGGCAATGCCTACATGGAATACAAGGCAATGACCATATGGAATACAAGGCAATGATTACATGGGATACAAGGCAATGATTACATGGAATACAAGGCAATGACCATATGAAATACAAGGCGATGCTTAAATGGAATACAAGGCAATGACAATATGGAATACAAGGCAATGCCTACATGGAATACAAGGCAATGTCCATATGGAATACAAGGCAATGACTACATGGAATACAAGGCAATGACTACATGGAATACAAGGCGATGCTTACATGGAATACAAGGCAATGACAATATGGAATACAAGGCAATGGCCATATGGAATACAAGGCAATGACTACATGGAATACAAGGGAATGACTACATGGCATACAAGGCGATGCTTACATGGAATACAAGGCAATGACCATATGGAATACAAGGCAATGGCTACATGGTATACAAGGCGATGCTTACATGGAATACAAGGCAATGACCATATGGAATACAAGGCAATGACCATATGGAATACAAGGCAATGACTACATGGAATACAAGGCAATAACCATATGGAATACAAGGCAATGACCATATGGAATACAAGGCAATGACAACATGGAATACAAGGCGATGCTTAGATGGAATACAAGGCAATGGCCATATGGAATACAAGGCAATGACCATATGGAATACAAGGCAATGACTACATGGAATACAAGACAATAACCATATGGAATACAAGGCAATGACCATATGGAATACAAGGCAATGACTACATGGAATACAAGGCAATGACTACATGGAATACAAGGCGATTCTTACATGGAATACAAGATAATGCCTACATGGAATACAAGGAAATGCCTACATGGAATACAAGGCAATGACCATATGGAATACAAGGCAATGGCTACATGGAATACAAGGCAATGACTACCTGGAATACAAGGTAATGCCTACATGGAATACAAGGCAATGACCATATGGAATACAAGGCAATGACTACATGGAATACAAGGCAATGACTACATGGAATACAAGGCAATGCCTAAATGGAATACAAGGCAATGAATGACTATATGGAATACAAGGCGATGCTTACATGGAATACAAGATAATGCCTACATGGAATACAAGGCAATGCCTACATGGAATACAAGGCAATGACCATATGGAATACAAGGCAATGATTACATGGGATACAAGGCAATGATTACATGGAATACAAGGCAATGCTTACACTGGCGATACTAGGTAATGATTACATGGAATATAAGATAATGCCTACATGGGATACTAGGCAATGACCATATGGAATACAAGGCAATGCCTACATGGGATACTAGGCAATGACTACATGGAATACAAGGCCATGACTATATGGAATACAAGTCAATGCCATATGGAATACTCTGCAATGGCCGTATGGAATACTAGGCAATGAACATATGGAATACACGGCAATGACCATATGGAATACTAGGCAATGACCATATGGAATACAAGGCAATGACCATACGGAATACAAGGCAATGACCAAATGGAATACAGGGCAATGACTACATGGAATACAGGGCAATGACTACATGGAATACAGGGCAATGCCTACATAGAATACAGGGCAATGACTACATGGAATACAGGGCGATGCCTACATGGAATACAAGGCAATGATTACATGGGATACAAGGCAATGACTACATGGAATACAAGGCAATGACTACATGGAATACAAGGCAATGACTACCTGGTATACTAGGCAATGACTACATGGTATACAAGGCAATGACTACATGGAATACAAGGCAATGACTACATGGAATACAAGGCAATGACTACATGGTATACTAGGCAATGACTATATGGGATACTAGACAATGACTACATGGAATACAAGGCGATGCCTACATGGAATACAAGGCAATGACTACATGGAAACCAAGGCAATAGCTACATGGAATACAAGGCAATGACTACATGGCATACAAGGCAATGACTACATGGAATACAAGGCAATGACTACATGGAATACAAGGCAATGACTACATGGAATACAAGGCAATGCCTACATGGAATACAAGGCAATGACCATATGGAATACAAGGCAATGGCTACATGGAATACAAGGCAATGACTACATGGAATACAAGGTAATGCCTACATGGAATACAAGGCAATGACCATATGGAATACAAGGCAATGACTACATGGAATACAAGGCAATGACTACATGGAATACAAGGCAATGCCTACATGGAATACAAGGCAATGAATGACTACATGGAATACAAGGCGATGCTTACATGGAATATAAGATAATGCCTACATGGAATACAAGGCACTGCCTACATGGAATACAAGGCAATGACCATATGGAATACAAGGCAATGATTACATGGGATACAAGTCAATGATTACATGGAATACAAGGCAATGACCATATGAAATACAAGGCGATGCTTAAATGGAATACAAGGCAATGACCATATGGAATACAAGGCAATGCCTACATGGAATACAAGGCAATGTCCATATGGAATACAAGGCAATGACTACTTGGAATACAAGGCAATGACTACATGGAATACAAGGCGATGCTTACATGGAATACAAGGCAATGACAATATGGAATACAAGGCAATGACTACATGGAATACAAGGCAATGACTACATGGAATACAAGGCGATGCTTACATGGAATACATGGCAATGACTACATGGCATACAAGGCGATGCTTACATGGAATACAAGGCAATGACCATATGGAATACAAGGCAATGGCTACATGGTATACAAGGCGATGCTTACATGGAATACAAGGCAATGACCATATGGAATACAAGGCAATGACCATATGGAATACAAGGCAATGACTACATGGAATACAAGGCAATAACCATATGGAATACAAGGCAATGACCATATGGAATACAAGGCAATGACTACATGGAATACAAGGCGATGCTTAGATGGAATACAAGGCAATGGCCATATGGAATACAAGGCAATGACCATATGGAATACAAGGCAATGACTACATGGAATACAAGACAATAACCATATGGAATACAAGGCAATGACCATATGGAATACAAGGCAATGACTACATGGAATACAAGGCAATGACTACATGGAATACAAGGCGATTCTTACATGGAATACAAGATAATGCCTACATGGAATACAAGGAAATGCCTACATGGAATACAAGGCAATGACCATATGGAATACAAGGCAATGGCTACATGGAATACAAGGCAATGACTACCTGGAATACAAGGCAATGCCTACATGGAATACAAGGCAATGACCATATGGAATACAAGGCAATGACTACATGGAATACAAGGCAATGACTACATGGAATACAAGGCAATGCCTACATGGAATACAAGGCAATGAATGACTACATGGAATACAAGGCGATGCTTACATGGAATACAAGATAATGCCTACATGGAATACAAGGCAATGCCTACATGGAATACAAGGCAATGACCATATGGAATACAAGGCAATGATTACATGGGATACAAGGCAATGATTACATGGAATACAAGGCAATGCTTACACTGGCGATACTAGGTAATGATTACATGGAATATAAGATAATGCCTACATGGAATACAAGGCAATGCCTACATGGGATACTAGGCAATGACTACATGGAATACAAGGCCATGACTATATGGAATACAAGTCAATGCCATATGGAATACTAGGCAATGGCCGTATGGAATACTAGGCAATGAACAAATGGAATACACGGCAATGACCATATGGAATACTAGGCAATGACCATATGGAATACAAGGCAATGACCATACGGAATACAAGGCAATGACCAAATGGAATACAGGGCAATGACTACATGGAATACAGGGCAATGACTACATGGAATACAGGGCAATGACTACATGGAATACAGGGCAATGACTACATGGAATACAGGGCGATGCCTACATGGAATACAAGGCAATGATTACATGGGATACAAGGCAATGACTACATGGAATACAAGGCAATGACTACATGGAATACAAGGCAATGACTACATGGAATACAAGGCTGTTGGTGAATGCTACATGGAATACAAGGCAATGCTACATGGAATACAAGGCAATGACCATATGGAATACAAGGCAATGATTACATGGGATACAAGTCAATGATTACATGGAATACAAGGCAATGACTGTGGTGTTGGGGTGTGGTGGTGTACATGGAATACAAGGCAATGTCCATATGGAATACAAGGCAATGACTACTTGGAATACAAGGCAATGACTACATGGAATACAAGGCAATGACTACATGGTATACTAGGCAATGAATACATGGGATACTAGACAATGACTACATGGAATACAAGGCGATGCCTACATGGAATACAAGGCAATGACTACATGGAAAACAAGGCAATGGCTACATGGAATACAAGGCAATGACTACATGGCATACAAGGCAATGACTACATGGAATACAAGGCAATGACTACATGGAATACAAGGCAATGACTACGTGGAATACAAGGCAATGACCATATGGAATACAAGGCAATGACTACATGGTATACAAGGCAATGACTACATGGTAAACAAGGCAATGACACATGGAATACAAGGCATTGACCATATGGAATACAAGGCAATGACTAAATGGTATGCAAGGCAATGACTACATGGAATACAAGGCAATGACTACATGTAATACAAGGCAATGACTACATGGAATACAGGGCAATGACTACATGGAATACAAGGCAATGACTACATGGAATACAAGGCAATGACTTAATGGAATAAAATGCAATGACTACATGGAATACATGGCAATGACTACATGGAATACAAGGCAATGACTACATGGAATACAGGGCAATGACTACATGGAATACAAGGCAATGACAACATGGTATACAAGGCAATGACTACATTGAATACAAGGCAATGACTACATGGAATACAGGGCAATGATTGCATGGAATACAAGGCAATGACTACATGGAATACAGGGCAATGACTACATGGAATACAAGGCAATGACTACCTGGAATACAAGGCAATGACTACATGGTATACTAGGCAATGACTACATGGGATACTAGACAATGACTACATGGAATACAAGGCGATGCCTACATGGAATACAAGGCAATGACTACATGGAAACCAAGGCAATAGCTACATGGAATACAATGCAATGACTACATGGCATACAAGGCAATGACTACATGGAATACAAGGCAATGACTACATGGAATACAAGGCAATGACTACGTGGAATACAAGGCAATGACCATATGGAATACAAGGCAATGACTACATGGTATACAAGGCAATGACTACATGGTAAACAAGGCAATGACACATGGAATACAAGGCATTGACCATATGGAATACAAGGCAATGACTACATGGTATGCAAGGCAATGACTACATGGAATACAAGGCAATGACTACATGTAATACAAGGCAATGACTACATGGTATACAAGGCAATGACTACATGGAATACAAGGCAATGACTTCATGGAATAAAATGCAATGACTACATGGAATACATGGCAATGACTACATGGAATACAAGGCAATGACTACATGGAATACAGGGCAATGACTACATGGAATACAAGGCAATGACAACATGGTATACAAGGCAATGACTACATTGAATACAAGGCAATGACTACATGGAATACAGGGCAATGATTGCATGGAATACAAGGCAATGACTACATGGAATACAGGGCAATGACTACATGGAATACAAGGCAATGACTACATGGAATACAGGACAATGCCTACATGGAATACAAGGCAATGACTACATGGAATACAAGGCAATGACTACATGGAATACAAGGCAATGACTACATGGAATACAAGGCAATGACTACATGGAATACAAGACTATGACTACATGGGATACAAGACAATGACTACATGGTATACAGGACAGTGCCTACATGGAATACAAGGCAATGACTACATGGAATACCAGGCAATGACTACATGGAATACAGGGCAATGACTACATGGAATACAAGGCAATGACTACATGGAATACCAGGCAATGACTACATGGAAAATGGAATACCAGGCAATGACTACATGGAACATGGAATACCAGGCAATGACTACATGGAACATGGAATACCAGGCAATGACTACATGGAATACAAGGCAATGACTACATGGAATACCAGGCAATGACTACATGGAACATGGAATACCAGGCAATGACTTACATGGAACATGGAATACCAGGCAATGACTACATGGAACATGGAATACCAGGCAATGACTACATGGTATACTAGGCAATGACTACATGGAACATGGAATACCAGGAAATGCTTACACTGGCGATACTAGGTAATGACTACATGGAATACAAGGCCTACATGGGAGTATAGGCAATTGCTACATGGGAGACTATATGGGATAGTATCATATTAGGCAATGACCTAGGTAACAACAACACATCTGACTTGGCAATAACAACATAGGTACATGCCCGTACACAAACCAAGCCGGATTGTAGACCAGGATACAACAGTGGCCAGGTGTGTAGCGCCTATAATACACAGAAGGTCCTGCAGATTGGCACACAACATGAACATTCCAAAATAGGCCAAATATGCAATGCCAAGTAGAGAGTGTATGGGCATGTCTGTGTGGCAGGGCTCATTCTAGGTCAGAATTGTTGGGAGAAGTGAGAAAGCGCGCGAGTGCGTCGTTAAATGGTGTTATTTAATTGATTTCAACAAATTAGGGTTAACATACATATTATAACCATTAAATTGGAACATATGAATAGAAACCGTACTTTATAATGGGTCAATGTATCTTACTGGACAACATTTTGCATGAAAATTGTAAACCAAACAAAGCACATATAGATATTTGCTATATTTTTAGGGAGAAGTGGGACACCCAGGGGCGAAGTCAGGGTAACTATGGCGACTAGTTCGCCCAAATCGCCCTCTAGAATGAACCATGGACTATTGTATAGTATATATCTGGTGACCACACGGATCATATATACCGCTATATAGTTTGTGTAGTCAATGTGACATTTCATCTCTGTATAGCAATATATAATTGGTATCATTTTGAAAAGCAAGTCCGTAGACCCGTTCAGCACCATCGTACCTTTGTTGCTCAATTTATTAGTCGGGTCTACACGTTTAAAATGGCTTGCTACGCACCTGTATGTTGCTAGGTACACACCAAGTGAGATTGTATACAAGGACTACATTAGTTACCAAACACAAACCATATGGACATCTACACGACATTGCTGAAATGCTAACATAAATTCAGTGTCAAATGCATGAGTGGCCTCCGCTTGCAACAGATAACCCTCACCATACCCCCACTAGAATATTCATATTCAGGTACATACCTTGTGTAGCTGTGGATGCTGGAGATACTGTTGGCGTTGCATATGCTGTGCTGGATAAAATCACTTCTGCTGTGTTTGATGCCATGTATTTAGCTGAAGCAGTTGTAGATATACTCAAAGACTCAAATGTGCTCGATAGAAACTCGTCTATTGGCTGACTCGAATATATTGCAACTGACTGGTTTGGATATACCGGAGTAAGCTGGGTTGGCAATACTCGACCAAATTGACTTGGTAGCACCAGGCCAGACTGACTTGGTAGTATTGTAGCAGAGTGATTTGGAAACACTGGACTATGTTGGCTTGATAACACTGGAACCACCTGACTTGGTAATATCAATGTAGATTTGTTTGGTAGCACTGGGCCAGATCGGCTTGGTAATACTGTACCAGATCGGCTAGGTAACACTGACACTGTATTCTCTATTTTGCTGACATCCATATAGCTTGATTCCAACATCATTATAGTGCTATTAATAGTCGTTCGACTTGAACGTAGATGCTGACTGGGTGGAACCAACTCGGGAAGCATATGTGATGAAGGCTCAATGAAACTGGGTGACAAACTTTCAACATGGGAATCCAAAAGCGAATCAGACACAAGAGCCAAACTTCTTGACAATGATACCAATTCAACTGTCGATGCAGTAGGTGCAATGTCTGTGTAATCTACACGTCCATGTAACTCACTTTGCTGTGTATCGTGTAGATACATGTACGTTGTTCCGAGGTTACTGTTATTTTCTTGAATTTTGGAAGAGGAAATCCATTGTGAATGACCTATTGTACTTGTTAATGTGACCTTTAGTGCAGAACTTACCGAATATGATGGCGATAAGGACACAGCTGATCTAGCATATGCTGTATATGTTTTTAAGTCATCATCTTTACATGTTTGTTTATTTTCTTTGGTTTCAGGCTCTCCATAACCTGGCGTTTCTGTGATTAATTCAATATGACCTTCACCTCGTGTAATTTGGTCTTGTTGTGAATGATGTCCATGACCATGACCATTATTACCATGTATTTGACCTTCACCAGATTCTCCAATATGACCTTGACCTGGCTCGCCATGGACTGTATCAATTATGCCACTTGCTGAAGGCCGTGACTCCAGTGTTTCCCTGGAAGAGTGATGTTCAGGCTCCAGATGAGTTGATGTTGGAAATATGGCCAATTTGAGGGTTGTTGAAATTGGAATGTTTTCATTACGAGCTGGCGTTTCAACTAATTGAGTTTGCGTATGTCTATGTAACCCATGTTCAATATGTTCATGGTTAGGAGTGGTAACTACTGCACTATGTGCATGTCCGGCTGATACAGGGTCCACATGTTCTTGGTTCGGAGTTCTAACTAATGGATTAGACGTATGTCTTGATGATCCTGAGTCATGTTCATGACCCGGTCCATCGTGTAGATGATCTTTTTCAATTGGTAAATCAATGCCTGAGGACTGACCATTTGTTACTACATTTCCATTCAAATGATGTTCACCCTCATGATCTGGCTCATTATGTACCCCAGGCAACACAGCAACTTGACCTTCCCCTACTTGCAAACTATCTATTGAAGGACCACTTGCATTAGTATGTGAGCGAGCATTATCTGGCATGTCTATGTGCTCTCCATCACCATCAGAATGCCCCATATTGTTCAGTCCAACTCCAACATTGGCATTAGACAGATTTCCTTCTTGTGGTAAACTTTCGATATGTGTTTGATGAGATACATTTAACATCTTCACAGTGACTACTAGTTCTGGTGTTGTTGTCGTTACCGATGGTTGAGTTGGTCTAGAACTTGTTGTGGCATGACTAATGCTGTCACCATGTGCCTCAGTTCCAACATGTTGCGCATCAACTATTATTACAGATCCTTGTTGACTCGGACCTATATCGTTAGAACTAACATTTGCATGATTTATGTTCTCGTCTGCGCTCAATATGAAATGCTCATTATTAACGATGTTTCTATTGGTACTTTCTGCTCCCTGAATATTACTGATAGGGGTAGGATTAAGAGAACTTCTGATAGAGTGTGTTGTATGACTTTGAAGATCATTATCATTATTCGAATCAGTACCCCTGCCATTTAAATTGCCACCATCATTAATTGCATTATCTACAAAATGCTGCCGCTGGTCACTGTCAGTGCCATGGTTTTGGTCAACGTCATTAAGCACACCAGCAGATATTTCATCCAACGGCAGGTCAGCTTGACCGTCGTTACTGTCACTCCCATCGCCGTGGAAACGGTCTGCATTATTACGGCGATCTGATGGATTGTCCGAGTCATCGATGTCCAGGGGTGATAACTGTAACGTATCATCATCAACTACAGGAGTGCTGCCGCTATCGTCTGCAGTTACAGGACTTCCTCCGTTATCATCATTATCTAGTGTCTGATCATAGTCCTGAAAGACAACAGAACTGCATCAAAGTGTTTCCATACCATATAGTATTTGTACTTGAATTGTAAGAGTGTTTATGTAAACTGTAAAGTAATTGGACACACTTGTTATCTTCACAGTAGTGTTTGTTGATAGCGGTGTTAAGAATGTGATAGTTAACAGTTGTGTTTGTTGAAATGTGTATTTGTTGACATGTGATGGTTGTTGATAGCGGTGTTTGTTGACAGTCTTGTTTGTTGTTATGATAATATTTACAGGATGATATTGTTGACACTTGTGCTCGATGACAGTTGTATTTGTTGACAGTGGTGCTTATTGACTTGTGGTGTTCTTTTACAGGTTGTGATTGTCGATATTGGTGTTTGTTGACAGTTGTGTGTGTTGACCGTGGTAATTGATGACATGATGAGTTTGTTGACAGTGGTGTTTGTTGACAAGTTGTGTTTGTTGATGACGGTGATTGATGGTGTGTTGTGTTTGTTGACAGTTGATACAACAATGTCCGTATGAAGAACTGGTATTGTATTGTTACAAGAACGTCTGTATGTACACTGGTCTCGTATTATCACAAGAACGTCCGTATGTACACTGGTCTCGTATTATCACAAGAACGTCCGTATGTACACTGGTCTCGTATTGCTACAAGAACGTCCGTATGTACACTGGTCTCGTATTGCTACAAGAACGTCTGTATGTACACTGGTCTAATAGTGTTACATGAACAGTCTGTATGTACACTGGTCTCGTATTGCTACAAGAACGTCTGTATGTACACTGGTCTCGTATTGTTACAAGAACGTCCGTATGTACACTGGTCTCGTATTGTTACAAGAACGTCCGTATGTACACTGGTCTAGTAGTGTTACAAGAACGTCCGTATGTACACTGGCCTCATATTGCTACAAGAACGTCCGTATGTACACTGGTCTCGTATTGCTACAAGAACGTCCGTATGTACACTGGCCTCGTATTGCTACAAGAACGTCCGTATGTACACTGGCCTCGTATTGCTACAAGAACGTCCGTATGTACACTGGCCTCGTATTGCTACAAGAACGTCCGTATGTACACTGGTCTCGTATTGTTACAAGAACGTCTGTATGTACACTGGTCTCGTATTGTTACAAGAACGTCCGTTTGTACACTGGTCTCGTAGTGTTACAAGAACGTCTGTATGTACACTGGTCTCGTATTGTTACAAGAACGTCTGTATGTACACTGGTCTCGTATTGTTACAAGAACGTATGTATGTACACTGGTCTCGTATTGTTACAAGAACGTCTGTATGTACACTGGTCTCGTATTGTTACAAGAACGTATGTATGTACACTGGTCTCGTATTGTTACAAGAACGTATGTATGTACACTGGTCTAGTATTGTTACTAGAACGTCTGTATGTACACTGGTCTCGCAATGTTACTAGAACGTCTGTAAGTACGCTGGTCTCGTATTGTTACAAGAACGTCCGTATGTACACTGGTCTCGTATTGCTACAAGAACGTCTGTGTGTACACTGGTCTACTAGTGTTACAAGAACGTCCGTATGTACACTGGTCTCGTATTGTTACAAGAACGTCTGTGTGTACACTGGTCTCGTATTGTTACAAGAACATCCGTATGTACACTGGTCTACTAGTGTCACAAGAACGTCCGTATGTACACTGGTCTCGTATTGTTACAAGAACGTCTGTGTGTACACTGGTCTCGTATTGTTACAAGACCATCCGTATGTACACTGGTCTACTAGTGTTACAAGAACGTCCGTATGTACACTGGTCTCGTATTGTTACAAGAACATCCGTATGTACACTGGTCTCGTATTGTTACAAGAACGTCCGTATGTACACTGGTCTCGTATTGTTACAAGAACGTCAGTATGTACACTGGTCTCGTAGTGTTACAAGAACGTCTGTATGTACACTGGTCTCGTATTGTTACAAGAACGTCCGTATGTACACTTGTCTCGTATTGTTTCAAGAACGCCCGTATGTACACTGTTCTCGTAGTGTTACAAGAACGTCCGTATGTACACTGGTCTAGTAGTATTACAAGAACGTCCGTATGTACACTGGTCTCGTATTGTTACAAGAACGTCCGTATGTACACTGGTCTCGTATTGTTACAAGAACGTCTGTATGTACACTGGCCTCGTATTGCTACAAGAACGTCCGTATGTACACTGGTCTCGTATGGTTACAAGAACATCTGTATGTACACTGGTCTAGTAGTGTTACAAGAACGTCCGTATGTACACTGGTCTCGTAGTGTTACAAGAACGTCTGTATGTACACTGGTCTCGTATTGTTACTAGAACGTCTGTATGTACACTGGTCTCGTATTGTTACAAGAACGTATGTATGTACACTGGTCTCGTATTGTTACAAGAACGTCCGTATGCACACTGGTCTCGTAGTGTTACTAGAACGTCCGTATGTACACTGGTCTCGTATTGTTACAAGAACGTCCGTATGTACACTGGTCTCGTAGTGTTACTAGAACGTATGTATGTACACTGGTCTCGTATTGCTACAAGAACGTCCGTATGTACACTGGTCTCGTATTGTTACAAGAACGTCCGTATGTACACTGGTCTCGTATTGTTACTAGAACGTCCGTATGTACACTGGTCTCGTATTGTTACTAGAACGTCCGTATATACACTGGTCTCGTATTGTTACAAGAACGTCCGTATGTACACTGGTCTCGTATTGTTACAAGAACGTCCGTATATACACTGGTCTCGTATTGTTACAAGAACGTATGTATGTACACTGGTCTCGTATTGCTACAAGAACGTCCGTATGTACACTGGTCTCGTATTGTTACAAGAATGTATGTATGTACACTGTCCTCGTATTGCTACAAGAACGTCCGTATGTACACTTGTCTCGTATTGTTACAAGAACGTCTGTATGTACACTGGTCTAGTATTGTTACAAGAACGTCTGTATGTACACTGGTCTCGTATTGTTACAAGAACGTCCGTATGTACACTGGTCTCGTATTGTTACAAGAACGTCCGTATGTACACTGGTCTAGTAGTGTTACAAGAACGTCCGTATGTACACTGGTCTCGTATTGTTACTAGAACGTCCGTATGTACACTGGTCTCGTAGTGTTACAAGAACGTCCGTATGTACACTGGTCTCGTATTGTTACAAGAACGTCCGTATGTACACTGGTCTCGTATTGTTACAAGAACGTCCGTATGTACACTGGTCTCGTATTGTTACAAGAACGTCCGTATGTACACTGGTCTCGTAGTGTTACAAGAACGTCCGTATGTACACTGGTCTCGTATTGTTACAAGAACGTCCGTATGTACACTGGTCTCGTATTGTTACAAGAACGTCCGTATGTACACTGGTCTCGTATTGTTACAAGAACGTCCGTATGTACACTGGTCTCGTATTGTTACAAGAACGTCCGTATGTACACTGGTCTCGTATTGTTACAAGAACGTCCGTATATACACTGGTCTCGTATTGTTACAAGAACGTATGTATGTACACTGGTCTCGTATTGTTACAAGAACGTCTGTATGTACACTGGTCTCGTATTGTTACAAGAACGTCCGTATATACACTGGTCTCGTATTGTTACAAGAACGTCCGTATGTACACTGGTCTCGTATTGTTACAAGAACGTCCGTATATACACTGGTCTCGTATTGTTACAAGAACGTATGTATGTACACTGGTCTCGTATTGTTACAAGAACGTCCGTATATACACTGGTCTCGTATTGTTACAAGAACGTATGTATGTACACTGGTCTCGTATTGTTACAAGAACGTCCGTATATACACTGGTCTCGTATTGTTACAAGAACGTCCGTATGTACACTGGTCTCGTATTGTTACAAGAACGTCCGTATATACACTGGTCTCGTATTGTTACAAGAACGTATGTATGTACACTGGCCTCGTATTGCTACAAGAACGTCCGTATGTACACTGGTCTCGTATTGTTACAAGAATGTCTGTATGTACACTGGCCTCGTATTGCTACAAGAACGTCCGTATGTACACTGGTCTCCTATTGTTACAAGAATGTCTGTATGTACACCTGCCTCGTATTGCTACAAGAACATCCGTATGTACACTTGTCTCGTATTGTTACAAGAACGTCCGTATGTACACTGGTCTCGTATTGTTACAAGAACGTATGTATGTACACTGGTCTCCTACTGTTACAAGAACGTATGTATGTACACTGGTCTCCTACTGTTACAAGAACGTCCGTATGTACACTGGTCTCGTATTGTTACAAGAACGTCTGTATGTACACTGGTATAGTATTGTTACAAGAACGTCCGTATGTACACTTGTCTCGTATTGTTACAAGAACGTCCGTATGTACACTTGTCTCGTATTGTTACAAGAACGTCCGTATGTACACTTGTCTCGTATTGTTACAAGAACGTCCGTATGTACACTGGTCTAGTAGTGTTACAAGAACGTGTGTATGTACACTGGTCTCGTATTGTTACAAGAACGTCCGTATGTACACTGGTCTCGTAGTGTTACAAGAACGTCCGTATGTACACTGGTCTAGTATTGTTACAAGAACGTCCGTATGTACACTGGTCTCGTATTGTTACAAGAACGTCCGTATGTACACTGGTCTAGTAGTGTTACAAGAACGTATGTATATACACTGGTCTCGTATTGTTACAAGAACGTCCGTATGTACACTGGTCTCGTATTGTTACACGAACGTCCGTATGTACACTGGTCTCGTATTGTTACAAGAACGTCTGTATGTACACTGGTCTCGTATTGTTACAAGAACGTCTGTATGTACACTGGTCTCGTATTGTTACAAGAACGTCTGTATGTACACTGGTCTCGTATTGCTACAAGAACGTCCGTATGTACACTGGTCTCGTATTGTTACAAGAACGTCCGTATGTACACTGGTCTAGTAGTGTTACAAGAACGTCCGTATGTACACTGGTCTCGTATTGTTACAAGAACGTCCGTATGTACACTGGTCTCGTATTGTTACAAGAACGTCCGTATGTACACTGGTCTCGTACTGTTACAAGAACGTATGTATGTACACTGGTCTCGTATTGTTACAAGAACGTCTGTATGTACACTGGTCTAGTATTGTTACAAGAACGTCCGTATGTACACTGGTCTCGTATTGTTACAAGAACGTCCGTATGTACACTGGTCTCGTATTGTTACAAGAACGTCCGTATGTACACTGGTCTCGTATTGTTACAAGAACGTCCGTATGTACACTGGTCTCGTATTGTTACAAGAACGTCCGTATGTACACTGGTCTCGTATTGTTACAAGAACGTCCGTATGTACACTGGTCTCGTATTGTTACAAGAACGTCTGTATGTACACTGGTCTCGTATTGTTACAAGAACGTCCGTATGTACACTGGTCTCGTATTGTTACAAGAACGTCCGTATGTACACTGGTCTCGTATTGTTACAAGAACGTCCGTATGTACACTGGTCTCGTATTGTTACAAGAACGTCCGTATGTACACTGGTCTCGTATTGTTACAAGAACGTCCGTATGTACACTGGTCTCGTATTGTTACAAGAACGTCCGTATGTACACTGGTCTCGTATTGTTACAAGAACGTCCGTATGTACACTGGTCTCGTAGTGTTACAAGAACGTCTGTATGTACACTGGTCTCGTATTGTTACAAGAACGTCCGTATGTACACTGGTCTCGTATTGTTACAAGAACGTCTGTATGTACACTGGTCTCGTATTGTTACAAGAACGTCCGTATGTACACTGGTCTCGTATTGTTACAAGAACGTCCGTATGTACACTGGTCTAGTAGTGTTACAAGAACGTCTGTATGTACACTGGTCTCGTATTGTTACAAGAACGTCTGTATGTACACTGGTCTCGTATTGTTACAAGAACGTCCGTATGTACACTGGTCTCGTATTGTTACAAGAACGTCCGTATGTACACTGGTCTCGTATTGTTACAAGAACGTCCGTATGTACACTGGTCTCGTATTGTTACAAGAACGTCCGTATGTACACTGGTCTAGTAGTGTTACAAGAACGTCTGTATGTACACTGGTCTCGTATTGTTACAAGAACGTCTGTATGTACACTGGTCTCGTATTGTTACAAGAACGTCCGTATGTACACTGGTCTCGTATTGTTACAAGAACGTCCGTATGTACACTGGTCTCGTAGTGTTACAAGAACGTCCGTATGTACACTGGTCTCGTATTGTTACAAGAACGTCTGTATGTACACTGGTCTCGTATTGTTACAAGAACGTCTGTATGTACACTGGTCTCGTATTGTTACAAGAACGTCCGTATGTACACTGGTCTAGTAGTGTTACAAGAACGTCTGTATGTACACTGGTCTTGTATTGTTACAAGAACGTCTGTATGTACACTGGTCTAGTAGTGTTACAAGAACGTCTGTATGTACACTGGTCTCGTATTGTTACAAGAACGTCTGTATGTACACTGGTCTCGTATTGTTACAAGAACGTCTGTATGTACACTGGTCTAGTAGTGTTACAAGAACGTCTGTATGTACACTGGTCTCGTATTGTTACAAGAACGTCTGTATGTACACTGGTCTCGTATTGTTACAAGAACGTCTGTATGTACACTGGTCTCGTATTGTTACAAGAACGTCCGTATGTACACTGGTCTCGTATTGTTACAAGAACGTCCGTATGTACACTGGTCTCGTATTGTTACAAGAACGTCCGTATGTACACTGGTCTCGTATTGCTACAAGAACGTCCGTATGTACACTGGTCTCGTATTGCTACAAGAACGTCCGTATGTACACTGGTCTCGTATTGTTACAAGAACGTCCGTATGTACACTGGCCTCGTATTGCTACAAGAACGTCCGTATGTACACTGGTCTCGTATTGTTACAAGAACGTCTGTATGTACACTGGTCTCGTATTGTTACAAGAACGTCCGTATGTACACTTGTCTCGTATTGTTACAAGAACGTCCGTATGTACACTGGTCTCGTATTGTTACAAGAACGTCCGTATGTACACTGGTCTCGTATTGTTACAAGAACGTATGTATGTACACTGGTCTCGTATTGTTACAAGAACGTCTGTATGTACACTGGTCTCGTATTGTTACAAGAACGTATGTATGTACACTGGTCTCGTATTGTTACAAGAACGTCTGTATGTACACTGGTCTCGTATTGTTACAAGAACGTCTGTATGTACACTGGTCTCGTATTGTTACAAGAACGTCTGTATGTACACTGGTCTCGTATTGTTACAAGAACGTCTGTATGTACACTGGTCTCGTATTGTTACAAGAACGTCTGTATGTACACTGGTCTCGTATTGTTACAAGAACGTCTGTATGTACACTGGTCTAGTATTGTTACAAGAACGTCTGTATGTACACTTGTCTCGTATTGTTACTAGAACGTCTGTATGTACACTGGTCTCGTATTGTTACAAGAACGTCCGTATGTACACTGGTCTCGTATTGTTACAAGAACGTCCGTATGTACACTGGTCTCGTATTGTTACAAGAACGTCTGTATGTACACTGGTCTAGTAGTGTTACAAGAACGTCCGTATGTACACTGGTCTCGTATTGTTACAAGAACGTCCGTATGTACACTGGTCTCGTATTGTTACAAGAACGTCCGTATGTACACTGGTCTCGTATTGTTACAAGAACGTCTGTATGTACACTGGTCTCGTATTGTTACAAGAACGTCTGTATGTACACTGGTCTCGTATTGTTACAAGAACGTCCGTATGTACACTGGTCTCGTATTGTTACAAGAACGTCCGTATGTACACTGGTCTCGTAGTGTTACAAGAACGTCCGTATGTACACTGGTCTCGTATTGTTACAAGAACGTCCGTATGTACACTGGTCTCGTATTGTTACAAGAACGTCCGTATGTACACTGGTCTCGTATTGTTACAAGAACGTCTGTATGTACACTGGTCTAGTAGTGTTACAAGAACGTCTGTATGTACACTGGTCTCGTATTGTTACAAGAACGTCTGTATGTACACTGGTCTCGTATTGTTACAAGAACGTCCGTATGTACACTGGTCTCGTATTGTTACAAGAACGTCCGTATGTACACTGGTCTCGTATGTTACAAGAACGTCCGTATGTACACTGGTCTCGTATTGTTACAAGAACGTCTGTATGTACACTGGTCTCGTATTGTTACAAGAACGTCCGTATGTACACTGGTCTCGTATTGTTACAAGAACGTCTGTATGTACACTGGTCTCGTATTGTTACAAGAACGTCCGTATGTACACTGGTCTCGTATTGTTACAAGAACGTCTGTATGTACACTGGTCTCGTATTGTTACAAGAACGTCCGTATGTACACTGGTCTCGTATTGTTACAAGAACGTCCGTATGTACACTGGTCTCGTATTGTTACAAGAACGTCTGTATGTACACTGGTCTCGTATTGTTACAAGAACGTCCGTATGTACACTGGTCTCGTATTGTTACAAGAACGTCCGTATGTACACTGGTCTCGTATTGTTACAAGAACGTCCGTATGTACACTGGTCTCGTATTGTTACAAGAACGTCTGTATGTACACTGGTCTCGTATTGTTACAAGAACGTCTGTATGTACACTGGTCTCGTATTGTTACAAGAACGTCTGTATGTACACTGGTCTCGTATTGTTACAAGAACGTCTGTATGTACACTGGTCTCGTATTGTTACAAGAACGTCTGTATGTACACTGGTCTAGTATTGTTACAAGAACGTCTGTATGTACACTGGTCTCGTATTGTTACAAGAACGTCCGTATGTACACTGGTCTCGTATTGTTACAAGAACGTCCGTATGTACACTTGTCTCGTATTGTTACAAGAACGTCCGTATGTACACTTGTCTCGTATTGTTACAAGAACGTCCGTATGTACACTGGTCTAGTAGTGTTACAAGAACGTCTGTATGTACACTGGTCTCGTATTGTTACAAGAACGTCCGTATGTACACTGGTCTCGTATTGCTACAAGAACGTCCGTATGTACACTGGTCTCGTAGTGTTACAAGAACGTCCGTATGTACACTGGTCTCGTATTGTTACAAGAACGTCCGTATGTACACTGGTCTAGTAGTGTTACAAGAACGTATGTATGTACACTGGTCTCGTATTGTTACAAGAACGTCCGTATGTACACTGGTCTCGTATTGTTACAATAACGTCCGTATGTACACTGGTCTAGTAGTGTTACAAGAACGTATGTATGTACACTGGTCTCGTATTGTTACAAGAACGTCTGTATGTACACTGGTCTCGTATTGTTACTAGAACGTCCGTATGTACACTGGTCTCGTATTGTTACAAGAACGTCCGTATGTACATTGGTCTCGTATTGTTACAAGAACGTCCGTATGTACACTGGTCTCGTATTGTTACAAGAACGTCTGTATGTACACTGGTCTCGTATTGTTACAAGAACGTCTGTATGTACACTGGTCTCGTGTTGTTACAAGAACCTCTGTATGAACACTGGTCTCGTTTTGTTACAAGAACGTCTGTATGTACACTGGTCTCGTATTGTTACAAGAACGTCTGTATGTACACTGGTCTAGTAGTGTTACAAGAACGTCTGTATGTACACTGGTCTCGTATTGCTACTAGAACGTCTGTATGTACACTGGTCTCGTATTGCTACAAGAACGTCCGTATGTACACTGGTCTCGTATTGTTGCAAGAACGTCTGTATGTACACTGGTCTAGTAGTGTTACAAGAACGTCTGTATGTACACTGGTCTTGTATTGTTACTAGAACGTCTGTATGTACACTGGTCTCGTATTGTTACAAGAACGTCCGTATGTACACTGGTCTCGTATTGTTACAATAACGTCTGTATGTACACTGGTCTCGTATTGTTACAAGTACGTCTGTATGTACACTGGTCTCCTACTGTTACAAGAACGTCTGTATGTACACTGGTCTCGTATTGTTATAAGAACGTGCCTATGTACACTGGTCTCGTATTGCTACAAGAACGTCCGTATGTACACTGGTCTCGTATTGTTACTAGAACGTCCGTATGTACACTGGTCTCGTAGTGTTACAAGAACGTCTGTATGTACACTGGTCTCGTATTGTTACAAGAACGTCCGTATGTACACTGGTCTCGTATTGCTACAAGAACGTCCGTATGTACACTGGTCTAGTAGTGTTACAAGAACGTCTGTATGTACACTGGTCTCGTATTGTTACAAGAACGTCCGTATGTACACTGGTCTCGTATTGTTACAAGAACGTCCGTATGTACACTGGTCTCGTATTGTTACAAGAACGTGCGTATGTACACTGGTCTAGTAGTGTTACAAGAACGTCTGTATGTACACTGGTCTCGTATTGTTACAAGAACGTGCGTATGTACACTGTTCTCGTAGTGTTACAAGAACGTCTGTATGTACACTGGTCTCGTATTGTTACAAGAACGTCCGTATGTACACTGGTCTCGTATTGTTACTAGAACGTCCGTATGTAGAATGTTCTGGTATAGTTTGTTCTCTGTACTAACACTATTGTACACTTGTCTAGTATTGTTACTTGTAGAATGTTCTGGTATAGTTTGTTCTCTGTACTAACACTATTGTACACTTGTCTAGTATTGTTACTTGTAGAATGTTCTGGTATAGTTTGTTCTCTGTACTTGTAGAATGTTCTGGTATAGTTTGTTCTCTGTACTTGTAGAATGTTCTGGTATAGTTTGTTCTCTGTACTTGTAGAATGTTCTGGCATAGTTTGTTCTCTGTACTTGTAGAATGTTATGGTATAGTTTGTTCTCTGTACTTGTAGAATGTTCTGGTATAGTTTGTTCTCTGTACTTGTAGAATGTTCTGGTATAGTTTGTTCTCTGTACTTGTAGAATGTTCTGGTATAGTTTGTTCACTGTACTTGTAGAATGTTCTGGTATAGTTTGTTCTCTGTACTTGTAGAATGTTCTGGTATAGTTTGTTCTCTGTACTTGTAGAATGTTCTGGTATAGTTTGTTCTCTGTACTTGTAGAATGTTCTGGTATAGTTTGTTCTCTGTACTTGTAGAATGTTCTGGTATAGTTTGTTCTCTGTACTTGTAGAATGTTCTGGTATAGTTTGTTCTCTGTACTAACTATTGCAACTTTAATTATATTAATCATTACCTGTAGCGGTATACCCTCATTTAAATTTGGAAGGTCTTCAACTTGTCTCTTGGGTCGTTT
>CM026399.1:38743132-38754224 GCA_014843695.1 Archivesica marissinica
GATGCTTACATGGAATACAAGGCAATGACCATATGGAATACAAGGCAATGACCATATGGAATACAAGGCAATGACTACATGGAATACAAGGCAATAACCATATGGAATACAAGGCAATGACCATATGGAATACAAGGCAATGACTACATGGAATACAAGGCAATGACTACATGGAATACAAGGCGATGCTTACATGGAATACAAGGCAATGACTACATGGAATACAAGGCAATGCCTACATGGAATACAAGGCAATGACCATATGGAATACAAGGCAATGACTACATGGAATACAAGGCAATGATTACATGGAATACAAGGCAATGACCAATGAATACAAGGCATGCTACATGGAATACAAGGCAATGACCATATGGAATACAAGGCAATGACTACATGGAATACAAGGCAATGACCATATGGAATACAAGGCAATGACTACATGGAATACAAGGCAATGACTACATGGAATACAAGGCAATAATGACTACATGGAATACAAGGCAATGACTACATGGAATACAAGACAATGACTACATGGAATACAAGGCAATGCCTACATGGAATACAAGGCAATGACCATATGGAATACAAGGCAATGACTACATGGAATACAAGGCAATGATTACATGGAATACAAGGCAATGACCATATGGAATACAAGGCAATGCTTAAATGGAATACAAGGCAATGACCATATGGAATACAAGGCAATGCCTACATGGAATACAAGGCAATGACTACATGGAATACAAGGCAATGACTACATGGAATACAAGGCAATGACCATATGGAATACAAGGCAATGCCTACATGGAATACAAGGCAATGACTACATGGAATACAAGGCAATGACCACATGGAATACAAGGCAATGACTACATGGAATACAAGGCAATGACTACATGGAATACAAGGCAATGACCACATGGAATACAAGGCAATGACTACATGGCATACAAGGCAATGACTACATGGAATACAAGGCAATGACCATATGGAATACAAGGCAATGACTACATGGAATACAGGGCGATGCCTACATGGAATACAAGGCAATGACCATATGGAATACAAGGCAATGACCATATGGAATACAAGGCAATGACTACATGGAATACAAGGCATGCTTACATGGAATACAAGGCAATGACTACATGGAATACAAGGCAATGACTACATGGAATACAAGGCAATGACTACATGGAATACAAGGCAATGACTACATGGAATACAAGGCAATGACCATATGGAATACAAGGCAATGACTACATGGAATACAAGGCAATGACTACATGGAAACAAGGCATACTACAGCATGCCTACATGGAATACAAGGCAATGACTATATGGAATACAAGACAATGAATACATGGAATACAAGGCGATGCCTACATGGAATACAAGGCAATGACTACATGGAAAACAAGGCAATAGCTACATGGAATACAAGGCAATGCCTACATGGCATACAAGGCAATGACTACATGGAATACAAGGCAATGACTACATGGAATACAAGGCAATGACTACATGGAATACAAGGCAATGCCTACATGGAATACAAGGCGATGCTTACATGGAATACATGGCAATGACTACATGGCATACAAGGCGATGCTTACATGGAATACAAGGCAATGACCATATGGAATACAAGGCAATGGCTACATGGTATACAAGGCGATGCTTACATGGAATACAAGGCAATGACCATATGGAATACAAGGCAATGACCATATGGAATACAAGGCAATGACTACATGGAATACAAGGCAATAACCATATGGAATACAAGGCAATGACCATATGGGATACAAGGCAATGACTACATGGAATACAAGGCGATGCTTAGATTGAATACAAGGCAATGGCCATATGGAATACAAGGCAATGACCATATGGAATACAAGGCAATGACTACATGGAATACAAGGCAATAACCACATGGAATACAAGGCAATGACCATATGGAATACAAGGCAATGACTATATGGAATACAAGGCAATGACTACATGGAATACAAGGCGATTCTTACATGGAATACAAGATAATGCCTACATGGAATACAAGGAAATGCCTACATGGAATACAAGGCAATGACCATATGGAATACAAGGCAATGGCTACATGGAATACAAGGCAATGACTACCTGGAATACAAGGCAATGCCTACCTAGAATACAAGGCAATGCCTACATGGAATACAAGGCAATGACCATATGGAATACAAGGCAATGACTACATGGAATACAAGGCAATGACTACATGGAATACAAGGCAATGACTACATGGAATACAAGGCAATGACTACATGGAATACAAGACAATGCCTACATGGAATACAAGGCAATGACCATATGGAATACAAGGCAATGACTACATGGAATACAAGATAATGCCTACATGGAATACAAGGCAATGACCATATGGAATACAAGGCAATGACTACATGGAATACAAGGCAATGACTACATGGAATACAAGGCAATGCCTACATGGAATACAAGGCAATGAATGACTACATGGAATACAAGGCGATGCTTACATGGAATATAAGATAATGCCTACATGGAATACAAGGCAATGCCTACATGGAATACAAGGCAATGACCATATGGAATACAAGGCAATGATTACATGGGATACAAGGCAATGATTACATGGACTACAAGGCAATGACCATATGAAATACAAGGCGATGCTTAAATGGAATACAAGGCAATGACCATATGGAATACAAGGCAATGCCTACATGGAATACAAGGCAATGTCCATATGGAATACAAGGCAATGACTACATGGAATACAAGGCAATGACTACATGGAATACACGACGATGCTTACATGGAATACAAGGCAATGACAATATGGAATACAAGGCAATGGCCATATGGAATACAAGGCAATGACTACATGGAATACAAGGCAATGACTACATGGAATACAAGGCGATCCTTACATGGAATACATGGCAATGACTACATGGCATACAAGGCGATGCTTACATGGAATACAAGGCAATGACCATATGGAATACAAGGCAATGGCTACATGGTATACAAGGCGATGCTTACATGGAATACAAGGCAATGACCATATGGAATACAAGGCAATGACCATATGGAATACAAGGCAATGACTACATGGAATACAAGGCAATAACCATATGGAATACAAGGCAATGACCATATGGAATACAAGGCAATGACTACATGGAATACAAGGCGATGCTTAGATGGAATACAAGGCAATGGCCATATGGAATACAAGGCAATGACCATATGGAATACAAGGCAATGACTACATGGAATACAAGACAATAACCATATGGAATACAAGGCAATGACCATATGGAATACAAGGCAATGACTACATGGAATACAAGGCAATGACCATATGGAATACAAGGCAATGGCTACATGGAATACAAGGCAATGACTACCTGGAATACAAGGTAATGCCTACATGGAATACAAGGCAATGACCATATGGAATACAAGGCAATGACTACATGGAATACAAGGCAATGACTACATGGAATACAAGGCAATGCCTACATGGAATACAAGGCAATGAATGACTATATGGAATACAAGGCGATGCTTACATGGAATACAAGATAATGCCTACATGGAATACAAGGCAATGCCTACATGGAATACAAGGCAATGACCATATGGAATACAAGGCAATGATTACATGGGATACAAGGCAATGATTACATGGAATACAAGGCAATGCTTACACTGGCGATACTAGGTAATGATTACATGGAATATAAGATAATGCCTACATGGGATACTAGGCAATGACCATATGGAATACAAGGCAATGCCTACATGGGATACTAGGCAATGACTACATGGAATACAAGGCCATGACTATATGGAATACAAGTCAATGCCATATGGAATACTCTGCAATGGCCGTATGGAATACTAGGCAATGAACATATGGAATACACGGCAATGACCATATGGAATACTAGGCAATGACCATATGGAATACAAGGCAATGACCATACGGAATACAAGGCAATGACCAAATGGAATACAGGGCAATGACTACATGGAATACAGGGCAATGACTACATGGAATACAGGGCAATGCCTACATAGAATACAGGGCAATGACTACATGGAATACAGGGCGATGCCTACATGGAATACAAGGCAATGATTACATGGGATACAAGGCAATGACTACATGGAATACAAGGCAATGACTACATGGAATACAAGGCAATGACTACCTGGTATACTAGGCAATGACTACATGGTATACAAGGCAATGACTACATGGAATACAAGGCAATGACTACATGGAATACAAGGCAATGACTACATGGTATACTAGGCAATGACTATATGGGATACTAGACAATGACTACATGGAATACAAGGCGATGCCTACATGGAATACAAGGCAATGACTACATGGAAACCAAGGCAATAGCTACATGGAATACAAGGCAATGACTACATGGCATACAAGGCAATGACTACATGGAATACAAGGCAATGACTACATGGAATACAAGGCAATGACTACATGGAATACAAGGCAATGCCTACATGGAATACAAGGCAATGACCATATGGAATACAAGGCAATGGCTACATGGAATACAAGGCAATGACTACATGGAATACAAGGTAATGCCTACATGGAATACAAGGCAATGACCATATGGAATACAAGGCAATGACTACATGGAATACAAGGCAATGACTACATGGAATACAAGGCAATGCCTACATGGAATACAAGGCAATGAATGACTACATGGAATACAAGGCGATGCTTACATGGAATATAAGATAATGCCTACATGGAATACAAGGCAATGCCTACATGGAATACAAGGCAATGACCATATGGAATACAAGGCAATGATTACATGGGATACAAGTCAATGATTACATGGAATACAAGGCAATGACCATATGAAATACAAGGCGATGCTTAAATGGAATACAAGGCAATGACCATATGGAATACAAGGCAATGCCTACATGGAATACAAGGCAATGTCCATATGGAATACAAGGCAATGACTACTTGGAATACAAGGCAATGACTACATGGAATACAAGGCGATGCTTACATGGAATACAAGGCAATGACAATATGGAATACAAGGCAATGACTACATGGAATACAAGGCAATGACTACATGGAATACAAGGCGATGCTTACATGGAATACATGGCAATGACTACATGGCATACAAGGCGATGCTTACATGGAATACAAGGCAATGACCATATGGAATACAAGGCAATGGCTACATGGTATACAAGGCGATGCTTACATGGAATACAAGGCAATGACCATATGGAATACAAGGCAATGACCATATGGAATACAAGGCAATGACTACATGGAATACAAGGCAATAACCATATGGAATACAAGGCAATGACCATATGGAATACAAGGCAATGACTACATGGAATACAAGGCGATGCTTAGATGGAATACAAGGCAATGGCCATATGGAATACAAGGCAATGACCATATGGAATACAAGGCAATGACTACATGGAATACAAGGCAATAACCATATGGAATACAAGGCAATGACCATATGGAATACAAGGCAATGACTACATGGAATACAAGGCAATGACTACATGGAATACAAGGCGATTCTTACATGGAATACAAGATAATGCCTACATGGAATACAAGGAAATGCCTACATGGAATACAAGGCAATGACCATATGGAATACAAGGCAATGGCTACATGGAATACAAGGCAATGACTACCTGGAATACAAGGCAATGCCTACATGGAATACAAGGCAATGACCATATGGAATACAAGGCAATGACTACATGGAATACAAGGCAATGACTACATGGAATACAAGGCAATGCC
This sequence comes from Archivesica marissinica, assembly GCA_014843695.1. Classification (NCBI taxonomy): domain Eukaryota; kingdom Metazoa; phylum Mollusca; class Bivalvia; order Venerida; family Vesicomyidae; genus Archivesica; species Archivesica marissinica. The sequence goes on from CM026399.1 coordinate 38,749,023, forward strand.
TACATGGAATACAAGGCAATGAATGACTACATGGAATACAAGGCGATGCTTACATGGAATACAAGATAATGCCTACATGGAATACAAGGCAATGCCTACATGGAATACAAGGCAATGACCATATGGAATACAAGGCAATGATTACATGGGATACAAGGCAATGATTACATGGAATACAAGGCAATGCTTACACTGGCGATACTAGGTAATGATTACATGGAATATAAGATAATGCCTACATGGGATACTAGGCAATGACCATATGGAATACAAGGCAATGCCTACATGGGATACTAGGCAATGACTACATGGAATACAAGGCCATGACTATATGGAATACAAGTCAATGCCATATGGAATACTCTGCAATGGCCGTATGGAATACTAGGCAATGAACATATGGAATACACGGCAATGACCATATGGAATACTAGGCAATGACCATATGGAATACAAGGCAATGACCATACGGAATACAAGACAATGACCAAATGGAATACAGGGCAATGACTACATGGAATACAGGGCAATGACTACATGGAATACAGGGCAATGCCTACATAGAATACATGGCAATGACTACATGGAATACAGGGCGATGCCTACATGGAATACAAGGCAATGATTACATGGGATACAAGGCAATGACTACATGGAATACAAGGCAATGACTACATGGAATACAAGGCAAAATGACTACATGGAATACAAGGCAATGACTACATGGAATACAAGACAATGACTACATGGAATACAAGGCAATGACTACATGGAATACAAGGCAATGACCATATGGAATACAAGGCAATGATTACATGGGATACAAGTCAATGATTACATGGAATACAAGGCAATGACCATATGAAATACAAGGCGATGCTTAAATGGAATACAAGGCAATGGCCATATGGAATACAAGGCAATGCCTACATGGAATACAAGGCAATGTCCATATGGAATACAAGGCAATGACTACTTGGAATACAAGGCAATGACTACATGGAATACAAGGCAATTACTACATGGTATACTAGGCAATGACTACATGGGATACTAGACAATGACTACATGGAATACAAGGCGATGCCTACATGGAATACAAGGCAATGACTACATGGAAACCAAGGCAATAGCTACATGGAATACAATGCAATGACTACATGGCATACAAGGCACTGACTACATGTAATACAAGGCAATGACTACATGGAATACAAGGCAATGACTACGTGGAATACAAGGCAATGACCATATGGAATACAAGGCAATGACTACATGGTATACAAGGCAATGACTACATGGTAAACAAGGCAATGACACATGGAATACAAGGCATTGACCATATGGAATACAAGGCAATGACTAAATGGTATGCAAGGCAATGACTACATGGAATACAAGGCAATGACTACATGTAATACAAGGCAATGACTACATGGAATACAGGGCAATGACTACATGGTATAGAAGGCAATGACTACATGGAATACAAGGCAATGACTTAATGGAATAAAATGCAATGACTACATGGAATACATGGCAATGACTACATGGAATACAAGGCAATGACTACATGGAATACAGGGCAATGACTACATGGAATACAAGGCAATGACAACATGGTATACAAGGCAATGACTACATTGAATACAAGGCAATGACTACATGGAATACAGGGCAATGATTGCATGGAATACAAGGCAATGACTACATGGAATACAGGGCAATGACTACTTGGAATACAAGGCAATGACTACCTGGAATACAAGGCAATGACTACATGGTATACTAGGCAATGACTACATGGGATACTAGACAATGACTACATGGAATACAAGGCGATGCCTACATGGAATACAAGGCAATGACTACATGGAAACCAAGGCAATAGCTACATGGAATACAAATACCAGGCAATGACTACATGGAACATGGAATACCAGGCAATGACTACATGGAATACAAGGCAATGACTACATGGAATACCAGGCAATGACTACATGGAACATGGAATACCAGGCAATGACTTACATGGAACATGGAATACCAGGCAATGACTACATGGAACATGGAATACCAGGCAATGACTACATGGTATACTAGGCAATGACTACATGGAACATGGAATACCAGGAAATGCTTACACTGGCGATACTAGGTAATGACTACATGGAATACAAGGCCTACATGGGAGTATAGGCAATTGCTACATGGGAGACTATATGGGATAGTATCATATTAGGCAATGACCTAGGTAACAACAACACATCTGACTTGGCAATAACAACATAGGTACTTGCCCGTACACAAACCAAGCCGGATTGTAGACCAGGATACAACAGTGGCCAGGTGTGTAGCGCCTATAATACACAGAAGGTCCTGCAGATTGGCACACAACATGAACATTCCAAAATAGGCCAAATATGCAATGCCAAGTAGAGAGTGTATGGGCATGTCTGTGTGGCAGGGCTCATTCTAGGTCAGAATTGTTGGGAGAAGTGAGAAAGCGCGCGAGTGCGTCGTTAAATGGTGTTATTTAATTGATTTCAACAAATTAGGGTTAACATACATATTATAACCATTAAATTGGAACATATGAATAGAAACCGTACTTTATAATGGGTCAATGTATCTTACTGGACAACATTTTGCATGAAAATTGTAAACCAAACAAAGCACATATAGATATTTGCTATATTTTTAGGGAGAAGTGGGACACCCAGGGGCGAAGTCAGGGTAACTATGGCGACTAGTTCGCCCAAATCGCCCTCTAGAATGAACCATGGACTATTGTATAGTATATATCTGGTGACCACACGGATCATATATACCGCTATATAGTTTGTGTAGTCAATGTGACATTTCATCTCTGTATAGCAATATATAATTGGTATCATTTTGAAAAGCAAGTCCGTAGACCCGTTCAGCACCATCGTACCTTTGTTGCTCAATTTATTAGTCGGGTCTACACGTTCAAAATGGCTTGCTACGCACCTGTATGTTGCTAGGTACACACCAAGTGAGATTGTATACAAGGACTACATTAGTTACCAAACACAAACCATTTGGACATCTACACGACATTGCTGAAATGCTAACCTAAATTCAGTGTCAAATGCATGAGTGGCCTCCGCTTGCAACAGATAACCCTCACCATACCCCCACTAGAATATTCATATTCAGGTACATACCTTGTGTAGCTGTGGATGCTGGAGATACTGTTGGCGTTGCATATGCTGTGCTGGATAAAATCACTTCTGCTGTGTTTGATGCCATGTATTTAGCTGAAGCAGTTGTAGATATACTCAAAGACTCAAATGTGCTCGATAGAAACTCGTCTATTGGCTGACTCGAATATATTGCAACTGACTGGTTTGGATATACCGGAGTAAGCTGGGTTGGCAATACTCGACCAAATTGACTTGGTAGCACCAGGCCAGACTGACTTGGTAGTATTGTAGCAGAGTGATTTGGAAACACTGGACTATGTTGGCTTGATAACACTGGAACCACCTGACTTGGTAATATCAATGTAGATTTGTTTGGTAGCACTGGGCCAGATCGGCTTGGTAATACTGTACCAGATCGGCTAGATAACACTGACACTGTATTCTCTATTTTGCTGACATCCATATAGCTTGATTCCAACATCATTATAGTGCTATTAATAGTCGTTCGACTTGAACGTAGATGCTGACTGGGTGGAACCAACTCGGGAAGCATATGTGATGAAGGCTCAATGAAACTGGGTGACAAACTTTCAACATGGGAATCCAAAAGCGAATCAGACACAAGAGCCAAACTTCTTGACAATGATACCAATTCAACTGTCGATGCAGTAGGTGCAATGTCTGTGTAATCTACACGTCCATGTAACTCACTTTGCTGTGTATCGTGTAGATACATGTACGTTGTTCCGAGGTTACTGTTATTTTCTTGAATTTTGGAAGAGGAAATCCATTGTGAATGACCTATTGTACTTGTTAATGTGACCTTTAGTGCAGAACTTACCGAATATGATGGCGATAAGGACACAGCTGATCTAGCATATGCTGTATATGTTTTTAAGTCATCATCTTTACATGTTTGTTTATTTTCTTTGGTTTCAGGCTCTCCATAACCTGGCGTTTCTGTGATTAATTCAATATGACCTTCACCTCGTGTAATTTGGTCTTGTTGTGAATGATGTCCATGACCATGACCATTATTACCATGTATTTGACCTTCACCAGATTCTCCAATATGACCTTGACCTGGCTCGCCATGGACTGTATCAATTATGCCACTTGCTGAAGGCCGTGACTCCAGTGCTTCCCTGGAAGAGTGATGTTCAGGCTCCAGATGAGTTGATGTTGGAAATATGGCCAATTTGAGGGTTGTTGAAATTGGAATGTTTTCATTACGAGCTGGCGTTTCAACTAATTGAGTTTGCGTATGTCTATGTAACCCATGTTCAATATGTTCATGGTTAGGAGTGGTAACTACTGCACTATGTGCATGTCCGGCTGATACAGGGTCCACATGTTCTTGGTTCGGAGTTCTAACTAATGGATTAGACGTATGTCTTGATGATCCTGAGTCATGTTCATGACCCGGTCCATCGTGTAGATGATCTTTTTCAATTGGTAAATCAATGCCTGAGGACTGACCATTTGTTACTACATTTCCATTCAAATGATGTTCACCCTCATGATCTGGCTCATTATGTACCCCAGGCAACACAGCAACTTGACCTTCCCCTACTTGCAAACTATCTATTGAAGGACCACTTGCATTAGTATGTGAGCGAGCATTATCTGGCATGTCTATGTGCTCTCCATCACCATCAGAATGCCCCATATTGTTCAGTCCAACTCCAACATTGGCATTAGACAGATTTCCTTCTTGTGGTAAACTTTCGATATGTGTTTGATGAGATACATTTAACATCTTCACAGTGACTACTAGTTCTGGTGTTGTTGTCGTTACCGATGGTTGAGTTGGTCTAGAACTTGTTGTGGCATGACTAATGCTGTCACCATGTGCCTCAGTTCCAACATGTTGCGCATCAACTATTATTACAGATCCTTGTTGACTCGGACCTATATCGTTAGAACTAACATTTGCATGATTTATGTTCTCGTCTGCGCTCAATATGAAATGCTCATTATTAACGATGTTTCTATTGGTACTTTCTGCTCCCTGAATATTACTGATAGGGGT
>CM026399.1:38755224-38771561 GCA_014843695.1 Archivesica marissinica
GCTACCTACCTACCTATCTAGCTACCTACCTACCTACCTACCTATCTAGCTACCTACCTACCTACCTATCTAGCTACCTACCTACCTATCTAGCTAGCTACCTACCTACCTATCTAGCTACCTACCTACCTATCTAGCTACCTACCTACCTATCTAGCTACCTACCTATCTAGCTACCTACCTACCTATCTAGCTACCTACCTATCTAGCTACCTACCTACCTATCTAGCTACCTACCTACCTATCTAGCTACCTACCTACCTATCTAGCTACCTACCTACCTATCTAGCTACCTACCTACCTATCTAGCTACCTACCTATCTAGCTACCTACCTACCTATCTAGCTACCTACCTACCTATCTAGCTACCTACCTACCTATCTAGCTACCTACCTACCTATCTAGCTACCTACCTACCTATCTAGCTACCTACCTACCTATCTAGCTACCTACCTACCTATCTAGCTACCTACCTATCTAGCTACCTACCTACCTATCTAGCTACCTACCTACCTATCTAGCTACCTACCTACCTACCTATCTAGCTACCTACCTACCTACCTATCTACCTACCTACCTACCTACCTACCTAGCTACCTACCTACCTACCTACCTACCTACCTACACCACCTACCTAGCTACCTACCTACCTACCTACCTACCTACCAACCTTTTTTTTTAACTACCTACTCTCCTCTCTCTCGCTCTCTCTCTCTCTCTCTCCTCTCTCTCTCTCTCTCTCTCTCTCTCTCTCTTCGCAAGGGAACTCATCTTCCTGCAAGGGAACTCATCTTCCTGTAAGAGAACTGATCTTCCCGCATGGAGCTGATCGTTCTGAGCTTCCCACCCAAACATGGGAACTGATCTACCTGAAAAACATGGGAACTGATCTACCTGCAAATGGATGGGAACTGATCTACCTGCAAATGCATGGTAACTGATGTAACTGATCTACCTGCAAATGCATGGTAACTGATCTACCTGAAAAAGCATGGTAACTGATCTACCTGAAAAACATGGGAACTGATCTACCTGAAAAAACATCGGAACTGATCTACCTGAAAAACATGGGAACTGATCTACCTGCAAAAGCATGGTAACTGATCTACCTGAAAAAGCATGGTAACTGATCTACCTGCAAATGCATGGGAACAGATCTTCCTGTAAAAACAGTTCAGTTGGTAAAATATATACACCACTCTACTTTAGAAATTTGTCTACCTGAAAAAACATCGGAACTGATCTACCTGAAAAAGCATGGTAACTGATTTACCTAAAAACATGGGAACTGATCTACCTGAAAAAGCATGGTGACTGATCTACCTGAAAAAGCATGGTAACTGATCTACCTGAAAAACATGGGAACTGATCTACCTGAAAAAACATGGGAACTGATCTACCTGAAAAACATGGGAACTGATCTACCTGCAAAAAACATGGGAACTGATCTACCTGAAAAACATGAGAACTGATCTACCTGAAAAACATGGGAACTGATATACCTGAAAAACATGGGAACTGATCTACCTGAAAAACATGGGAACTGATCTACCTGAAAAAGCATGGTAACTGATTTACCTAAAAACATGGGAACTGATCTACCTGAAAAAGCATGGTGACTGATCTACCTGAAAAAGCATGGGAACTGATCTACCTGAAAAACATGGGAACTGATCTACCTGAAAAACATGGGAACTGATCTACCTGAAAAACATGGGAACTGATCTACCTGCAAAAGCATGGTAACTGATCTACCTGAAAAAGCATGGTAATTGATCTACCTGAAAAACATGGGAACTGATCTACCTGAAAAAGCATAGTAATTGATCTACCTGGAAAACATGGGAACTGATCTACCTGAAAAAACATGGGAACTGATCTACCTGCAAAAGCATGGTAACTGATATACCTACAAAAGCATGGTAACTGATCTACCCGAAAAACATGGGAACTGATCTACCTGCAAATGCATGGGCACTGATATACCTGCAAAATCATGGTAACTGATCTACCTGCAAATGCATGGTAACTGATCTACCTGCAAATGCATGGGAACTGATCTACCTGCAAATGCATGGTAACTGATCTACCTGAAAAACATGGGAACTGATCTACCTGAAAAAGCATTGTAACTGATCTACCTGCAAATGCATGGTAACTGATCTACCTGAAAAACATGGGAACTGATCTACCTGCAAATGCATGGTAACTGATCTACCTGCAAAAGCATGGTAACTGATCTACCTGCAAATGCATGGGAACTGGTCTACCTGCAAAAGCATGGGAACTGATCTACCTGTAAAAGCATGGTAACTGATCTACCTGCAAAAGCATGGGAACTGATCTACCTGCAAAAGCTTGGTAACTGGTCTACCTGCAAATGCATGGGAACAGATCTTCCTGTAAAAACAGTTCAGTTGGTAAAATATATACACCACTCTACTTTAGAAATTTGTAAGGAAAATATTCTGCAAAACATTCATTACAACTAGAGAAATAGCAACTAACACATTTGTAATCAAATGTAATTTATCTGAGTCTAGCTTGTGTTGTTTTTGTAACATGGACGTCAAACGTATATATCACATGTTCTGGAATTGCTCACACTCGCAATATTTCTGGGATGAAGTCTTTAAATGGATGTGAGATATTGATATTAATATAAATCAAAACAAATTTGATGTTTTTTCATGATGGTGTATTCTTCAAAATGCTAGCAAATTATGTCTAAAATTGCTATACACAGAGATGAAATGTCACATTGACTACAAAACTATATGATCGCGTCAAGATATATGTGACACCTGGTCTAGATTCTATACCATACAGAAATGCTAATACCCACTCCACTTTTTACAGACGGATCTGTAGTCCAATAGTAACACGTTGGACTGGTAATCCAGGGATCGCAGGTTCGATCCCCCGTTTGATCCTAATAAAATGAACAGTCTTTCAGATGGGACGTTAAACCGAGGTCTCGTGTCGATACTTTACATCATTTACGTAAAAGAACCAGAGGAGACTCTGGAATGGGTCTCTGTCTGTATCATTGCACTATCCTCCAAACATCTAAAATGACTAACCTCTTCAGGAGGCGTCGCTCATATGGGCAACGGTAGCGACGATAAAAAAACGTAAAACATACACACACCACTCCACTTTAGATTGCATTTTGGCCTACTAGACAATACAGTCAAACTTGTATTAAGATACAATTAAAGGAAATGACAAAAAGCTGTCTCTAAACAGGAATGGTCTCTTATTACACACTAATTTGGAAACACCACAAACGAGCACTGAAAAAGTGGTCTCTTAATACAAGTTGTCTCTTAATATACGTGGTCTTAGAGCAAGTTTGACTGTATTTGAAATTTACATTAATCAATCAATCTAAGTTTATTTAAGGTCGCTGCCGGTTCTCCACTTGAGCGACGGATAATTGACCTAACAATACTTTTCCTGGACAGGCTTCAGCGGTTAACCAGTACTTGGGGCACCAATCTCCGTAAGAGACTGCCAACCTATTCATATAAAGAGACATGGTCTGAGCGGGTCTCGAACCCGTGACGATCAGTGATGATAGGTTACAGTGATATACAAGTCAGCGACCTTAACCACTCGACCACGGGGGCGGACCATCAGTGATGATAGGTTACAGTGATATACACGTCAGTGACCGTAACCACTCGACCATGGAGGCGGACCATCAGTGATGATAGGTTACAGTGATATACACGTCAGCGACCGTAACCACTCAACCACGGAGGCGGACCATCAGTGATGATAGGTTACAGTGATATACACGTCATCGACCGTAACCACTCAACCACGGAAGGCGGACCATCAGTGATGATAGGTTACAGTGATATACAAGTCAGTGACCATAACCACTCGACCACGAGGCGGACCATCAGTGATGATATGTTACAGTGGTATACAAGTCAGTGACCGTAACCACTCGACCACGGTGCATCTTGTTTCTTTCAGGCTCGTTTATGCTATTGCTCAGTAATCTATTAATAGCATCCTTTGGCCAATCGATAGTTGTCTTCAAATTAGATTTGCTCGAATACCACTTTAGTTCATACAAATTTATTTGAGCTCGATTGCGAAACAAGTTCTTTCAACTTATATTAATCACTCTCGAGACCTCATTCCTGATGGAATCCATCGTCATGAAGGAGAGAGAAGAGGCAATGTGGAATTTAAATGCCTTGCCTAAGGACACAATCGTAACGGCTCCAGCGGGGCTCGAACTCCGGACCTTTCGCACCTGAAGCGAACGCGCGAAAACCACTTTGATAATTGTGGTTGTACATATGCATATTGATTTCTTTAATTGATACAGTGATGGGATCAGATTTGAAGAGTTTTGTATTATCGTTCACTGCGTATATAGATTTGTACTATTGCTCTACCCGGGTGCCCGTCCATGCCTGAAATACTGCTCGGAGGGGCACCCGGGGGTCTCACTCCACCAATAACAGCTGGAGCGTCGCCGTATGACCTGACCTAATGGTGTTGACATTAAACTAGACATACAAAGCAATCGTATTGCTTGTAACTACTTGTTGGACAGAACATTGTAAAACGTTATTTGAGATAAACATTCATAGAGCTCTGGAGAAAAGCATGAAATGGAACACATTGGACACATTTCCCGAAGAACGAACCAGAACAAGTGATATATTTACACTCTTGTGTTATTTGGGTTTTTTATAAACGTTAAGATTTCGGAGAAATCTGATCATATTCCTGGAATATGTGTCTCCAGTTGCTGCTTAGTGACAAAACAACCAGAACTCCTATGACATTGTGCGCGCATTTATGTTATGCGCATGCGTAATTGATAGCAGGAACAATTATTATCAAGGGAGACCACCTAGTCATCATAAACGATGACAAATTGAATGTTGTTGGAAATGCGTTCATGAATAAAGCCCATCATTTAACTCAAATAGAGTTATGCAACTAAATATGCATAGAAACCAGACAGTTCTAACATAAAAGGTTTCCAATGCTAAATTAGGAACACAAATGGTCATTGTCAAATGTAATAATTGTAAACACCAGACACTCCGGCACTAAATTGATACCTTGATATAATATTTTCAGGAGCAGTACGCACAAATGTGCCGATTTGACTGGCATCAGACTAATTCTTCTAATCGCAGGATGGCAAGTTATTCCCTAGGGCCTGCAGTTGGTTGGCTACGAAGAAATGTCCCAGACACGCTTATTTAATTGTGACGTATTTAATGAAAGTAAATTGACAATTAACAGAACAGAATGACTTATGGGACCATCATCACTAATTTATTTAGCACGTAATATTAAATTATAAATCTCACATTTGCTTTAAGGAGTTTTGTTCGAAAATAAAAAAAACAATTCGTGCAAAGCAATAGGCTGACTTATAATATTGCGAAAGAATGTAACAAACTATGATGTTACCATGGTTATGTTGACGTATCTTTGCTAATCGTAGGCCAACAGCTGGAGGTATATGTCATTCGAATTAAACACCCACATGTTGAACTGTCAGTAATACTTGCTTATTCTATCAGCTCCTCTTGTGGTAATGTTGTACTCTGTGACTATTTGCTGGAATCATGTCCCACTCACTCTGCTATGGAACATTCTGAACATGTCCTCAACTCCATATGCATGATTTGCATTCGTGGCCGAGTTGTTAGTTTATACACATTTATTTAGCTCGATTGGAAACATGTGCTTATGATTAATATTATTCACTCTAGATACCTCATTCCTGATGGAATCCACCATCACGAGGGAGAGAAAAGAGGCAACGTGGATTTCAAATGGCCGAGTTGTTACGGTCGCTGACTTCAAATCACATATATATCACCGTTGTAAGTTCTAATCACACAGGGGTTGTCGAATTCTATCAAGTGTGGAAGCTACTCAGCTGGCTTGCGGTGGTTCTACTCATGTACCCATCCGTACCTTAAATATTTCTCGCAGTGGCATCCGTGGTAATAAGAGCTGGAGAGTCGCCGTATGGCCTAACCTGTAGGTGCGAACTTCAATCCCCAAAACAAACAAAGCAATGTGCATATGTCCGTGTGTTTTACGTTTAGTTATCGTCGCTACCGGTTAACCATATGAACGACGCCTCCTGAAGAGATTAGTCATTTTAGATTTTTGGAGGTTCGTGCAATGATACAGACAGAGACCCATTCCATAGTCTCCGTTGGTTCTCTTACGTGCACGGTGTACAACACCGACACGAGACATCGATTTAACGTCCCATCTGAAAGACTGTTTATTTTATTATGGTCAGACGGGAGATCGAAGCTGCGATCCCTGGATTACCAGTCCAGCATGTTACCACTGGACTACAGATCCCTGGATTACCAGTCCAGCGTGTTACCACTGGACTACAGATCCCTGGATTACCAGTCCAGCGTGTTACCACTGGACTACAGATCCCTGGATTACCAGTCCAGCGTGTTACCACTGGACTACAGATCCCTGGATTACCAGTCCAGCGTGTTACCACTGGACTACAGATCCCTGGATTACCAGTCCAGCGTGTTACCACTGGACTACAGATCCCTGGATTACCAGTCCAGCGTGTTACCACTGGACTACAGATCCCTGGATTACCAGTCCAGCGTGTTACCACTGGACTACAGATCCCTGGATTACCAGTCCAGCGTGTTACCACTGGACTACAGATCCCTGGATTACCAGCCCAGCGTGTTACCACTGGACTACAGATCCCTGGATTACCAGTCCAGCGTGTTACCACTGGACTACAGATCCCTGGATTACCAGTCCAGCGTGTTACCACTGGACTACAGATCCCTGGATTACCAGCCCAGCGTGTTACCACTGGACTACAGATCCCTGGATTACCAGTCCAGCGTGTTACACTGGACTACAGATCCCTGGATTACCAGTCCAGCGTGTTACTGACCACTGGACTACAGATCCTGGATTACCAGTCCAGCGTGTTACCACTGGACTACAGATCCCTGGATTACAGTCCAGCGTGTACCACTGGACTACAGATCCTGGATTACCAGTCCAGCGTGTTACACTGGACTACAGATCCCTGGATTACCAGCCGCGTGTCACTGGACTACAGATCCCTGGATTACCAGTCCAGCGTGTTACCACTGGACTACAGATCCCTGGATTACCAGTCCAGCGTGTTACCACTGGACTACAGATCCCTGGATTACCAGTCCAACGTGTTACCACTGGACTACAGATCCCTGGATTACCAGTCCAGCGTGTTAACACTGAACTACAGATCCCTGGATTACCAGTCCAGCGTGTTAACACTGGACTACAGATCCGTCTGTGAACTGCATTCCAATGGCTTCTATTTAAATGCCATGTTAACGCAGTTGTAGCAAGTTCGCTTCACGTGCGAAATGTCCCCAAATTATCGCTAGCTGTAGCCGTTTCGAGTGTGTCCTTAGGCAAGGCATTTAAATTAAATAGCACTATCCCTTCTCTCTCTCCTTCGTGGCAAATGATTCCACAAGGAAAGAGGTCTCGGAAGTGATTAATATAAGTTGTAATAATTTGCTTAGCAATCGAGCTAAAATAAATTTGGATAAACTAAATATTTAAATGTTGAAATATGTATAGGATATAAACAGAAAACGATCCAATATGTAAAATACTGGACGATGTGAGGCACGAAGACAGTATCAATATTTTATATAGTGGATCCGTTTGAGGCTTATATCTTACTTAAAACACACACTTATATAACAAGGTCATACTAATTAAAATTGTTAATTTCGTACCTTTACGCGTAGGATTTAATATAATAATCTGGCCTATTGACTGCAGTCCAATATTAATAATAATGGACTGCAAGTACAGAGATATGACGTCAAGTACTAGACTCCTAATTATTATCTTAATTGTTTGCGGAATGTCTCATTTCCTGAGCTTGGTTTTCATATTCAGTCTGTTCATTTATATTTCCAATCTTTCATTTCTTCTGATACCACATCCACTGTGAAGATGTATTGAAATCAAACCGAAAAAAGCACAAATATCACACATGTAATGTTTAGCATTGACAGTGCTCACCTGTGAATAACGTCACTTTGTTTACACACTGTAATCCTATGCCAACTATTACTGTATACCCAACCTTCATTTTGCAATGGCCTGACTTCGTATACCACATCTTTTCTACACATCAAATAGTCTGAAGCCTTACACATAATTTCTCAAAAATTAACTATAAACTGCAACAAGAAAAAAAAGAACTATATATATTAGTTATTGGGACTACTTTCGACCGCGGATGCACGTATATTCAACATTGAAAGAGGTGCCTGCAAGTAATCAATCAATTAAAACATTACTCCTCAGGCTGCACTCAGTAACAGGAACGGTTGTTACTCGACAAAATATGTTGCCGTCTTATTGAATCAAAAGCCAATTTGTCAGAATCTGTGAGTGTCAAATATGATACATTGCCACACCAGGACTCTAGGCTAACTGCTATGCACTGCTAGCGTGACACAGTGTGCTTGATTACGGTTGCTCACGACAACCAGCAAGAGAGTCGATAAATTGTGCATTCGTGACAACTATGAAGACAGATTCCGGGGACAGAATAAGCCGAGTTGAAATCGCGAGATTGCCCAGTCAGGTGTTAGAGGCTCGGAGTTCGCGTCAGGTGTTAGAGGCTCGGAGTCCGCGTCAGGTGTTAGAGGCTCGGAGTTCGCGTCAGGTGTTAGAGGCTCGGAGTTCGCGTCAGGTGTTAGAGGCTCGGAGTCCGCGTCAGGTGTTAGAGGCTCGGAGTTCGCGTCAGGTGTTAGAGGCTCGGAGTTCGCGTCAGGTGTTAGAGGCTCGGAGTTCGCGTCAGGTGTTAGAGGCTCGAAGTTCGCGTCAGGTGTTAGAGACTAGGAGTTCGCGTCAGGTGCTAGAGGCTCGGAGTTCGCGTCAGGTGTTAGAGGCTCGGAGTTCGCGTCAGGTGTTAGAGGCTCGGAGTTCGCGTTCAGTTGTAGGCGTTACGATTGTGCTCCTGGCCAACTCACTTAAGTTTCACATTGCCTCTTCTCTCTTAGCTAACTATAGCTCCAACTAAAGATCCAGAGAATGTAATGTTCAACTGCAGATTGATATAACTTATTTCGAATAGAAATAGTTTTAAACCTCTTACATTTAGTTTATACTTTATACACAGGGGTTTGAACAGTAGCTTGTCTATGTGTGTTTGCTTGATTTTGTGATTAAAAGTCGCACCAACAGATTAAGTCATACGGCGACTATCCAGCTCGTACTGTTGTACGAAGACCCCGGGTGTCTATCTGAGCAGTATTTATGGCACTGGGCACACGGGTAGAACCACTGACCTACCACAAGCCAGCTGGACAGCTTCATCACTTGATATAATGCGACAACCCCAGTGGGATTCGAACCTACAACGATGATATGCATGTGATTTGAAGTCAACGACCGTAACAACTCAGCCATTTATATTCCGTATTGCCTCTTCTCTCTCCCTCGTGATGATGGATTCCATCAGAAATGAGCTATCGAGAGTGAATAATATAAATTATAAGAATATGTTTCGCAATCGAGCTAAATAAATGTGTATAAACTAACAACTCGGCCACGAATGCAAATCATGCATATGGAGTTGAGGACATGTTCAGAATGTTCCATAGCAGAGTGCGTGGGACATGATTCCAGCAAATAGTCACAGAGTACAACATTACCGCAAGAGGAGCTGATAGAACATGAACGTATTACTGACACTTCAACATGTGGGTGTTTAATTCGAATGGCATATACCTCCAGCTTTTGGCCTACGATTAGCAAAGACACGTCAGTGTAACTATGGTAACATTATAGTTTATTTATTACATTCTTTCACATTATTATAATTATTCCTATTGCTTTGCATACTGTCTTTTTTTCACACAAAACTCATTAAAGCAAATGTGAGATTTGTAATTTAATACTAAGTGCAAAATAACGAGTGAGTGTTGTCCCATAAGTCATTCTGTTCTGTTAATTGTCAATTTACTTTCATTAAACACGTCACAATTAAATAAGGCATTCTGGGATATTTCTGTTTCTTTCTTTTTTTCGATTTTTATTTCCTGATCAATATACATCATAATTACACATATACATCATAATTACACATATATACATAATACTTGCACATATACATAATAATTACACACACTGTAGACTTTCCAAGCATGTACATGTATTGAAAACAAAGAACGTGTCAAAAAGTAATTGACAAGTGCTGACAGCCTGCACATAATTCATGAGTGATATTTATATTAAGTTATATTATATTTTATATTTTATTCTTATACGTAATCATGTGAAGTTACGTAAAGCGTTGAAATAATAACCCGATGTATATTGGGAGGGAGGAGTAATTTTTTAAGTAGAAGAGATAAGATTAGCAAAAGAAAGTGGGAAGTTTCAGTGAAGATAAGTGTGGATGATTGTCTATATATAGCATGCATTTATTGACAAGTTAGTCGATAAGATTCAAGAACTGTCTCCATTTCTCATTGAACGTATTTTGTGTATCTTTGAGAATTGAGATTGTTTCTTCTAGTTTTATCTTCCTTTTAAAATATGCTATAAATTGGACTTCATTTGGTTTAATCTTCTCACATTTGATGAACTATTTAGCAAGTAGTATATTATAGTTTATGTTCATTTCATACACTTTGCTATTGTGTTTGAAATTACATAACGAAATATGTTCATAATTGAATTGAGCCAAATTATCTGTTTGCAACATTGTTCTTAAGAAATGTGTTATCTTCATCCAGAAATCCTGTACATAGTGGCATTCCCAAAACATATGAACGTTAGAATCATTAAACACTGTGCAAAAGTCACAAAGTTGCGATGCAACTATATTACATTTAAATAGGAAAACGTTATTTGGAATTATGTGCATTAAGTATTTAAATTGAAATGATCTTAATTTCGTTTCTATAGTTATTCTAATCGGTTGTGTGAATATATTTTTCCAGTTAATATCGACTATTGATAACATAGTTTCCCATTTTTCAGTTTGCCTAATAACATCCGGTTTAGAGTTATTCGTTAATATCGAATATATTAGTTTGCATACTTTTGTGTTTGCATTGATTTTTGTGATTAAATATTCAGGGATTTTATATGTTATTGGTTCTAACTGTAACTTTGTTTTCCATTTATGTGGTAAACTGTTCAAAAGAGTGCAGTATTTCAAAAACTCCCCGGATTAATATTGTAACGTTGTCTTATTTGCATAACAGAAAAGAACTGTTTGTGTTTAAAGTGGTATATATATATATATGTTCAATGTATTGAATTCCTTTATTCAACCAGTGTCTGTAAAATAATGTAGTATTGTCGTGTTTCTTTATGTTTGAATTATTCCATATGTCGGTATCTACCCCTGTGTTCCCTTGCCATAAATACTGCTCGGAGGGACATCCGGGGCCTTCGTCAATAAGAGCTTGAGAGTCGCCGTATGACCTAGTCTGTAGGTGTGACTTTAAACCACACAACATCAACAAAATAAACATAGACAAGCTACTGTTCATACCCCTGTGCATAAACTAAATGTAAGATGATTCAAACTATTGTCCCGGACAGGCTTAAACATTAGGGTGCGGAAAAAGGTCAAAGAGGCTTGAAAGCATCCTAAATCTTAACAGTGCGTATGCCCCCATCCTTACAGACCAAACGCCAAACTACTCTATTCCCTTCTAAAGCATTCCACGCAAGCTAGACTCCAAAGCAATGCTACCCCTAAAACATGAAAGCAAGTTTCATCATGAAGAAGCTGCTAATGCCACAGCACTGAGCAAACAGTTTCAGTCTGTCTTCAGCTCCAAATCCCCACTAAGACTTACCTCCATTTGTAAAATGAAAATTCAGGACACAAATGGAAAGCTGAATGGTCAATGCATTGTAAACATGAAGGAGATCACAGTAAGTTCAAATGGTATAGAGAAACTTCTCAATAACCTGAACCCCAATACGGCTAGTGGTCCTGACCAAATTAAGCCAATCATACGTGTCTAAATAACTCTCGCTTGAAGTCTAATTCCAAAATTCCCTCAACGAAGAATCACTCCATCCCAGTGGAAGGCAGCAAATGAAGTCAAACCCCGCCAACTACAGGACTGTCTCACTGACATGTGTTCTATGCAAGGTTTTAGAACATATAGTTTCCTCTTAGATAGTACATGTAAAACACTTCACTAACCACAGTATTCTGTACCATTTGCACCAATTAGTAATGCTAGTCAATGACTTGGTTACTTCTGTCTACAATAAGCACCACGTAGATCTCATCCTATTAGATATCAGTAAGGCGTTCGACAAGGTTAATCACGAGAAAGTACTACTACAACTGTATGACTATGGAGTCAGAGGTCAAACTTTAAGCTGGCTTAAGAATTTTCTAGATAATAGCCTCCAGTCAGTTGTCATTAATGGTATTAGTTCAGAAACAATTCCTGTGTCTTCTGGAGTCCCACAGGGATCCATACTTGGACCCCTACTTTTCATAGCCCTATATAAACGACCTCCCACAAAACATTAGTTCCAAAGTCCGTATTTATGCAAATGACATCTGCAAATTAGTCGGTCACACTCCAAAACGATCGTATGCGGTTAGAAGAGTGGGAGTTGTCGAGTTATGTACGTCACCACGAGGAAACATCCTATTCCCAGTCAATATAAACTCCTATTTGAGTCGGTCACCTCAACAAAATACATTGGCTTGGATATCTCAAATAACCTGTCGTGGGACGCTCACATAAAAAGGTCAACAAGGAAAGCTAATCAAACATTAAGATTAGAAACAGCCAGATCAAATCCGAACCCCTAAAACCCATTGCTTACCATACACTAGTGAGACCCCAGCTGGAATATGGCTCCTATATTTGGTTGCTCTCATACCAAACATTGATAGACCAAATTGAAGGTGTCCAGTGAAGAGCAGCCTGTTGAATACAGGCCGACTTCTATCGTACCTCTAGTGTTACAGACATGCTACATTCCCTAAATCTACACAGACTAGATCAACAGCGTGTTGACAGTTGGTTATCCATTATGTATACAATTCATAATGATCTGGTTGCTATCCCTATCATTGAAAAATGCCTAGTTCCCATCTCCCGTCATGCACACCACTGCCATTCCTTAAGATATAGGGTTAATTACAGCAACTACACACTACTACAAGTTTCCCCTTTTTCCAAGAACAATCTACCATTGGAACCATCTCCCCCTGAAACTGCCCATCTCCCTACCATAGAGAAATTCAATGCGGCCGTTTGCTGTATCGATCATGCTAACAACTAGTTGTTCTGCACAGCTGCTTCTAAACTCTTAACCAAACTTATTTGTCATTACTTTCTTATATTGACGCTTTTAACTACTCATAATTTTAACTTCTTTGCGGTTTTTGACGCGCAACATGTCTATATCCCAGCGAGGGGTTTGACATTATAGGAAGATAGATAGAACTATTAACCATTTCAACACCACAGACCTCTAAATAGGCTTACGAAAAGTGTAGATCCAGATGAGCCGGCTCGTGATGAGCCGTCTTATCAGGATCTGCACTTGTTGCCAGTGATATGACTATTTTTAGACATAATTACCCATTTTGATAACTGAACTTGTCCAAATGTGATTTTCGGATTCATTTATTGGTTTATGAATATCATGGACCAGTCCATGTGAGTTACTTGGTGTTGAATGGGTTAAGATAGATAGAACTACTAGTTTTACTGGTATGTAATTCTATTGTAGTTAACGTATGGTCTTTATTCATGAACGCATGTCCAACATCATTCAATTTGTCGCCGATTACGATGACTAGGCGGTCTCCTTTGAACAGAATTGTTCCTGCTATCAAGTACGCATGCGCACAATGTCAAAGGAGTTCTGATTCAGGACTGTTTTGTCATTTAACAGCAACTGAAGATTCATTTTTGCAGGAATAGTGATCGTATTTCTCGGAATTCTCAACGTTTAAGAAATACCAAATGACACAAGACGGCAAGCATAGTACTTGTTCTGGTTCGTTCTACTGGTAATGCGTCCAATGTGTTCTGGTTCGTTCTACTGGTAATGCGTCCAATGTGTTCTGGTTCGTTCTACTGGTAATGCGTCCAATGTGTTCTGGTTCGTTCTACTGGTAATGCGTCCAATGTGTTCTGGTTCGTTCTACTGGTAATGTGTCCAATGTGTTCTGGTTCGTTCTACTGGTAATGCGTCCAATGTGTTCTGGTTCGTTCTACTGGTAATGTGTCCAATGTGTTCTGGTTCGTTCTACTGGTAATGTGTCCAATGTGTTCTGGTTCGTTCTACTGGTAATGTGTCCAATGTGTTCTGGTTCGTTCTACTGGTAATGCGTCCAATGTGTTCTGGTTCGTTCTACTGGTAATGTGTCCAATGTGTTCTGGTTCGTTCTACTGGTAATGCGTCTCCAATGTGTTCTGGTTCGTTCTACTGGTAATGCGTCCAATGTGTTCTGGTTCGTTCTACTGGTAATGTGTCCAATGTGTTCTGGTTCGTTCTACTGGTAATGCGTCCAATGTGTTCTGGTTCGTTCTACTGGTAATGTGTCCAATGTGTTCTGGTTCGTTCTACTGGTAATGCGTCCAATGTGTTCTGGTTCGTTCTACTGGTAATGCGTCCAATGTGTTCTGGTTCGTTCTACTGGTAATGTGTCCAATGTGTTCTGGTTCGTTCTACTGGTAATGTGTCCAATGTGTTCT
This sequence comes from Archivesica marissinica, assembly GCA_014843695.1. Taxonomy (NCBI): domain Eukaryota; kingdom Metazoa; phylum Mollusca; class Bivalvia; order Venerida; family Vesicomyidae; genus Archivesica; species Archivesica marissinica. Next base: position 38,769,993 of record CM026399.1, read on the forward strand.
GGTTCGTTCTACTGGTAATGTGTCCAATGTGTTCTGGTTCGTTCTACTGGTAATGTGTCCAATGTGTTCTGGTTCGTTCTACTGGTAATGTGTCCAATGTGTTCTGGTTCGTTCTACTGGTAATGCGTCTTCCAATGTGTTCTGGTTCGTTCTACTGGTAATGCGTCCAATGTGTTCTGGTTCGTTCTACTGGTAATGTGTCCAATGTGTTCTGGTTCGTTCTACTGGTAATGCGTCCAATGTGTTCTGGTTCGTTCTACTGGTAATGCGTCCAATGTGTTCTGGTTCGTTCTACTGGTAATGTGTCCAATGTGTTCTGGTTCGTTCTACTGGTAATGTGTCCAATGTGTTCTGGTTCGTTCTACTGGTAATGCGTCCAATGTGTTCTGGTTCGTTCTACTGGTAATGCGTCCAATGTGTTCTGGTTCGTTCTACTGGTAATGCGTCCAATGTGTTCTGGTTCGTTCTACTGGTAATGTGTCCAATGTGTTCTGGTTCGTTCTACTGGTAATGCGTCCAATGTGTTCTGGTTCGTTCTACTGGTAATGCGTCCAATGTGTTCTGGTTCGTTCTACTGGTAATGCGTCCAATGTGTTCTGGTTCGTTCTACTGGTAATGTGTCCAATGTGTTCTGGTTCGTTCTACTGGTAATGTGTCCAATGTGTTCTGGTTCGTTCTACTGGTAATGCGTCCAATGTGTTCTGGTTCGTTCTACTGGTAATGCGTCCAATGTGTTCTGGTTCGTTCTACTGGTAATGTGTCCAATGTGTTCTGGTTCGTTCTACTGGTAATGCGTCCAATGTGTTCTGGTTCGTTCTACTGGTAATGTGTCCAATGTGTTCTGGTTCGTTCTACTGGTAATGCGTCCAATGTGTTCTGGTTCGTTCTACTGGTAATGTGTCCAATGTGTTCTGGTTCGTTCTACTGGTAATGTGTCCAATGTGTTCTGGTTCGTTCTACTGGTAATGTGTCCAATGTGTTCTGGTTCGTTCTACTGGTAATGCGTCCAATGTGTTCTGGTTCGTTCTACTGGTAATGCGTCCAATGTGTTCTGGTTCGTTCTACTGGTAATGTGTCCAATGTGTTCTGGTTCGTTCTACTGGTAATGCGTCTATGTCCAATGTGTTCTGGTTCGTTCTACTGGTAATGCGTCCAATGTGTTCTGGTTCGTTCTACTGGTAATGTGTCCAATGTGTTCTGGTTCGTTCTACTGGTAATGCGTCCAATGTGTTCTGGTTCGTTCTACTGGTAATGCGTCCAATGTGTTCTGGTTCGTTCTACTGGTAATGCGTCCAATGTGTTCTGGTTCGTTCTACTGGTAATGCGTCCAATGTGTTCTGGTTCGTTCTACTGGTAATGCGTCCAATGTGTTCTGGTTCGTTCTACTGGTAATGCGTCCAATGTGTTCTGGTTCGTTCTACTGGTAATGTGTCCAATGTGTTCTGGTTCGTTCTACTGGTAATGTGTCCAATGTGTTCTGGTTCGTTCTACTGGTAATGTGTCCAATGTGTTCTGGTTCGTTCTACTGGTAATGTGTCCAATGTGTTCTGGTTCGTTCTACTGGTAATG
>CM026399.1:38772561-38810734 GCA_014843695.1 Archivesica marissinica
GAATTGGCAGGAACTAATTACCAATGTTTAACCAGTCTGTAGATCCATATGTATACCAACTGTTGTCAATCACTTTCATTCCTATCTTTTACTAAGCCGGTATGACCAGTAAATGAATATATGAATATCAATAATTACATTAATTTGTGCTTTCTAATGAGACATAGAAATATATCAGTGTTATACAACTGGTTTCCAGTTACTGTATGTTAAACTATTGTCAACGTGATACATTTGACATTTGTTTCGTTTGGTGAAGTTAGAAACATCATTTATTCATTATATATACATACAATTGTTTGTTGATATTTGAACACAGGGAAATGCGAGTCATTCATTACAATCAAAAATCGCCGAGTACAACGGCCAGGGGTATTACGGCGTAAGACGAGGCCGAAGGTCGCGGTGACTAGGATACGGGTTAGTTTATACAAATTTATCTTAGCTCGATTGCGAAACAAGTTCTTATAACTTATATTAATCACTCTCGAGACCTCATTCCTGATGGAATCCATCGCCACGAGGGAGAGAGAAGAGGAAATGAGTATTTAAATGCCTTACCTAAGGGCACACTAGTAACGGCTGTGTGTGTGTGTCCGTGTGCGTGCGTGCGTGCGTGCGTGCGTGCGTGCGTGCGTGTGTGAGTGCGTGCGTGCGTGCGTGCGTGCGCGCGTGTGCGTGCTACGTTTATTTATCGTCGCTACCGGTTGCCCATATGAGCGACGCCTCCTGAAGAGATTAGTCATTTTAGATTTTTGGAGGATAGTGTAATGATACAGACAGAGACCCATTCCAGAGTCTCCTTTGAGTCTTTTACGCGCACGGTATACAACACCGACACGAGACCTAGGTTTAAAGTCCCATCTGAAAGACTGTTATTTTTATTAGGATCAGGCGGGGGGTCGAACCTGCGATCCCTGGATTACCAGTCCAACGTTTTACCACTGGACTACTTATCCCTCTGTGTACCGGCATGGTATATTTGAAACTGCTAGAATAACGGATACAGGCATGCATGTATGATACAACTAGAGTGCAATGTTTTTTAATGAAAGTCATTATCGGTTTTTCTATTACCTCCCTTGACAGATAAAGACAGATGTATCCAGAAATATATATTTGTCCATTTTATTTGAAATCCTTTGCTTTTAATGTTTTTTTTCTGTCCAGATGTTGCGTTAGGATTAATGTAGTTTTATATAAATCATGTTAATTAATAGATGACAAATTTCTACAGTAAAGCATCCATTGGAGATGCTATAGAATATAATATCTGTCGGCATTTAATAATTATAAGATGAGAAAAAAGGATGGAAATTGATAGCATGTGGTGCAAAAAAACAACGATAAAAACAGAGGAAACCAATTAAGATAACCAATCTACTCTTATGAGTATTCAAGTGCAGTAACTGACTATTGTTTCTCATTACACTTCAACTCGTCACAATCTTTATTGTATTACTTCCGTCCGATAGGTATACGGGGGTCTCACACCTCTGGAACGGAACATAACATCAATGGTATGAATGAATACGTAAGAATGCTTTTTTTTGTAATAAAACTTCAATTACCTTTAGATTAGATAAATAATAGTATTACTCAATTGCATATATGCATGTCAATGCTTGCATATTCGGCCATATTTCATTAAAGCGACACTACATCGGTGTACTCCAACACCCATGCGTAGTACAACGCGTGTAACCTGAATAACAAGATTTATGGTACAGATTTACTGTTATATCACACCTTTGTGCATATTTATTGTTTTTACTAATCTGATTACAATTATCTCTAATCGACAGTATCACGCTTGTATGTATGTATGTATGTTCCATTAATGGCAAACCCCTTGCAGGTACGTAGACATGTTTTTCCTGGGCAAGCTTAGCCGACCTAAGTGGTTAACCAGTACTAAGCCGTGTGTGTGAGGTGCCTTGCTTAATGACACTACATACGTGGCCTGGCCGAGTATCGAACCCGGGACCGATCGATTCCAAATCCGATGCTCTACCACTGGACCAATAAAAGAACGTTGCTGACATTTATATGAAATATTATCCCGGCGTGACGAGTTTTCGCCCAGAACAGATTTTCGCCTAACTGTGGGAATAGCAAGTCGCGAGAGATCACGCAATATTTCACGCTCCAGTTACCGGAATTATAAATAAACATACCTTGTGCACTTCCAATCTATTTCTAACTGATCATAATATATCAGACAAGGTATATTAGCGGTGAAAACTTTAAACCTACCCCAGTTTTCACTAATTTCACTATATCCGTTTTATGTCACCATATAAATATCATTTTTTAAAGAAATTGGCAATTTTTTCTCCAAAATGACATAATTATGCATCGTCTGCCACGCCAATATATTTACGAATAAAAATGTCATTATAGTCTCACTGCTCCGTGTTTATGAGTTATGTCTGTTATTACACACAAGGGGTCCTTATTCATAATATCGATTTTCACCGTTTTTCGCCTTCAGGTCCATGTGTTTTCACAAAGGTTCTCCAACTGATATACATGGTTGTGTAAACCTAGTTATTCTCTGTTAAGCACCGTGTGATGTGTTCGATGGATGGGTCCAGTTACAGTTCTGCACCCAGTCAGAGTAATTAGGAGGGGTGCCGACTTCTTATACCCCGTGTGTTTGTCTAAGTTAAACTAAATGTTAGTGATTTAGATACAGTATATAGACAAAATGCTCTCCAACAAATGAATTTTGAGTGAAAATGATAAATTAAGCCTATTATTAAAGTAAGTGTTCCTTATTTATATTGTTTTGTTAAAAAAAACTGTTGCATACATAATAATGCTCGCGCTGTAGGCAATTTCCACAGTTAGGCGAAAACATGTGACGTCATTCCGGATTACTGAGAATGAGGTACCGCTATTTTGTCAACTTTTCTCAATAAGTAAACAATCGGTTTTCTTTGAGATTTTGGGGAATGAAAGGTAAAATATTGTTTATTTGGTGACATAAAATTGTTTGCAGTGTATGACAATTCTAAACCTATAGGAGTCCGTTATGTACTACGTCGTCGAAAACCAGTAACACCGGGATACTTTCACCTTTGAGAGCTTGCAAACTTCAAAAACACTGTTTATTGATTGAAAGTTTGTTGTTGCAATGTTGTAATATGAGGACAAAAACTAAAAATGCATTATTTTTGCTATTTGCTCGGTAGTTCCGGTTTAAGGTCATACTACTCTCGCTAGAACAGCCTGTTTTAAATGTTGTTCAGAATGTATGGCCCAACCCATATGATTTTACTCATATTAAACTTATAGTTTCTATTTATTGTACACATAGCAATACAATATGACTAAACGATATTTCCATATCGTGTTCCGGCAAAACCACGGTGCTGCTGTCAGACCAGGAAAGACAGACCAATGCACAGTGCACTTTCACACACCACATGATGATGAATTCAATCATAATTGAGATCTTGAGATCGATTACTTTGAAGTTGCAATAATTAGTTTCGTAACGCTAAAATTACATAAACTAAGGAATGTCACGTATGTTATATACATAATCCATGATAGCTAATTAGGTTTATAACTTAATATGAAGTGCAAAGTGATTAGGGGACACTTCTTCGTTGCCGATATCCTAGTGACCTGTGGGAATAGGTTGTTATCATGTGGGTAGAACATTAGTTCGATGCTTGTCGAAACTGTAAATGTTGTGCCCAATTCTCCGGTAAATTATATATGGTAATATCGCTGGAGGGCCAGTTTGGCTGGCGTTTACAATTCTTACACTAGACAATGGTCATTTATATTCCTCCTTCAGCATTGTGCCATGTCTAGAGACAAATGTGGATATAATGCTTATATATATTTAGTTACTCGTTTCATTCTGGTTCATAACAGGTAGGGTGTGTGGGTGTATGGTGTAGGGGGAGGGTCTCCGTGACTGAATGTTAAAGCCGTTGGCTTCAACTAACTTGCCCCTAGTTGTGGGTTCGAATCCCACTGGTAATGCCGAATTCTTTCATGTGAGGAAGATAGCAAGCTGGTGTGCGGAAGGTCAGTAGTTCTAGCCCGGTGCTCGTCCATGCTTGAAATACTACCCATAGGGGCACCCGATGTATTCCTCCACAAATAGCAGTAGGGAACAGTCCCCGTCCATGCTTGAAATACTGCCCGTAGGGGCACCCGAGGTATCCTCCACAAATAGCAGTAGGGAACAGTCCCCGTCCATGCTTGAAATACTGCCCGTAGGGGCACCCGAGGTATTCCTCCACAAATAGCAGTAGGGAACAGTACCCGTCCATGCTTGAAATACTGCCCGTAGCGGCACCCGATGTATTCCTCCACAAATAGCAGTAGGGAACAGTCCCCGTCCATGCTTGAAATACTGCCCGTAGGGGCACCCGAGGTATTCCTCCACAAATAGCAGTAGGGAACAGTCCCCGTCCATGCTTGAAATACTGCCCCTAGGGGCACCCGAGGTATTCCTCCACAAATAGCAGTAGGGAACAGTCCCCGTACATGCTTGAAATACTGCCCGTAGGGGTACCCGAGGTATTCCTCCACAAATAGCAGTAGGGAACAGTCCCCGTATATGCTTGAAATACTGCCCTTGGGGCACCCGATGTATTCCTCCACAAATAGCAGTAGGGAACAGTCCCCGTACATGCTTGAAATACTGCCCGTAGCGGCACCCGAGGTATTCCTCCACACATAGCAGTAGGGAACAGTACCCGTCCATGCTTGAAATACTGCCCGTAGGGGCACCCGATGTATTCCTCCACAAATAGCAGTAGGGAACAGTACCCGTCCATGGTTGAAATACTGCCCGTAGCGGCACCCGAGGTATTCCTCCACAAATAGCAGTAGGGAACAGTCCCCGTACATGCTTCAAACACTGCCCCTAGGGGCACCCGAGGTATTCCTCCACAAATAGCAGTAGGGAACAGTCCCCGTACATGCTTGAAACACTGCCCCTAGGGGCACCCGAGGTATTCCTCCACAAATAGCAGTAGGGAACAGTCCCCGTACATGCTTGAAGCATTCCCCTAGGGGCACCCGAGGTATTTCTCCACAAATAGCAGTAGGGAACAGTCCCCGTCCATGCTTGAAATACTGCCCGTAGGGCACCAGAGGTATTCCTCCACAAATAGCAGTAGGGAACAGTCCCCGTCCATGCTTGAAATACTGCCCGTAGGGGCACCCGATGTATTCCTCCACAAATAGCAGTAGGGAACAGGAACAGTCCCCGTCCAGGCTTGAAATACTGCCCGTAGGGGCACCCGAGGTATTCCTCCACAAATAGCAGTAGGGAACAGTCCCCGTCCATGCTTGAAATACTGCCCGTAGGGGCACCCGATGTATTCCTCCACAAATAGCAGTAGGGAACAGTCCCCGTCCATGCTTGAAATACTGCCCGTAGCGGCACCCGAGGTATTCCTCCACAAATAGCAGTAGGGAACAGTCCCCGTCCATGCTTGAAATACTGCCCGTAGCGGCACCCGAGGTATTCCTCCACAAATAGCAGTAGGGAACAGTCCCCGTCCATGCTTGAAATACTGCCCGTAGCGGCACCCGAGGTATTCCTCCACAAATAGCAGTAGGGAACAGTCCCCGTCCATGCTTGAAATACTGCCCGTAGGGGCACCCGAGGTATTCCTCCACAAATAGCAGTAGGGAACAGTCCCCGTACATGCTTGAAATACTGCCCGTAGGGGCACCCGATGTATTCCTCCACAAATAGCAGTAGGGAACAGTCCCCATATGACCTAAGCTGTTGAATACGTACAATTCTTTGAACAACACTACCTACCGAGTAAGACACTTAGAGTAATACAACATATAGTGGCGTTGCTTAGCGATGGATACACTTGATATTTTATTATGAATTATGTACCGTCTCTGTGGCTTAGTTGATACCGTGTCCGCCTATGGTGCGGGAGGTCGAAGGTTCGAACCCGGGAATTCGAAGGTTCCAACCTCGTCACGGGTTCTGATATGCCCGGTTGGTGAGTCGCCAGCTAGTTATATACTTGTGACCGATTGCCCATCAGCCTGGTACCTGGCCTGCAAGGATATAATAATGGAAATACTGGTCTAGCCGTTTCAATAGGGGTGACATTATAATAAACAAAATATGTCACTTTATAAACGATATTCGCTACGAGGCAACACACTGCGCAGGTGTATTCCTATTGTTCCCACTTATATAAAATTAGGTAAAAACGGGTGTGGGAATAAGAGGATTTGTGTTGCAGTGTGTTTAAGAGTGTTTAAGATCAAATACAATCAAACTGTCAAGACAGACAGCAACTATATATATACATACCATGAACCTGTAACCACCAACAACAAGACTTTGTCCACCGCGTTTGTTGCGGACAAACTCAATTTGAACTTGTGCATTCGCAAAATATTTGGAATGGTCATTTACCTATGAAGTGGGAATAAGAGTACTACTGGACAACAGCAAGTGGGAATAAAAGGATTAAACCACTGCGCATACTATATCAGGATGACGTCATGCAATGTCAATTCACAGACGCTTGGTGTATGGACAAATGGTCTAGGGATCAAAAGCAAATTAAACAATTTTTACACTTAGGATTGACACTATGCATATGCTTGTGCAATAACCAAGCATGCTTAAAAATGACACTCCTCAATGGGTGCATCTATGTAGAAGATGCCTTACTCGTAGCGGCTTCAGTACGAATCATGAAACGGATATGTAGTCCAGTGGCAACACGCTGGACTGGTAATCCAGGGATCGCAGGTTCGATCCCGCGTCTGACCCTAATAAAATTAACAGTCTTTCAGATGGGACGTTAAACCGAGGTCTCGTGTTGGTGCTTTACACCGTGTACGTAAAAGAACCAGGGGAGATTCTGGAATGGGTCTCTCTCTGTATCATGCACTATCCTCCAAAATCTAAAATAACTAATCTCTTCAAGAGGCGTCGCTCATATGGGCAACCGGTAGCGACGATAAATAAACGTAAACAAACAACAACAAAACGAATCATGAAACGGAATATTCAAAACTATGCACAGTGATATCAGACACAATAATAATCACATACGACCAAACTTTCGGTATTCTACATAGATGATCATATTTTATTTAACCATATTTTATTGCAAATCAATAGTACATGTCCTACACATATAGATACAATACATAGCATGAAAATACAAATGGTTTTGGCCACAAGTTTTAACAACATTAGACAACAGCCCGCACCAGATTATCAGATAGTGACGGGTGTCATTTGAAACATGCTTGGATATGGCGTAACCAATATGTGTGTATAGTGTCAAGCCCAAGATGTATCGTGGAAGTCGTGATAGCACAGTGGATGCGCGTTCGCTTCGGGTGCGAAAGGTCCGGAGTTCGAACCCCGCTGGAGCCGTTACGATTGTGCCCTTAGGCAAGGCATTTAAATTCCACATTGCCTCTTCTCTCTCCTTCATGGCGATGGATTACATCAGGAATGAGGTCTCGAGAGTGATTCATATAAGTTGAAAGAACTTGTTTCGCAATCGAGCTAAAATAAATTTGTATACATTAAATATGGTGTATCATGTTTTTAAACAAATTATTTTGAACCCGAAAGCATTTGTCCAGATACCTTTAAACGTCATTTGATTGAATGAAGGATTTATAATTTAATTGTACTTCATACTTGATTAAATATAATCTGCATCTCTATAATGATTGATGGGAATTTGAGAGGTGTACAGATTAGGTGCAAACAATATGCGGAAAACAGCACCAGACAAGCGTCGCATTCTATTTTAGCACAAACCAGACAGTGCATGTGGAAATCCATAAACCTTATAAATGCTTTTAGGAATTGGATAAAAAAAACGTGAACTGGACCCCTTGGGAGACAATTACTGATCTTGATATAAAGCTGTCATGCAAATTGTTTTTACCAAACCATATGTGCAATCTGGAGAGAATGAACTGAACAGGACATATGTGGTGATGTTACAAGATGGTGCCACCTGATTCGTGTGCTTCTGTGTAGTGACGCGCGTTATTTAACGATACAATGTAATTACCTATTATAATTTGTATTATTTATCTCCCAATGCTCGCCACAGACATATACGACGTTTGTTGACATATCAAAATAATGTAAATAGTGCAAACAACCACGCGTAATACAACTCTTGAATCATGAAAAATACCATTTATGGTACATATTTAACGTTATATCACACATTTGTGCCTACAGCAAGTCCATTAAATATTGGTATATTATATACAAACAGCAAGTTCCTTAAATATTGGTATATTGCATACAAACAACAAGGCCCTTAAATATTGGTATATTACATACAAACAACAAGACCCTTAAATATTGGTATAATACATACAAACAACAAGACCCTTAACTATTGGTATAATACATACAAACAACACGGCCCTTAAATATTGGTATATTACATACAAACAACAAGACCCTTAAATATTGGTATATTATATACAAACAACACGGCCCTTAAATATTGGTATATTATTTACAAACAACAACTCCCTTAAATATTGGTATATTACATACAAACATGGTGATGGATTCGATCAGGAATGAGGTCTCCAGAGTGATTAATATAAGTTGTTACTTGTTTCGCAATCGAGCTAAAATAATGTGTATACACCACGCGGCATTGGAAGCCCATATTTAACTGTATGCCAAACCCGCAAGTATCCCGACATGACAGTAATAGCGGAGTCCGTGATCCGATGGTAGAGCATCGAATTTGGAATCGAGTGGTCCCGGGTTCAGTACCCTGCCACAGTGCATACGTGTAACAATATAGTGTCCTTAACCAGGTCACCTCTCACACACTGCTTAGCACTTGTTAGCCGCTTTTGTCGGCTAAGCATGCCAAGGAAAACGTGCATGGCAGCGCATTTAAATTCCACATTGACTCTTCTCTCTCCCTCGTGGCAATAGATTCAATCAGGAATGAGGTCTCGAAAGTGCTTAATATCAGTTGTTTAGCAATCGAGCTAAAATAAATGTGTATAAACTAAACAGGAAAACGTGCATACATCTCCGCAAGTGGTTTGACATAAATGGACAATAGATATGAATATAGTGTCATCATTAAAATACAGGAGTTACCTCATCAGTATATCAGATATGTCTGTATAGATGTCTCCTGCCAGGAATTCATTGTATAAACATTGATTTAAAGTCGTCATGCGACAATAATATTGAATATTTCTGGCAATTGGATTATTCTGCAAAACAGGGGAACGGAACACGAGAGTCCCAAAGCAACATAACACTTATTTCCGATGTTGATATCCACTAAGTTTTTTTCACGTTTATTTATCGTCGCTACCGGTTGTTCAAATGAGCGCGTACTACTGAAGATATTAGTAATTTTAGATTGTTGGAGGATAGTGCAATGATACAGACAGGCAGAGACCCATTCCAGTGTCTCCTCTGGTTCTTTTACATGCACGGTGTAAAGCACCGGCACGGGATCTCGAGCAAAAGTCATATCTGAAAGACTATTAATTTTATTATGGTCAGACGGGGATCGAACCTGCGATCCATGGTTTACAATTCCAACGTGTTGACCACTATACTACAGATCCGTCTGTCCACTGATAAGTTAAGGTATAAAGTATACAGTTTATTTATTGTACAATGATTGCGAAACTAGCTTTAACAACAATATTAATTACTCTAGTTTGGAGCGAATGCACGCGTATATATGTCTTGTAGGAAGAAATCCGTATCTGGAGAAAACCCACTGTTCGATTCGTATCATCTCAAATACTCCGCGGTCAGGGGATCTAACCCATGTTGCATTATTGTAGAAACGAGCGTGCAAACCACTTCGCTAATCAGACTGCCTTTGATTAGTAAATGGGATTCGATAATGCTGGAGTTAGTAAAATTTTAATGTTTGAAATATATTTTAACGTATTCTAGGAAGAGACCGCTGCACTTGGGGTAGCGTTATTGTGTTGTTATGACAACTATATATGTGGTGATTATATTATAGGTCATTCATTGAGTTATCATTACATTTTAATCGACCTTATCGAATATTTCTAGCTATACCATTGGTCAATATGCCACAACGTGGTATTTCTTGATCATTCCACAATGTATCGAATAACAGAACTGATCGGCAATATTGCCATGGGATATATATAGGTATATCTACCTATCCGGCAAACCGGAAGTTGCGCGTACGGATCGATGATGCGCATTGAATCTGTGCAAGATGCCGAAATAAGTATATTCACGCCTTTCACGCTTACATCTGGACTTGCCGGTGTTACGTAAAATCTCCGATTCGTCAAATTACCCAATTGAGGCAGTTGAATATGTGCAAACAATGTTATCGTGTAGTTATATTCTGTATAATAAAATAGATATTGCCTGATTGAGGGGGCCAAATTTCACCTTGTGAATGTTCCCAAGGCGATATTTTCCAATATATCCCCTCAACCAAGGGCAATATTTATATAAGTACATCGTATATATACTCATATATACATGCAGCCGATCGGCTGACCGAAGGTTCGAACCTCGTCAGTCGTTCATTCTGATATAGCCGGTTGGTAAGCCGTCATATAGTTAAATAATTGTTACCGATTGCCTATCAGACAGGCGCCTGGCCTTCAGGGATAGGATTCGGGAAGTAATGATGTCCAAAAGGGGTGTCTCATCAGTCATCAATGACCGGCCCTTTCAATATGGTTGACACTATAATAAACAAACTCTCCTGCTATTATTTGGTTGAGGAGGATCCTGGATACTCTTTCGAGCAGGTAGAACCACCGGTCTTCCGCAAGTAGCTTCATCACATACAATCATTTGAAACCCCCACTGCTCGGAGTCTTCCAACAACACTAATAGCTGTAGAGTCGCTGGAGAGATGACCTATGACCTAAGCTGTTGGTGCGACTTTACCCCCCTCCCCGCACCTCCCAAACAAAACAACAACCCATATCATTTCCTACACCGGGATCAATTTCAAACATTGGCTACGCTTCCACGATAGTTCCTTCGTTTGCATCCCTTCCAATAATCAGGGATACAATGTTGACGAAGCCGACATTAATGATATGTAGTGAGAATTGTTTTCATTTAAGATGTCGACGAGGGAAGTGATATCTCCAAACTTCACCGCTCTATATTGATCGTTTCCTTTGTGGTAACCTAGCAGTGTTGCAACTCAGATTAAAATGTATTCAAGGTACATATCATGCGTGTGTTTTACATTTATTTATCGTCGCTACCGGTTGCACATATGAGCGACGCCTCCTGAAGAGATTAGTCATTTTGGATTGTTGGAGGATAGTGCATTATACAGATAGAGACCAATTCCAGAATATCCTCTTGTTCTTTTACGTGCACGGTGTAAAGCACCGACACGAGACCTCGGCTTAAAGTCCCATCTGACTGTTAATTTTATTAGGGTCAGATGGGGGATCGAACCTGCGATCACTGAATTACTAGTCTGACGTGTTAACAACTAGACTACAGATCCGTCTGTAATGACGAGAGGTTTCTCCGATGCGCTATGTAGGCGACATATCAATATCATTACAGCAATATACAGCGTTAAGAAGTACCACACTTTAATGTGTCTTTGTTTATTGAGGTTTAAAGGCGCACCTAGCCTGGGAACAGGCAACACTATATGTTGCCTGGTCAGTCGTATAAATATATTTTAATACCTATATCATTACTTGGGCCGTATTGAGTTTCTGATAATATCAACTGTCATTTTGCCAGAAGTAATTTAGTGAAAAATCGACAGACTGGAACATTTTGCCAGAAGTAAATTGGTGAAAATGCGGCAGACTGGAACCCAGGCTAAGTTGCACCAACTGCTTAGATGCTATGACGATTATCCGGCTATTATTACTGAGTTACTGAACACCTCGAGTGCTACGCTGAGCAGTATTCCAGGCACCTGGGTAGAACCACAAACCTTCCACAAGCCAGTTGAACCGCTTCAAAACTTGAATTAATTCAACACAACATTCGGAGTGAAACGTACATCGATGAGGGGCAGGCGATTAGAAGCCAACGACCGCAACGACCGCAACGACCGCAACGACCGCAACGACCGCAACGACCGCAACAACGACCGCAACGACCGCAACGACCGCAACGACCGCAACGACCCGGATGCCACTACACTAATAGAGTTAATATATATCACTCATACAGAAACTAAAAGCATCAACATCCACTTCAAATCTGCCCAAGTGGAAGTCGTGATAGCACAGTGGGTGTGCGTTCGCTTTAGGTGCGAAAGTTCCGGAGTTCGAGCCACGCTGGAGCCGTTATGATTGTGCCCTTAGGCAAGGCATTTAAATTCCACGTTGCCTTTTCTCTCTCCCTCGTGGCGATGGATTACATCAGGAATGAGGTCTCGAGAGTGATTAATATAAGTTGTAAGAACTTGTTTCGCAATCGAGCTAAAATAATTTTCTATAAACTAAATCTGCCCATGTACTTAGCCATCCAAATCGTCGTAATCATGTGCTATTGATAGCGCAGTGGTAGAGCTCTCGCTTCAGCTGTGAGAGTCCCTCAGATCTCGCCCCGTTGTAGTCGCTATGATTGTGTCCGTTTTTTATATGTTTACCTGAAAGAAAAGAAAAAGCTAACATCGTTACTACGACAATTTCATAATAGCTTACTGTTCATCATAAGCCTATTAGAATAACCTAATAGTTTTGGTTCATTATTAGAAATTCTTATCAGGCCGGATGTATGGTTTGCATTATATAAATGTCCTAATATCCTAGCTTCATATTTCGTTTCTTTGTAAGCTGGATGATGGGTTGTTAAAAAAAAAGAAGACTTTTGATACTTCTTCTAAAATACTAGACTTCTAAAAGTTTATTGTAATGATTTATAAAATAATTATGTTAAGCGAAGTTCCTGACTTCATGGTAATAAAAACCAGTTCATCCTCTTTCACATGCATATTATAAATTGCAATATTATTGAAATCTGTAATTGCACATGCATATTATAAATTGCAATATTATTTCAATCTGTAATTGCACATGCATATCATAAATTGCAATATTATTGAAATCTGTAATTGCACATGCATATCATAAATTGCAATGTTATTTAAATCTGTAATTGCACATGCATATCATAAATTGCAATGTTATTTAAATCTGTAATTGCACATGCATATCATAAATTGCAATGTTATTTAAATCTGTAATTGCACATGCATATCATAAATTGCAATGTTATTTAAATCTGTAATTGCACATGCATATTATAAATTGCTTTGATATAATGTGTACATAGTGTATATATTGATATAAAATAAACGAAGCCGTTGAGCTTCACAAAAAAAAATGATTGTGTCCGTGTCATCTCCCTCCCTCCCTCCCTTGTGGCGATGGATTACATCAGGAGTGAGGTCTCGAGCGTGATGAAACTAATGTGTAATCATACAGCATATTCAATGGATACTTTATTTTAAAAATGGCTAAGAATTAATGAACTTGATTTTTGTTTAAGCATATTTATTTTCTATCATGTACATTATTTACAACAATTGAAATAAGGAATTGGATAGAACGTTATACAGTTTACGGCTATCCTCTCCTTACTAAATAACTTAAACACACATTTCATGGCATGACTATACTAGAGGACATAGAAACACCTACATTATATACTAGAGGACATAGAAAACGCACACCTACATTATATACTAGAGGATATAGAAAACGCGCACCTACATTATATACTAGAGGATATAGAAAACGCGCACCTACATTATATACTAGAGGACATAGAAAGCGCACACGTACATTATATACTAGAGGGCATAGAAAACACACACCTACAGTATATACTAGAGGACATAGAAAACGCACACCTACATTATATACTAGAGGGCATAGAAAACGCACACCTACATTATATACTAGATGACATAGAAAACGCACAACTACATTATATACTAGAGGACATAGAAAACATACACCTACATTATATACTAGAGGACATAGAAAACGCACACCTACATTATATACTAGAGGACATAGAAAACACACACCTACATTACATACTAGAGGACATAGAAAACATACACCTACATTATATACTAGAGGACATAGAAAACACACGCCTACATTATATACTAGAAGACATAGAAAACGCACACCTACATTATATACTAGAGAACATAGAAAACGCACACCTACATTATATACTAGAGGACATAGAAAACACACACCTACATTATATACTAGAGGACATAGAAAACGCACACCTACATTATATACTAGAGGACATAGAAAGCGCACAACTACATTATATACTAGAGGACATAGAAAACACACACCTACATTATATACTAGAGGACATAGAAAAACACACACCTACATTATATACTAGAGGACATAGAAAACGCACAGCTACATTATATACTAGAGGGCATAGAAAACGCACGCCTACATTATATACTAGAGGACATAGAAAGCGCACACCTACATTATATACTAGAGGACATAGAAAACGCACACCTACATTATATAATAGAGGACATAGAAAACGCACACCTACATTATATACTAGAGGACATAGAAAGCGCACACCTACATTATATACTAGAGGACATAGAAAACGCACACCTACATTATATACTAGAGGACATAGAAAACGCTCACCTACATTATCTACTAGAGGATATAGCAAACGCGCACCTACATTATGTACTAGAGGACATAGAAAGCACACACATACATTATATACTAGAGGACATAGAAAACGCACACCTACATTATATACTAGAGAACATAGAAAACGCACACCTACATTATATACTAGAGGACATATAAAACACACACCTACATTATATACTAGAGGACATAGAAAACGCACACCTACATTATATACTAGAGGACATAGAAAACGCACACCTACATTATATACTAGAGGACATAGAAAACGCACACCTACATTATATACTAGAGGACATAGAAAACGCACACCTACATTATATACTAGAGGACATAGAAAACGCACACCTACATTATATACTAGAGGACATAGAAAACGCACACCTACATTATATACTAGAGGACATAGAAAACGCACACCTACATTATATACTAGAGGACATAGAAAACGCACACCTACATTATATACTAGAGGACATAGAAAACGCACACCTACATTATATACTAGAGGACATAGAAAACGCACACCTACATTATATACTAGAGGACATAGAAAACGCACACCTACATTATATACTAGAGGACATAGAAAACGCACACCTACATTATATACTAGAGGACATAGAAAACGCACACCTACATTATATACTAGAGGACATAGAAAACGCACACCTACATTATATACTAGAGGACATAGAAAACACACACCTACATTATATACTAGAGGACATAGAAAACATACACCTACATTATATACTAGAGGACATAGAAAACGCACACCTACATTATATACTAGAGGACATAGAAAACGCACACCTACATTATATACTAGAGGACATAGAAAACGCACACCTACATTATATACTAGAGGACATAGAAAACGCACACCTACATTATATACTAGAGGACATAGAAAACGCACACCTACATTATATACTAGAGGACATAGAAAACGCACACCTACATTATATACTAGAGGACATAGAAAACGCACACCTACATTATATACTAGAGGACATAGAAAACGCACACCTACATTATATACTAGAGGACATAGAAAACGCACACCTACATTATATACTAGAGGACATAGAAAACGCACACCTACATTATATACTAGAGGACATAGAAAACGCACACCTACATTATATACTAGAGGACATAGAAAACGCACACCTACATTATATACTAGAGGACATAGAAAACGCACACCTACATTATATACTAGAGGACATAGAAAACGCACACCTACATTATATACTAGAGGACATAGAAAACGCACACCTACATTATATACTAGAGGACATAAAAAACGCACACCTACATTATATACTAGAGGACATAGAAAACGCACACCTACATTATATACTAGAGGACATAGAAAACGTACACCTACATTATATACTAGAGGACATAGAAAACGCACACCTACATTATATACTAGAGGACATAGAAAACACACACCTACATTATATACTAGAGGACATAGAAAACGCGCACCTACATTATATACTAGAGGACATAGATGATGATGATTGAGCTTATTTACTCTCGCCGCCGGCGAACAATATGGGCGAGCGCACTAAGAAGTTTAGTTATTACTCATAGATTATAAACTAAGGTGATTAAGTTGTGTGTGTTAATAATACGATTTGAATGCTCAGCCCGGCCATAGATTAGGCAACAAGCATCAAAATGTATAGAATCAGTACAGGAGTCAAGCTGTACTAACACGCATCTTAATTCTATAATGTGTGAATTAGATGAGTAATGTTATTTGATACCTCAGCCCGACCATAACTTAGGCTACAAGCATCAAAATACATGGGGTCTGTTTAGGAGTCACTCTAAACTGTCCTCGTATCTCTTGATATTATATATCTTTTCAATGTTCGCTAATCTCTATGTCCTCGCACGCGACGCGCGACCAATTCTCGACCCGATTTATTATGTTTCTCGTCGTTTATATGTCCTTTTTTATTGTTCAAACAGTCACAAATCTTCAAAAACGGACATAGAAAACACACACCTACATTATATACTAGAGGACATAGAAAACGCACACCTACATTATATACTAGAGGACATAGAAAACGGACACCTACATTATATACTAGAGGACATAGAAAACGGACACCTACATTATATACTAGAGGACATAGAAAACGGACACCTACATTATATACTAGAGGACATAGAAAACGGACACCTACATTATATACTAGAGGACATAGAAAACGCACACCTACATTATATACTAGAGGACATAGAAAACGCACACCTACATTATATACTAGAGGACATAGAAAACGCACACCTACAGTATATGATTATTATTACATGAAAACGAAATACGAAGGATTCCATCAAATATATATCCCATCTTTTTTACAAAACACAAACTGAACAACTAAAAATATTCCAAAATGTTTAAAACTATGCATTTATATTTACATTTATTTGTGCTATGCATAGGGAAGATGTAATGCTTACAAAGGTAATTTTGACAGTCCGCATACATCTGATTAGAAAACAACAGTAACATCAAACGAGTCCAACTAAAAATGACAAAACTATACATCTCGGCATAAATCGGACTTTATCTGTCAAGGAAGGTAATAGAAAAAGCAACATTGTCTCTCATTTTGATTACCCTCTACTTATTCGTAGAATAGGTTCATTTAAAATGCTCATTCATCTAACTTTATCCCATTCATTAACTTCATTAGTTTTCTTTAGAAGAAAACGTGCCGCATGCCGAAGTATGTTTATCAGCACGTTCGATATTGAAGCATTTACGATGAAGAATTCCTCAGAATATATCACCACCTCACCACAGTCAGTGTACACTACATCAGACGCTTATTGGATTCCCTGGCATGCCACACCTACAAGGTTGTATACACGTAAATAGGCGGAAGTGCATCCGAGGTCGAATGTAGTCCAGATAACTAATATAGTGCATTTTACTGTTCTGCGTCTTTCCCCCCCCCGACATTATGTGACTTGAGAACATTTCAGACTAGTTGAGGTGTAGAAAAGATGTGATATACAAAATCAGGAAATTGCAAACTGAAGGTGGGGTATACTGTTATATTTGGCGGAAGAATAGTGTGTGTAAACACAGTGACGTCATTCACAGATAAATGGTGTCAATGTTAGACAATCATTTTGTAATCTTGTTGCTGTTTTTCAGTTTCATTTGAATACCTATACACAGTGGACGTGGTATCAGAAGAAGTGAAAGAAAATATAAATGAACAGACTGTATGGTCGTACTTTTGTTTAGGTTTATGTAACGTTGCTACCGGTTGCCAATTTGAGCGACGGGCAGTTTACCTAACAACACCTTTCCTGGGCAGGCTCCAGCGGTTAACCATTAATTGGTGCACAAACCTCCGTATTAAACTGCCAACTTTTTATTATAAATGAGACACGGTTTGAGCGGGGTTCGACCCCGTGACCATCAGTGATGATAGGTTACAGTGGTATACAAGTCAGCGACCTTAATCACTCGACGTCGGAGGCGGACACGTTGTTACTATGTATTTAATAGGCAATTTATTTGTTGTATACAACCCACTATTCTTCGAATGACGTTCGTACCACGACAGAGAAAAGGATGTCGTGAACAGTGAGGACTATTTGATACTTGCTGAGAACATGAATGGGACGCAAACTAACTGCATTGAACGCCAAGCCGTGTCATGCTTGCTTGGAACTGTTCAAACAGACGTCGCGCTTGCGTGCTGACAAGTACGGGATAAGGACTAATTGTGAACTCGGTACGAGCGTTACCGACAACTCCGGGGATAACGGAAGCCACTTAGTAACAACTGCAATAACGTGCATGCCGGGGAGAGCGCCTCTCCTCTGCGTCTCCTACGTCTATGTCGTTCTTACAAAGTGGATGTGTGGAAGCTAGCGTAATATAAAACCAGACATCCGGGTACTACCTCGAACCCACATCCGGGTACTACCTCGAACCAAACATCCGGGTACTACCTCGAACCAAACATCCGGGTACAACTTTCGAACCAAACATCCGGGTACAACGTCGAACCAAACATCCGGGTACAATGTCGAACCAAACATCCGGATACAATGTCGAACCCACATCCGGGTACTACCTCGAACCAAACATCCGGGTACAATGTCGAACTAAATATCCGGGGGTGACGTTTAGCCAAACATGTGTGTACAACGTCGAAACAAACATCCGATTACAACGTCGAACCAAACATCCGGTACAATGTCGAACCCACATCCGGATACTACATCGAACCAAACATCCGGGTACTACATCGAACCAAACATCCGGGTACAACTTTCGAACCAAACATCCAAGTACAATGTCGAACCCACATCCGGGTACTACCTCGAACCAAACATCCGGGTACAACTTTCGAACCAAACATCCGGGTACAATGCCGAACCAAACATCCGGGTACAATGTCGAACCCACATCCGGGTACTACCTCGAACCAAACATTCAGGTACAATGTCGAACCAAATATCCGGGGGTGACGTTTAGCCAAACATGTGTGTACAACGTCGAAACAAACATCCGATTACAAAGTAGAACCAAACATCCTGGTACACCGTCGAACCAAACATCCGGGTACAACGTCGAACCAAACATCCCGGTACAACGTCGAACCAAACATCCGGGTACAACGTCGAACCAAACATCCGGGTACAACGTCGAACCAAATATCCCGGTACAACGTCGAACCAAACATCCGGGTACAACGTCGAACCAAACATCCCGGTACAATGTCGAACCAAACATCCCGGTACAACGTCGAACCAAACATCCGGGTACAACGTCCAACCAAACATCCCGGTACAACGTCGAACCAAACATCCCGGTACAACGTCGATCCAAACATCCCGGTACAACTTTCGAACCAAACATCCCAGTACAATGTCGAACCAAACATCCGGGTACAAGGTCGAACCAAACATCCCAGTACAATGTCGAACCAAACATCCGGGTACAACGTCGAACCAAACATCCCGGTACAACGTCGAACCAAACATCCGGGTACAACGTCGAACCAAACATCCCGGTACAACGTCGAACCAAACATCCGGGTACACCTGTCGATAAGAGTAAACAAGCAGATTAAGTATGATGTACGAAATATGCATACACAAATGGCTAATGGTATATTCAGATGATTCTGCATCCGGTTGCATAAAATAACAAACATAGCTCATGCGGCACACTCTGCCCTGCGAGAAAAATCTCTGCCAGCTGCTTATTATATTTAATATGGTGCATAGAAACACCAATACATGAACAGAAACCTATACCAAGCCCCGCATTACCAACATTTCAGTTATATATACATTGCAATATTAGTATTCCATATGACTCAATGAGCTCTGTATATCACTTGTGACTCCACTGAAGGAATTGGTTCCATTTCGTTGTAGCCTAGAAAGTAGTTTTTGCAATCAAGCAGACCATAATTTAAAGATATTTTACTGTAGAACCAGAGACTGTTTGCATTTCTTATTATGTTTGTGGTGCATCATTCTGTGATATTTGTATTCATTTGCAGAAGACTTTTTGTGAATCTATTTCAGTCCTACTTGCTCCAGCGCATTGATGAGTAAACAGCATTACATGACAACT
This sequence comes from Archivesica marissinica, assembly GCA_014843695.1. Lineage (NCBI taxonomy): Eukaryota > Metazoa > Mollusca > Bivalvia > Venerida > Vesicomyidae > Archivesica > Archivesica marissinica. The sequence goes on from CM026399.1 coordinate 38,792,906, forward strand.
AGGATTCCTACGCGTTCCATTGGGAACCGGTGTGTGTTTACATTGGGAAATTGTGAAACACTTTCATGGTGATGCCATGACTTACTGGTGTCTAACATCAAGCAGAAACCCTGCAGTTTACAGAACTGCATGCGTTATAAGTGGATTCTTGTTTGGAACTGAGCATTTGAGTGAGGCAGTTCATCGATTTACCATATCACGAAGAAGGTGAAATACAGCCGTGTGCATCACATTGTTCCGTATAACTCCGTCGATGGTAGATATTATAACAGGCGTGTCGGAATCCAGCTGACATTGGGGCCGCGGATTTTGAGGACCACGAAGTGACTCTAGTCTACTGGGGGGGGGGGGGTTCGGGAGTATGCTACCCAGGGACAATTATGAGATGTAGATATTGTGAAAACGATATTAATGGCTTTTAGGACATAACAAGTAAACTTAATTTGTTTATAATACATGTTGCTATTTTATAATATAATTTTACAAACATATAATTATGTTCCAGTCAACGCCAATTGGCGGTGACGTCTTGTCGATGACGATGGTCAATAACAAACATAAATGTACGTTCTATAAACCGGTAACCGGTACATGTTACCCACCCTGCGTACAGTGCGTAGGAACCCAGAGTAGATCTACATAGCCGTCACTTGCAATGTGGCGTATAAATCCCACACGTATAAAAATACACACGGCTTACAAAAATATTGGGGCCGCGGACATAACTTCCACAAGTATAAAATAAAAAAATCCGCCTGCCTGGCCAAACTATTGAGGCCGCAGCGGCCCCTGCTCCGAAGCCTATGGTGTTTCATGACTCATACACACAGCTCGTTGTCAAGGATCATACAATTGTGCACTAGTTGTATGATATACTGTTATTCATTTATTTTTCATACTTGAATTCGTATCCAACTGGCTTGTGGAATGTCGGTGGTTCTACCCGAGTACCCGGTCGTGAATGGAATACTGCTCGAATGGAGCATCCGTGGTCTTCCTCATCCAATAATAACTGTATATTCGTCATATATGACCTAAGCTGTTTTTGTGATGGCTCTAACGTGCTTCCATATTGCAAACGGCTGTGTACGTAAATGAACTTCCGTCTTCGGAAACCCGATCCTCAATCATTGTGAATAAATGATTTGCTTGATTCTGGCTATATTCGTGCTTTGTAATTTATGTAATTGTATAATATATGTAGGACTGAAAACCAGACTCTATTGATGGGAACCAGTCTCCTGATCTGCCTCCCATCACTCTCCACATAGCAAATGGGATAGTGCACCATCCCTGATCCCCAAGTTACCTACATTTAATTAGGTGAAAGGTTTTAGGCATATGGCTACTATTATAAATAGTTAATGAGGCTTGGGTTCGTGATGTGCGTGCATCACCAACTACGATTCCAAATAACAGAATTAGCTGTTTGTTAATTCGATGACAATAAATGCCCCTTCCTGCGAATGTTTACCATATACCAAAAAAAAGGTCTACAAACGTATGGCGTTGTGTACATTTATTATGCTGTTGTGAAGAGTAAATGGGAAGGTATTTCTACAATATGTTTTAGATACAGTCTACACTCGCAACTAAATAGCGTACAGTGAACAAGAGCGCGGACCACAATAAAATCTTTTACGGTCACGTGTTCGAACCTCGTAGTGGACTTTTTGGGATGTTTTTCGTATTTTATATATCAAGTTTAAACTTTATTTATTTTACAACGATTGCGAAGCAAGTTTTAACAACTTATATTAATCACTCTCGTTGGCTCGGATGAAAGCGTAAATGATATCAATAGAAGTTATATATGAGTAAAATTAGTTGGCGCAGAAGTAACATAGTTGGTCTAGTTACAAGTTCTTTGTGAGTTCGAATCACATTTATCGCTTCTACTTTTTATTTATTTTCTATTCATTAATCATAAAACGAAACAATTTAACGGACTAACTGAAACATAACATATTAACTTTAATTTGTCAAAATGTTTTTTTGGCTGAAGCCGCAATTCATGTATATGTAAGTGTATTTTATAAATATGTCTTTATATTATGTATAGTATACGAAGAAGTATGTTTTGTTACTTAGTTTAGTCATATTGTATTGTTTGTTTTATATATTACAAATATAAACATAATAAATATATATAAGCAAAATGCTACAACTGCAATGCTATGCATCTCGGATGAAAGCGTAAATGATATCAATAGAAGTTATATATGAGTAAAATTAGTTGGCGCAGAAGTAACATAGTTGGCCTAGTTACAAGTTCTTTGTGAGTTCGAATCACATTTATCGCCCTAAGAATAAAATCTAGAAGCAAAATAGTGGGTTGGGCAACAAGTTTTACCAACATTAGCGAGTGTACTGTAGTGCCCTCCCCAATAAAAAAGATTGATGTTAAGAAAATGACCGTAGCGATGTGTACTGTAATAACTATTATTTTAACATGATGGAAATAAATGATCAGGATTAGAAGGTTTTGTTAGAGAACAACCAACTGAAGTATATAAACAAGGGGGGAACAACAACCCATACAAGACCACCACGAGATTCGGACCCATGATATCAAAATAATCATTTTAAAGTTTGAACTTTATTTATTTTACAACGATTGCGAAGAAAGTTTTAACAACTTATATTAATCACTTTCGTTGGCGCGGATGAAAGCGTATATGTGGTCATTCGTCTGGGAGGAAAACGGAGTACCCGGAGAAAACCCACCTGTCCGATCTGGCGACTACCGTACCATCTCACATACTTCTCGGTCCGAGGATCGAACCTGGGTTGCATTGGTGAGAAGAGAGCGCCGCGCTAACCACTGCACTAATCTGACAGCCCAAAAATAATGCTTTTAATGTAGTCCGCGCTCTTGCTCACTGCGATATTTGGTTGCGATTGTATTTTAGCTACACACTGTTGCAAACAAATGTGAACAACACCATTCTATGTTTTTCGTTTATTTATCGTCGCTACCGGTTGCCCATATGAGCGACGCCTCCTGAAGAGATTAGTCATTTTAGATATTTGGAGGATAGTGCAATGATACAGACAGAGACCCAATCCAGACGGAATCTCCTCTGGTGCTTTTACGTGCATGGTGTACAACACCGACACGAGACCTCGGTTTAACGTCCCATCTGAAAGACTGTTATTTAGGGTCAGACGGGGGATCGAACTTGCGACCCCTGGATTACAAGTCCAGCGAACAACACCAATTTAAGTTTGTAACCTATTTAATATTATGTTTCTGTCCTTACTGTACAACGTTGGTCAATATAATAAAATAAACCCTAAAATATAGGCCTTCGTGATATATTTCTACGCATAAGAACTTCAAACTCGGGTTATTCTGCGATATACCACGGTTGATATTTATTATTTCTATTCTAACACGACTTACTTCTAATAATATTAGACGAGAATCAAAGGAGTATGTTCTTCAAACGCGGTGCTACTCCACTGCATTTGGCTTTCGAAATTTCCTCCCGCGTAAGGGGTGATGACGTTATTATTTATGGAAAATATCAATCTAGTGCATAAATGAACAAAAGTTGTAACTGATCAATAATTGTATTTATTTTGTCAAATAAAACTGTACAGAATAGTAACTGAAACGTTACTTAACAGAAAAACAAGACGGACACGAGACTATCTGATTCTAAAAATAGCTCACTTCCGCGAATTCCCACAGTAGTATTTACAAACATCACGTGACTTTCATTCATAAACTTTACACGCATTGTATCAATGGAATAGCCAAAAAACACGGTGCGCGCGCAGCATAGTTCAAGGTAGGTATATCGCAGAATAACCCGAGGTAGATTTTACTCTACAACTATGTATGTTATTAGCTGGGTCGTGTTAGAATATAAAATAAAAAGAGATATAATTATGTACTTTCATAATTGATTCATAAAGAAGCATTCTTTTCTTTATAGAAGATATACTCATTAAGTAGATAAGACAGGCAGGTGTGTATGTATGTTTCTTTTTGTTCTTATTTCGCTATGTGCGGATATTATTTCCCAATGAACACCATGCTTTATATAAGCGTTATTTATAAATCAGATTATTTTGTCCATACAATGTGAATACTGACTTATATTCCAAGCGTGAAGGGCTGCTAGGGGATGTGATCCGATCCCTACTAGTCACTGGACGGTGTGAATATAATTATGGGGTTTATACTTGTTCGGTCCGAAATGAAATAAAAAACAAATTGTAGACATGGAGTAGATATAATGTAGGCATTGAGTGGATATAATGTAGACATTGAGTATATATAATGTAGGCATTGAGTAGATATAATGTAGGCATTGAGTGGATATAATGTAGACATTGAGTATATATAATGTAAGCATTGAGTAGATATAATGTAGGCATTGAGTGGATATAATGTAGGCATTGAGTAGATATAATGTAGGCATGGAGTAGATATAATGTAGGCATTGAGTAGATATAATGTAGGCATTGAGTGGATATAATGTAAGCATTGAGTAGATATAATGTAGGCATTGAGTAGATATAATGTAGGCATTGAGTAGATACAATGTAGGCATGGAGTAGATATAATGTAGGCATTGAGTAGATATAATGTAGGCATTGAGTATATATAATGTAGGCATTGAGTATATATAATGTAGGCATTGAGTAGATATAATGTAGGCATGGAGTAGATATAATGTAGGCATTGCGTATATATAATGTAGGCATTGAGTAGATATAATGTAGGCATGGAGTAAATATAATGTAGGCATTGAGTAGATATAATGTATGCATTGAGTAGATACAATGTAGGCATTGAGTAGATACAATGTAGGCATTGAGTAGATATAATGTAGTCATTGAGTAGATACAATGTAGGCATTGAGTAGATACAATGTAGGCATGGAGTAGATACAATGTAGGCATTGAGTAGATACAATGTAGGCATTGTGTAGATACAATGTAGGCATGGAGTAGATATAATGTAGGCATTGAGTGGATATAATGTAAGCATTGAGTAGATATAATGTAGGCATTGAGTAGATATAATGTAGGCATTGAGTAGATACAATGTAGGCATTGAGTAGATATAATGTAGGCATGGAGTAGATATAATGTAAGCATTAAGTAGATATAATATAGACATTGAGTAGATATAATGTAGGCATGGAGTAGATATAGTGTAGGATTGAGTAGATATAATGTAAGCATTGAGTAGATATAATGTAGACATTGAGTAGATATAATGTAAACATTGAGTATATATAATGTAGGCATTGAGTAGATATAATGTAGACATTGAGTAGATATAATGTAGGCATTGAGTAGATATAATGTAGGTATTGAGTAGATATAATGTAGGCATTGAGTAGATACAATGTAGGCATTGAGTAGATATAATGTAGGCATTGAGTAGATACAATGTAGGCATTGAGTAGATACAATGTAGACATTGAGTAGATATAATGTAGGCATGGAGTAGATATAATGTAGGCATTGAGTAGATACAATGTAGGCATGGGGTAGATATAATGCAGGCATGGAGTAGATATAATGTAGGCATTGAGTAGATATAATGTAGACATTGAGTAGATATAATGTAGGCATTGAGTATATATAATGTAGGCATTGAGTAGATACAATGTAGGCCTGGCGTAGATATAATGTAGGCATGGAGTAGATATAATGTAGGCATTGAGTAGATATAATGTAGACATTGAGTAGATATAATGTAGGCATTGAGTAGATATAATGTAGGCATGGAGTAGATATAATGTAAGCATTAAGTAGATATAATATAGGCATGGAGTAGATATAATGTAGGCATGGGGTAGATATAATGTAGTCATTGAGTAGATATAATGTAGTCATTGAGTAGATATAATGTAGTCATTGAGTAGATATAATGTAGGCATGGAGTAGATATAATGTAGGCAAGGGGTATATATAATGTAGTCATTGAGTAGATATAATGTAGTCATTGAGTAGATATAATGTAGGCATGGAGTATATATAATGTAGGCATGGGGTAGATATAATGTAGGCATTGAGTAGATATAATGTAGGCATGCAGTAGATATTATGTAGGCATGGAGTAGATATAATGTAGGCATTGAGTAGATATAATGTAGATATTGAGTAGATATAATGTAGACATTGAGTAGATATAATGTAGACATTGAGTAGATATAATGTAAGCATTGCGTAGATATAATGTAGACATTGAGTAGATATAATGTAGACATTGAGTAGATATAATGTAGACATTGAGTAGATACAATGTAGACATTGAGTAGATATAATGTAGGCATTGAGTAGATATAATGTAGGTATTGAGTAGATATAATGTAGGCATTGAGTAGATACAATGTAGGCATTGAGTAGATATAATGTAGGCATTGAGTAGATACAATGTAGGCATTGAATAGATACAATGTAGACATTGAGTAGATATAATGTAGGCATGGAGTAGATATAATGTAGGCATTGAGTAGATACAATGTAGGCATGGGGTAGATATAATGTAGGCATGGAGTAGATATAATGTAGGCATTGAGTAGATATAATGTAGACATTGAGTAGATATAATGTAGGCATTGAGTAGATATAATGTAGGCATGGAGTATATATAATGTAAGCATTAAGTAGATATAATATAGGCATGGAGTAGATATAATGTAGTCATTGAGTAGATATAATGTAGTCATTGAGTAGATATAATGTAGGCATGGAGTAGATATAATGTAGGCATTGAGTAGATATAATGTAGGTATTGAGTAGATATAATGTAGGCATGGAGTAGATATAATGTAGGCATGGGGTATATATAATGTAGTCATTGAGTAGATATAATGTAGTCATTGAGTAGATATAATGTAGGCATGGAGTAGATATAATGTAGGCATGGGGTAGATATAATGTAGGCATTGAGTAGATATAATGTAGGCATGCAGTAGATATAATGTAGGCATAGAGTAGATACAATGTAGGCATGGAGTAGATATAATGTAGGATTGAGTAGATACAATGTAGGCATTGAGTAGATATAATGTAAGCATGGCGTGTATATAATGTAGGCATTGAGTAGATATAATGTAGGCATTAAGTATATATAATGTAGGCATGGAGTATATATAATGTAGGCATGGAGTAGATATAATGTAGGCATTGAGTAGATATAATGTAGGCCTTGAGTAGATATAATGTAGGCATGGAGTAGATATAATGTAGGTATGGAGTATATATAATGTAGGCATTGAGTAGATATAATGTAGGCATGGAGTAAATACAATGTAGGTATGGAGTATATATAATGTAGGCATGGAGTATATATAATGTAGGCATTGAGTAGATATAATGTAGGCATGTAGTAGATATAATGTAGGTATGGAGTAGATATAATGTAGGCATTGAGTAGATATAATGTAGGCATGGAGTAGATACAATGTAGGTATGGAGTATATATAATGTAGGCATGGAGTAGATACAATGTAGGCATGGAGTAGATACAATGTAGGTATTGAGTAGATATAATGTAGGCATGGAGTAGATATAATGTAGGTATGGAGTAGATACAATGTAGGTATGGAGTATATATAATGTAGGCATGGAGTAGATACAATGTAGGTATGGAGTATATATAATGTAGGCATGGAGTATATATAATGTATGCATTGAGTAGATATAATGTAGGCATGGCGTATATATAATGTAGGTATTGAGTAGATATAATGTAGGCATGGAGTAGATATAATGTAGGTATTGAGTAGATATAGTGTAGGCCTTGAGTAGATATAATGTAGGCATGGCGTATATATAATGTAGGCATGGAGTAGATATAATGTAGGTATTGAATAGATACAATGTAGGCATTGAGTAGATATAATGTAGGCATTAAGTAGATATAATGTAGGCATTAAGTATATATAATGTAGGCATTAAGTAGATATAATGTAGGCATTAAGTGGATATAATGCAGCAATGGAGTAGATGTAATGTAGGTATTGCATGGATATAATGCAGCAATGGAGTAGATGTAATGTAGGTATTGCGTGGATATAATGCAGCAATGGAGTAGATATGATGTAGGTATTGCGTGGATATAATGCAGCAATGGAGTAGATGTAATGTAGGTATTGAGTATATATAATGTAGGCATGGAGTATATATAATGTAGGTATTGAGTAGATATAATGCAGCAATGGAGTAGATGAAATGTAGGTATTGCGTGGATATAATGCAGCAATGGAGTAGATGTAATGTAGGTATTGCGTGGATATAATGCAGCAATGGAGTAGATATGACGTAGGCATGGAGTAGATATAATGTAGGCATGGAGTTGATATAATGTAGGCATTAAGTATATATAATGTATGTATTGAGTAGATATAATGTAGGCATTGAGTAGATATAATGTAGGCCTGGCGTAGATATAATGTATGTATTGAGTAGATATAATGTAGGCATTGAGTAGATATAATGTAGGCATGGAGTAGATATAACGTAGGCATGGAGTAGATATAATGTAGGTATTGAGTAGATATAATGTAGGTATTGAGTAGATATAATGTAAGCATGGAGTAGATATAATGTAGGCATTGAGTAGATATAATGTAGGTATTGAGTAGATATAATGTAGGCATTGCGTGGATATAATGCAGCAATGGAGTAGATATAATGAAGGCATTGAGTGTATATAATGTAGGCATGGTGTAGATATAATGTAGGCATTGAGTAGATATAATGTAGGCATGGAATATATATAATGTAGGCATTTAGTAGATATAATGTAGCCATTGAGTAGATGTAATGTAGGTATTGAGTAGTGCTATGGTACACTAGTCATTGATTACCAGACATTGTGTGCGAAGATGCCCGGATGACGTATAATTGACACAGGAAATGCTATTCATTATTGCACAACAATGTTGTTGAATGGCGATATGTCAACTATACTCAATTACCGCAAATTGGCAGTTACTGGTTGATGTATGAGCTACTTGAGTGCCCAATAATCTTATATTAGTTAATAATGGACACACTCAGACGATTCTACAATACGGTATATGTTTATTGGGAGCACAAAGGGTGCAGTAATCAATCATATCAAAACTGGGGAGCAGTATGTGAATATACTGGTAAGATAAGATAATTAGGGCTTTGTGATAATAACTGCATTCAATATCTAATCAGTTATATATCTACGTTGTGTCAGATTGTTTCTGAACTATATCTGAATTACAATATCTAATCCGTAAAATATCTACGTTGTGTCAGATTGTTTCTGAACTATATCTGAATTACAATGTCTAATCCGTAATATATCTACGTTGTGTCAGATTGTTTCTGAACTATATCTGAATTACAATATCTAATCCGTAATATATCTACGTTGTGTCAGATTGTTTCTGAACTATATCTGAATTACAATATCTAATCCGTAATATATCTACGTTGTGTCAGATTGTTTCTGAACTATATCTGAATTACAATATCTAATCCGTAATATATCTACGTTGTGTCAGATTGTTTCTGAACTATATCTGAATTACAATGTCTAATCCGTAATATATCTACGTTGTGTCAGATTGTTTCTGAACTATATCTGAATTACAATGTCTAATCCGTAATATATCTACGTTGTGTCAGATTGTTTCTGAACTATATCTGAATTACAATGTCTAATCCGTAATATATCTACGTTGTGTCAGATTGTTTCTGAACTATATCTGAATTACAATATCTAATCCGTAATATATCTACGTTGTGTCCGATTGTTTCTGAACTATATCTGAATTACAATATCTAATCCGTAATATATCTACGTTGTGTCAGTTTGTTTCTGAACTATATCTGAATTACAATATATAATCCGTAATATATCTACGTTGTGTCCGATTGTTTCTGAACTATATCTGAATTACAATATATAATCCGTAATATATCTACGTTGTGTCCGATTGTTTCTGACCTATATCTGAATTACAATATATAATCCGTAATATATCTACGTTGTGTCCGATTGTTTCTGAACTATATCTGAATTACAATATATAATCCGTAATATATCTACGTTGTGTCAGTTTGTTTCTGAACTATATCTGAATTACAATATATAATCCGTAATATATCTACGTTGTGTCCGATTGTTTCTGACCTATATCTGAATTACAATATATAATCCGTAATATATCTACGTTGTGTCCGATTGTTTCTGACCTATATCTGAATTACAATATATAATCCGTAATATATCTACGTTGTGTCCGATTGTTTCTGAACTATATCTGAATTACAATATATAATCCGTAATATATCTACGTTGTGTCCGATTGTTTCTGACCTATATCTGAATTACAATATATAATCCGTAATATATCTACGCTGTGTCCGATTGTTTCTGAACTATATCTGAATTACAATGTCTAATCCGTAATATATCTACGTTGTGTCCGATTGTTTTTGAACTATATCTGAATTACAATATATAATCCGTAATATATCTACGTTGTGTTCGATTGTTTCTGAACTATATCTGAATTACAATGTCTAATCCGTAATATATCTACGTTGTGTCCGATTGTTTCTGAACTATATCTGAATTACAATGTCTAATCCGTAATATATCTACGTTGTGTCAGATTGTTTCTGAACTATATCTGAATTACAATGTCTAATCCGTAATATATCTACGTTGTGTCCGATTGTTTCTGACCTATATCTGAATTACAATATATAATCCGTAATATATCTACGTTGTGTCCGATTGTTTCTGAACTATATCTGAATTACAATGTCTAATCAGTATATATCTAGCCCAGAGGTTAGCGCGCTCGCTTCTCACCAATACAAACCGGGTTCGATCCTCGGACCGGGAAGCATGTGAGGTGGTACGGTGGTCGCCAATTCGCACAGGTGGGGTTTCTCCGGGTACTCCGGGTACTCCAGTTTCCTCCCACACGAATGACCACATATACGATTTAATCCGCGCCAACGAGAGTGATTAATATAAGTTGCTAGAACTTACTTCGCAATCGTTGTAAAATAAATAATGTTTAAACATTTTTTTTATATCTACGTTGTATCTGAATTACAATATATTGGCAAAAAAGGAGTGTACGAACCCACACCTCTGTATGTTCATACAGGTGTTTTACGTTTATTTATCATCGCTACCGGTTGCCCATATGAGCGACGCTAGTTTCATACAGATGTGACAAAAGCGATAGTATTCTTTACATATGTAAAATCTACGTTCGCATATGTTACTCGACACATCTGCTATGAAATGTGCAGTCTTTAACAGTCCTTAAACCGAGGTCTCGTGTCGGCTTTGCACAGTGCACGTAAAAGAACAAGAGGAGACTCTGGAATGGCTGCACTGCACTATCCTCCAAAATCTAGAATGTCTAATTTCTGCAGGATCCGGCGCTCAAATGAGTTACCAGTAGCGACGATAAATATTCGTAAAGACACACATATAAAACTGCGGATGACTTCCTACATTTTGTCCAGGAAATCGTGTCATAGCCTGGGAAACTATGATTCCGATAATATCAAGGACCGCGTCCACAGCAATACGAAACTATGATTCCGATAATATCAAGGGCCGCGTCCACAGCAATGCGAAACTATGATTCCGATAATATCAAGGACCGCGTCCACAGCAATACGAAACTATGATTCCGATAATATCAAGGGCCGCGTCCACATCAATGCGAAACTATGATTCCGATAATATCGGGCCGCGTAACAGCAATGCGAAACTATGATTCCGATAATATCAGGGCCGCGTCCACATCAATGCGAACTATGATTCCGATAATATCAAAGGCCGCGTCCACAGCAATGCGAAACTTTTATTCCGATAATATCAAGGGCCGCGTCCACAGCAATGCGAAACTATTATTCCGATACTATCAAGGGCGCGTCCACAGCAATGCGAAACTATGATTCCGATAATATCAAAGGCCGCGTCCCAGCAATGCGAAACTATGATTCCGATAATATCCAGGGCCGCGTCCACAGCAATACGAAACTATGATTCCGATAATATCAAGGGCCGCGTCCACATCAATGCGAAACTATGATTCCGATAATATCAAGGGCCGCGTACACAGCAATGCGAAACTATGATTCCGATAATATCAAGGGCCGCGTCCACATCAATGCGAAACTATGATTCCGATAATATCAAAGGCCGCGTCCACAGCAATGCGAAACTTTTATTCCGATAATATCAAGGGCCGCGTCCACAGCAATGCGAAACTATTATTCCGATACTATCAAGGGCGCGTCCACAGCAATGCGAAACTATGATTCCGATAATATCAAAGGCCGCGTCCCAGCAATGCGAAACTATGATTCCGATAATATCCAGGGCCGCGTCCACAGCAATACGAAACTATGATTCCGATAATATCAAGGGCCGCGTCCACAGCAATGCGAAACTATGATTCCGATAATATCAAGGGCCGCGTCCACAGCAATGCGAAACTATGATTCCGATAATATTAAGGGCCGCGTCCCAGCAATGCGAAACTATGATTCCGATAATATCCAGGGCCGCGTCCACAGCAATGCGAAACTATGATTTCGATAATATCAAGGGCCGCGTCCACGGCAATGCGAAACTATGATTCCGATAATATCAAGGGCCGCGTCCACAGCAATGCGAAACTATGATTCCGATAATATCAAGGGCCGCGTCCACAACAATGCGAAACTATGATTCCGATAATATCAAAGGCCGCGTCCACAGCAATGCGAAACTATGATTCCGATAATATTAAGGGCCGCGTCCACAACAATGCGTACTATTAGTCAGTTTCTGCCCTTGAATACTCCTAAATTGTCCTCTTAATTCGTTTCCTCTGTTTTTATCGTTGTATCCTTTGCACCACATGTTATTCATTTACATCCGTTACACACACACAAATGTGGCCGTTACGATTGTGCCCTTATACAAAGCAAGGCACTTATGCTCCACATTATCTCTGACACATGGAAATATATTAGAACAGGAATTAGGTATCGAGAGCGATTTAACTAATGTTGCAAGAACTTGTTTCTCAAGCGTGAATCGAGTTAAAAATTAATTTGTATTACCTAAAACAGTTTTAAAGCTATACTATATCGGTGAAAACGCCAATGTCTGCAGAATGTAATTTGCTATTATATGGTGTGTTTTTTGTCTAAATATTGGCCTCAAAAACTGAGTATTTCAACAAATAAGCAAACGTCGTATACGCGGTTTGTTGACATAACAAAATAATGTAAATAGGGTCGACATTCATGCGTAATACAATGCTTGTATCCTGAACAACACGATTTATCCTACATACTTACCGTTATATCTCACATTTGTGTCTATGCATATTTATTTGTAGACTAATATTAGTTAAATTATCTCTAAACGAAATATCGCGTGTTTAATATTGACTCCAATGGCAAACAAACGTCATTTCAAGAGCGTGGATGAAATCCTACTTTCACTTTTGAAAGCTTGTAGGCTAGGCAACACAAACATTGTTTATTGATTCAATGTTAACGTTCGAATGTATTTAGAAGAATGTGTAGTAACAATGCATTTATACGTGAAAATATGCATTTAATTTGCATTTTGTAATGTAATGTCGCTTTAATATACTTGATACATTGGGTATATCCGTATTGCTAATGTTAGTCATGTCGTAAGCAGCACTCCAAGAGAGATAATCACAATAAGCTTTAAGCTTCCTATTAAATCCATTTTCGTTTGTATATTATACAATACATATGTACTGTACATAATGGACGTTTGTATAGCTATACAATAGATATGTACTGTACATAATGAACGTTTGTATAGCTATACAATAGATATGTACTGTACATAATGAACGTTTGTATAGCTATACAATAGATATGTACTGTACATAATGAACGTTTGTATAGCTATACAATAGATATGTACTGTACATAATGAACGTTTGTATAGCTATACAATAGATATGTACTGTACATAATGAACGTTTGTATAGCTATACAATAGATATGTACTGTACATAATGAACGTTTGTATAGCTATACAATAGATATGTACTGTACATAATGAACGTTTGTATAGCTATACAATAGATATGTACTGTACATAATGAACGAATAAATATGTTTAAACCAAGAGAGTCTCGGAAAGTTGCTGCTTAGCACAAGTGGCTGTTAAATAATAGATGGAAAATGTATAAAATAACAACTTATTGGGAATCTGGGAAATGGCTGCTTAATACAGGTTGGCTGCCTAATACAGGCGACCACTAACACAGGTTTGACTCGTAAATAGCTCGCAAGTATTCCTAAAATAAGGAATTATATCTCATCAATCTCAACACACATCCTTAACCAATGTTTCAGCATGATGTCCCACATTGATAGAGGCGGATCATCCTGAAACCATGGCTACCAGTGTGTATATAATAGTACAGCTAATTAACGGCTGGCATTAAAACATGCGGGACCCTCGCATACAGTGCACGTTTGTCTTGCTGAATAAGTACATGACTTTAATGAATGAGTGAATGAGTGAATAAGTGAATGAAAGGACGAATGAAGCTGTGTGGAACTAATGAAGACCCGATTGAGAGTACGAGTCGTTGAATGCACAATTGACTTTCCATATGGAAAGTCGTCGTTAATCATCGAAGAAACATGTCATGTATTTCTAATATCCAAAAGTTTGAAGAACGATTGCTGTGACTATTGTGACAACTGTTCATTAATGGCACCCGTGATATCAATGCTAGTGGAATTGATGAGTTATTTACATCAGCATCAATAACAATACTACATTATGAGACAGATAGAAATATTTACATGACAATGTTGTCTATGCCCCTAATTATTTCTTCATACTCCTCCGGTGATGATGCAATTTTAAATACATTTAAACATAAAATAAATATGAACAAAATTAAGTTTCCACGGGTAGGTGGGACAGACATTATACCATCGAATACGCATTTCGTATTAGCCTGGGAACAGGCGTTGATATATTTTGCCTGGTCAGTCATATAAATATTTTTTAATACCGAGATCATTAATTGGGCCGTATTGAGTTTGTGAGATAAATAAGTGAAAGGCTACTCCGTTCCAAAGACAGGAAAGCAGGAAAGGCAAAAGTAAGAATACACCTATGGCTATCATACCTGAAAGGCAGGAAAGCAACACAGACAAGAATTCAAGAAAGGCTAGAATGCAATAAGGGCAACGACTATTTATTTAACCTTTTCCCCCCAACCACTATTGACTTCACTTAAGTGACACAGTTCTTCTAATGGTACTAATATCATATGGCGGCACCATTGGCATCCACTGATTTTCACCTATATACTAAACGTAAAACTGTAGGCCAATAGAAACAACACTATGAACACTGATAGCAATATCAGAACTCATGCGGATTACATACGGTTTCCCACGTGTTATAATCTTAACGCTCAACTATATAGAGTTGAGATCGAAATCAATCTGTTATGTGTTTGTTGAAAAGTGTCAAATTTAAATGTGAGTTTGCTTCAGTGTATACTTATATTGTAGCCTGACTGTTGTTGTTGTTGTTGTTGTTGTTGTTGTTTGAACGTATGTCTACTCGTCCGTTGATTATACATGTTAATTAACGAGACATAATGTGAAGAATCTATCATAAAAGCCATTCTGTGAACTGGTTACGGGCATAGCGTTTCACACACATATCTTCTATCTCGCGTCTCACCAATGCAACATGAGTTAATTCATTGGACCTTAAAGCAAGTCCGCCTTCGTGGTCGAGTGGTTACGGTCGCTGACTTGTATACCACTGTAACCTATCATCACTGATGGTCCGCCTCCGTGGTCGAGTGGTTACGGTCGCTGACTTGTATACCACTGTAACCTATCATCACTGATGGTCCGCCTCCGTGGTCGAGTGGTTAAGGTCGCTGACTTGTATACCACTGTAACCTATCATCACTGATGGTCACGGGTCCGCCTCCGTGGTCGAGTGGTTAAGGTCGTTGACTTGTATACCACTGTAACATATCATCACTGATGGTCCGCCTTCGTGGTCGAGTGGTTAAGGTCGTTGACTTGTATACCAATGTAACCTATCATCACTGATGGTCACGGGTCCGCCTCCGTGGTCGAGTGGTTAAGGTCGCTGACTTGTATACCACTGTAACCTATCATCACGGATGGTCACGGGTCCGCCTCCGTGGTCGATTGGTTACGGTCGCTGACTTGTATACTACTGTAACCTATCATCACTGATGGTCACGGGTCCCAAAATGGTGCTGATGCAGGCGTAAAACCCGAAATATAATAATAATAATAATGAACCTTGAAGCATACGAGATGGTACGGCGGTCGCCGGATCTGAGCGGTTGGGTTTCTCAGGGTACTCCGGTATCCCCCACACTACTACCACTAATACAAACATTTAAACTTTATTTTATTTTACAACGATTGAGAAGCAAGTTTTAACAACTTATTTAATCACTCTTGTTGACGCGGATGAAAGGGTAAATGTAGTCTTTATTGTGGGAGGAAACCGGAGAACCCGGAGAAAACCCACCTGTCCGATCTTGTGACCACCGTATCATCACACATACTTCCCGGTCCGAGGATCGAACCCGGGTTGCATTAGTGAGAAGCGAGCGTTAATAGACAGCCACTAACAAGCTTTCACCATCGTCAACGAGAGTGATTAATGTAAGTTGTTAAAGCTATTTTCGCAATCGTTATAAATATAAAAACTTAAAAAACTTTATACTTTAGCTAACGAATTATTCTTCCTAGAAGATCTTCCTAGAAGAAGGCATATGTTACAGGGAAATGGTTCATCAAATGGCAGCAAGTAACCCGTGGGGCCTATTTCCCTTTCTTTAGCAATTGTCCCTGGCATGCACACATATTGTCTGCGTGATTTCTTTCATACGATTTCAAGATTACTTGTACAACGATTTTTTTATTGCTAGTATCGATATGTTAATTAAAGTAGAATTGCGAGCGTGCAGCAGCAGCAGCATGATTATACATTCGTTTTTACTTTGTTTGTTTGTTTTTGTTTGTTTTAAAGATATAGCACACATAATATGACAACGCTCCAGTTGATATTTGTGGCGGAAGATCCCCTGTTTGAATATTTCTTTAATATGCACAACATAGCAACGGAAAATAAAGCGTGTGGTGTGAGCAATATCGAACCAGGAAGTATGTGAGATGGTATGGTGGTCGCCAGATCGGACAGGTGGGGTTTCTCCGGGTACTCCGGTTTCCTCCCACACGAATGACCACATTTACGCTTTCATCCGCGCCAAACGAGAGTGATTAATATAAGTTGTTAGAACTTGCTTCGCAATCGTTGTAAAATAAATAAAGTTTAAACTTTAAACGAAAATGTGTTATCTGTAGTGTTAATTTTGATATAGAAGACGAGTTTCATTTTGTGTTAATGTGTAAGCTGTATGAAGAGGTCATTAATACATTCCAAACTACTTTACAACAAGCCGATCGTAATGAAATTTATAGAATTGTACAAATGCTAATATATTGAAAAAGCTTACAGTGTCTAGCCTATCATAAACTCGCTTAACATCTGACATAATAATATTTATTAGACCTAATATTGCTTTACACTATAATATTACTGTTAAGCTATACATGCTTAAATCGTAATAAATTAGTCTGTAAAAAAGAAATATAGGCCTACATGCACTAAGCACAGCATAGCAACGGAAGTTAAAAAGCATACAATGTGTTGATTTACCCGCTTGTCTATTCGATTCAGCCTTACCTCCCCTGCGTTTGTTCCCCTCATTTGTTTTA